>VWZS01010062.1:467122-854624 GCA_013397075.1 Rhabdornis inornatus | reverse complement strand
ACCGCGCTCCTCCCCGTGCCCGCCCCTGCCGGGGGAGGCCGGGCCACGTTCCGCGGGGAAGGACCGGGGGCGCGGCCCCTGCCGGCCCCGCTCCGCCCCGCCGGGCCCGACTTTGGGCAACTTTGAGCGGCCGCAGGCGGCGCCTGGAGCCGCTCGAGTCGCCTCGCATCGATTCCCGCTGCCCCCGAGCGGCCTCCCCCGCTCCCCTGGGGGGCTCGGCCGTGCCGGGAGCGGGAGAGGCAGCGGCCCTGCCCTCGGCCCCGCCGTCGCTCCGCAGCCCCGCGGTGTGGCCGGGCTGTGAGGGGGTCCCGGGCCGGCACCCCCGGGCCCGCCGCGGCATCTCTGCGGCGAAAGGAAAGGCCCATAAAGGATGCAGGATTAGCCATGCCTGACCTTGATTCTTCTTCTGGAGTGACCTTTAAATCACAAGTTATTAGTGGAGGGTTTAAAAAAATAATTCAGCGTTTCATTATTCACGTGTGTACTTACTTACGTGCGGCTCGCGCTTCCCTGTCCCGTAAGCGGCCTCGCTGATCCCAAATTAAATCTTTCAGGAAGGATAAGTACTTTGCCCGGTTTCCATTTAGTCTCTGTTTATTTTGTTTAATTAGCACTGAGGTGCTGAGAGTGTCAAGGGCAAATGTTTAGGTTAGTTATTAAACAAGGTACTGGTATAATTCACTGTCTGAAGCTGCTCTTCCTCAAGATACAAACACACACAGGCGCGAAGGTGGAGTGTGATGTCCATAAAGGATTATTAAAAGAAGAGGAGCAGGAAGATTCAACCTGCAGATTTTAAAGTGAATGTTGCTACTTATATTTGAGGGAGAACTATAGAGAGAAAAGAGAAAAATTAAGCCAGGAAAGCCATTATCTAGTGAAGAAACAGGGAAAATCTTGTCCATAAGTGCTAATTATTATAGCCCTATTAATAGTATTTAGAGGGGGTTTTTACCTTCTAATTATAGGAATGTTCACAATAATTTCAAAAGGTGCAGAATTAAACCCTAGTGGTTTGCACGACTTCCATCCAAGTTTAATTTCATTCTGTTCACAGTTTAAGGCTGAAACAGAAAGGAAAAATATTATTTACATGACAAACTTCTCAGAGCACAAACAGCTTTGCTCTTACAGCTGCTCGTAGGAGTTAGCATATGAGGTCTAGTCCTGGTTTCCCAGTGGTGTTATGTTATAGAACACTCACAGCATATTGCGACAATTTCTCCTTTTCATTTAGATGTCTCCTCTGCTAGAAGCACAACCACCTAAGCTCAGTACCCTGATACCATAGCAGGTGTATCACAGTGCATATAAGGATTATGATGTTAGCAGAAGTTTGGTGTATTTCTAATGGGCTCTTGGCCAAAGGTATCTGTGGATTCAACTACCACCAATCTGTCACTAATCCTGAAAAAGAAATGCATTTCCTTGAGCTGTTGCTGCTAGAATGTGGAAAGAAATTAGAAATTTGGGAGTGGAATTTTGTGGAGTTTGTTGTTTTTTGGATTATTTTTTTTTATGTGTGGTCTTACTTCAGTAGGTATGTACCAGACACTAATATGTTAACCAATTTGTTTGTTTGAGTCATGTTTCTATTGCGTCCCAAACATAAAGTGTTAAGCATTGGAAGAACGTAGCAAAAATAATTTTTGAAAAAAGAGAAAGGAGTGAATAATTGATAAAGAACATAGATGTGCCAAGCTAAAGACTTCAAAACCACATGAAGTGCAGAATCATTGTTCTGATCTAGTATTTCAAATAAAAGGGGAAGAAAAAGTAAACAGTTTGCCAGAATAAGTGAAAACTTGTGATATTACATACAGAAATAACACTGGCACCTGTAGTTAATGTTGCCAGTACTTTCTGGCAGCAAAAACTCAGTTTTTACTTTATTAAACCTTTGCTGTTTGGGCTGGAGTTGCCTCTACAAGACACCTGCCTCAGGTTGATTTTTTTATTTAAGACTTACAGCTAAAGTTCAGTCATATGTAGTCTGAAAAACAGACGTTTTCACCATCTACAAAAAAAAAAACAAAAAAAAAACAAAAAAACAAAACAAAAAAAAAAAAAAACCAAAGACGTCAACATTTTACTCAGAAGCAGAAGGTTGACGTACAGCCTCCCTCAGAAACAAGCCCAAGCACAGCCTGCACACCTCAATACAGTCTCAATACAGTGTGCTGTGCTGGGGAGAGGTGCTTTGGTATCTTATAGTCTCCAAAGAATTCATCTGTGGGGATTGTGCTGCATCCATTTACAGCTTCTCTGAATGAACAACGTATCAGCAAGTGGACACTTGGGCAGGCTCCAGCCTCCACCTTCTGGCCACCCACTGTTCCCAGTGTACCTCAGAGAGGCTGCTGGAGTCACTCTGGGAGGGAAAAGGAACAGGGACGTGTCAGCCCACCTCAAAGACACTCTGCTCACAGGGCTTATTAAAAACAGCCCGCATGGTGGGATCACTTGTCCTAAGGCACCATCCAACACTGGGCGTTCGAGGGTTAGGAAAGCCTGGGCTTCCAAAGGGCAAGGAGGGCTAGAAAGAAGGGAGAGACTGTAAATGTACAAGGAAGATTAAGTGAATAGAGGCAAAATGGGAAAAGGCAAAAGAGAAAGCTGAAGTAGCAGGGTTCATAACAAAGTAACAAGCACCATTGCCTCAGAAATTTCTCTTTGACTTAAGTAGTGTGACTGTCACTTTTCCTGTGGTGAATGGGTGTGAAATCAACTGCAAAAGTCTGCCCTGTCTCCCTGGGCAGTCAGTCCAGAGAAGGAGCAGCCACTGAAGCTATTAGTTCAAGTGATAAGGATCTCCTCTGTGTCCCCAGGAAGACCTGACCTCTGCTGATGACATAAGTTGTGGTTCAGTGCAATTTCACACAGTGTGCTTTTCATCTGTACAAATAAGTAATCTTTTGAAGTGTCTGAATGACTTACCTGGTTTCATATTTGGAACTCAAACTGGAAAATGAAATCAATTACAAGGATGTTTCTAACATGTAAGATATTGAAAGCCTATTGTATATTTCCGAATACCAGGTGCAAAGCACTGCCCACTCTTACCATCACTGGGCAGTTCCAATGTATCTCAGTAAGTCTGTACGTGAAATCTCTCTCAGGAAACAGGGAAGAATACACCATCTCTAAATCTAACAGAGATGTTCATTACTGTTTATGAAAAGCCATATGCTAAAGTCACAAAGACCATAAAAGTATTTCAAGAGAATTAATACTGTTGTAGTCAATAAAAAGTCAGTATAGAGATAAAATGCAATGAATAAATTGTAAAGAGTCTAAGACCTACTGTCTGCGTGCTTCATTTCCTTGGAGAGGCAGGGATCCCCAGGAAACATAGCTCATGCTCATGTATTAATTAGTATGCCACCATTTACATTAGTCAGAGCACATGTAGAAACAGCTGAATTAAATCCATCTAAATCTAGTGATTCCCACACTTCTAAGTGCCACGCTTTGGAGCAACAATATCTTTGGAAGTACGATGTATTATTCTGCATATAACTTGAAATGGAACAATTCTAATTTAAAGCATTTCCAATGAGTACTATTTTTCTGAGATACATAAAGATGTTGTAAAAGTGAGATCTACTGCTACCACTACTGTTGTGCTAGTTCATGTGTCTGGCACCACCATTTTTATGTCTTCAAGTCAGGAAATAGTAAGATCTTCTTGAGCCTTTACTTCTTCAGGCTCAACAATCCCACCTCTCTCAGCTTCTCTTATAGAGTGCCCTGACCATCCTCACTGCCATCCGCAGGACTCACTCAGCATGACTGTACCTTTCCTGCACCGGGGAGCCAAATTCTGGACAGAGCACTCCAGAAATGGTCTTACAAATCCTGAATAGAAGTGGTGAATCCCCCTCCTGGACCAGCTGGTTGTGTTTTTACCAAGGCAACCCAGGATGCTGCTGGCCTTCTTCGCTACAAGGGCACATTGGTGGTGCTTGTTCACCTCACTGCCCATCTTGATCACCAGGTCATTTTTGTTCAGAGCTACTTCCCAGCTGTTCATAACCCAGCCTGTACTAGTGTGTGGGATAACCCTCTCCAGGGGGCAAGGTTTGACCTTTGTGAGGTTCCTGCCAGACCATTACTGCAGCCTGAGCAGCTCCTTCAGAATCCCATTCCTGCCTTCCAGTGCATTGGCTGCTCATCCGCCAGCTCAGTGCCACCTGAAAATTTGTGAAGAGTTGCTCTTCATGCTGTCCTGTCACAGCTGCAACAACCACATACCTTGTCAAGGGTCCTTCCAAGTCAAAGAGCTGAAGGAATTGGCCTGGCTATTATGGACACTGCATAAGGAAAACTGAGGGATTCAAGACCCTGTGATAATATCAGGAGGACTGAGGCAGCAGTTCAGTTATTTTTCTCTGAAGAGGGGTAGGGTCTGAATTATGCATGGGCTGAGGTCACTGCTGCTAACATGCTTGGTTTTAAATTAGACTCTAAAGCCAAATAGCACCCAAACTGGGATGTACAGCACCACCTAAGAGCTGCTGCATTTCCCTTATCCACAGTGAAACTGTCACTATGCAGCAGAAGAAAACCTTGGGTGGTTTAGTAGTGGCTGTGACACAAAGTGCGCAGTCACTATGAAAAAAATGAGGCAGATACTGAAAAAGCATGTGAAAAGTTTATCTTAGTAGGAATGGAAAATAGTGTTATGTCCATGCAAGTAAACAAAATGTGTTTTGAAAACTGTGATGAAACAGAATATGACATATCAAAGAAAATAAAAAAGGAGAGTAGAAACTACTCTTTGCACCAGGTGGTATACTCATACCAAGGGGAAATATATGTTTAAGCTAGTGACAAACAGAAAATTCAATGTGACTGATTCATCTAAAACTAAGAAGAGGTGCATCATTGCTACAAATTTTAATATCCTTTTTGTTTCTTTTATTTTTTTTTTCTGTATTTTCTGCAGAGGCTGGGATTGTAGGAACATTATCTCCTGATGTATTGTCACCTCATATGGCCAAATGAGCTACTGTGCAACCTCCCAGACATCATATCTGGGAAAGTATATTTGTTCTGCTTGTTGATGCCTGTTGGAATTTCTTTCACAATGTTTTGAATCTTTCCCCAAATTGTTGTCATTTGTACATCTGACTGAATGCATTTCCTCACTCATATATTTTAACACTTTTCATATGCCCTCTAGCATCAACAAAAATATATTTTTCATTGGCTGAATTGATGTTGCTGCTTTTTCATTGCATTTGTAATGTGACATTTGTTTTTGTTTTGTTTTGTGTTTTGTTTTTTTTTTTCCTCCTAGTACTCCACTTTAAATGACAAAGTATTTAAAGAGAGCAAGCTGGTTCGTTTTATTCTGCAGTATTAAGAGAATGCTTCTAACTTTAATGTTAGAGCTAATCTAATTAAAATTAATGACAAAACACAGCATTTGAAAAAAGGGATATATTGCTGTGCTCTTTGATTATTTTGGTTAACATGAAGGTCACCTAGAAAACCATTCCCCCCCCAGCATCCATCCTGTGGTTCTAGCTCTCCTGCTGGTGGGAAGGACAGCCAAGCTTGGAAGTTTTGCTTCTATTCCAGGTGTGAGCCATCCCAGTTCTGTGCTCCCTCAGGTATTTTTTTTTTACCTTTCTGTGGTCCATTTGGCATTTGAAAAAGGCACCAGCCTGCCCTCCAGCAGCAGTCCTGCAGTTCCCTCTCCCTAAACTCCAGCCCTTTTGTCTCCTTGCATTTCCTCTCCTTCTGTATTGCCCTTAGTAGAAATGCAGATGAGGAAGGGGAAGGATGATTGTTGAGGACAATCCTATTACTAATCTAGCAAGACTATTGTATTATTATAATATATGAGAATTTTAGTCATAGTATTTGTGCTGCCTTCAAGCAAATTGTTCAGATCTTTCTCCTAAATGAGGGAAAGGGCAGTCACCTAGCTGGGGTTTTTTAAGCCCTGTCTGGCATTTTTTTTGCATACCTTGAGAATCTATAAGAACTGTTTTACACCCATTTCTTGTAATCTCCTCTTCTGTCAGACTAACTTCATGCATGTTTAACATTTAAAAAAAAGAAAATTGAGACCTAGCAGTTCCCTTTCCTCCTGCTCCCTCCTCCACGCTGTACACTCACCACTTGTTTTTAGCCAAAAGTGGTGCTTCACAGCTCCAGTTGCTTTGTTATTCATATTAAGACTGCCAGCAAAAGAGTTTCATCTGGCTTCTGTCAGTCATACAAGAAGTAGTGAAAATAAAATGAAGGGAAGCTTGCAATCAGACATACAGCCAAGAAAGTTTTGCATTGAGAAGTCTCAAAAACTTAATTTCTAAACAGAATTGAATGCAAAGCAAATAAGGTGATCAATTTTTAGAAGATTGAGAAAATAATGGATATTTATTAGGACTTTCCTCTAAATCTATTGTTAAGTGTTTTCTTTTTCACCAAAATGCTTTGTCTTCATAAGGAAAAAAAATACACACAAAACTAAGATTCAGAATGAAACCAGAAAATTTATTTTGACTCGAAAAAATCAGTTTTAGACAAAGAAAATAAATTAAAACTCTCTCATGGAAGGTGGCTTACATTTTCCTTTAACATGCACATCTCTCCACTAGCTGGCCAGGTAAATTGCTCAATCCCCTAGTCCACGTAATCTGGACAGTGAAATTCCACTCTTAAAATCACTGAAAAAACAGTGACTCACTTTTCCAAAGTCTGTTTACCACAGTCCTGTGTTTCTTCCTTTACTGGTTGTCTCCACATTAAGAAGTATGGAGAATGAAAGAGGCTGTCATGATCTATTGAAAGATGTCAGGGCACCTTTGATGTTTTCAGAATCCTTGTTCACTTAAGTAAAACATTAGTTATGAAATGATGGACCGAAGAGCTGGTGAAGAATGCGAAATTAGTAGAAACAATAGTACAATACATCTTACAAAAATTAAATTTGTCATTCAAAAGACAAAAATAGCTCATTCTGATGTCCAGTGTACTAAATCTACCTGCACTGGAGCACAAAGCATGTACCAGTCAATTACTGATTAAGGGAAAAGCCATATGTCAAATACAGTATATGATAGATTGAAGAAAAATCACTTTGACTAGCATGAAAATTAAACTCAGTCCCAGATTCTTTGCATACCCCCATCTCTTACTGAGTTGAGTAGATGAATACATTAGGAATGCACACTAGTTTAGAACAAGCACTGGTAATAAATAACCCATACCCCTCTGCAGTATCAGTTCATTCCTCTTTCTCCCCTCTCTCACTATAGGGGGAAACATTTGTGTGTTTTGGTGTTGCTTTTTATAAATCGATAAATTTTTAAAAATTCAACTTCATTTTCAGTTTCAGGAATGCAGGGTTGCACCGAGGTTTTCCCTTTTCATTTATCACTTACAGAAACATTATATAATCCCCACAGCTTTCTGTCCTTATGGGACCACAGTGGGATGGCAGCCAGCTGCTGGCAGCAGCATGGCTGGTGTTGCCCTGCTGCTGGAGCCTTGGCCGTGAGCAGTGCCTGCACAGGCACACACAGAACAGATGTCTGTGGCACACTGCTCGTTTGGAGATGAACCAGTACAGACCTTTCACACTGCTCATCCCTGTGCCTCCAAAATGTGGGCTGGAAATTGCCTCTCTGTTTTGAGTGGGATTCATCTGTCTGAAGAGCCCCATTGGTGCGAAGAATGAAGGGACTGATTCATGAACAGATGATGCAGCCTGAATGTACAAGGAGCATTAGGAAGCCAGGGAGCCAAGTGCTGAGGGCTTGCCTCTGCCTGAAGGCAGCTGCAGGTTGGCAGTGCAGGTCTGGGGACTGAGAGGAAAAGACTCCATGGCCTTGTTACAATGCATGTCTGGCTCTCTAAAAATGGCATTTGGGATCAAAAAACTGACTAGAAACAGTGACATGATACTGAAAGCAAATTGATTCCCACCACTGTGAAGTAAGGGTGTGAGATGGGAGTTGGTTGGAACAGTTAGATCTTCTTTTCAGCCTTCCTCCCACTACCCTGCCTCCCCACTGAAATAGCATGCCTGACAGGGAATTCTCTGTGGGAATGCCAATGATTTGAATCAGTGTTGGGTCACCCTCTCATCTACAGCAATTCACTTTGTTTTTGTAGAGAAGAAAATACTGTCTAGCCTCTTTCTGTGCTTTATAGCACCAATTCCCACTCTGGAAGGAGTACTCACATACTTTAGGTTAGACGTGTCTTCAGTGCCCCGGCAGACGGAGGCAGATGTTTCCCTCCTTGTGCTCCATCTGCCAGGAGAACATGGCTGGAACCAGTCTCACAGGCTGCCAAAAGAAAGCTAGAAGACAGCAGAAACTTTTAAATGCTGCAGATTTGGGCCTGACTATTACCAAAGGAAACAGAAATTAATTTCAAAGTATTTTCCCATAAATCTCCATTCCTTGCTATTTTAAGCAAGCTACACTGGTTTGTTGTGTATGACCACACAAGTTTTTAAATTTATGGGTTGTTTTTTCGGGGTTTTTGTTGTTGTTGTTGTTGTTGTTGTTTTTTTCTTTTTAAAATAAGTTTCAGCTTTAGGGAAATTGTGTGACATCCTTGAAGGCTGGGATCAGATCCAAACTGTCTGTGCCATAATTATTTTCAAAACTTGCTGAATTTTGTGTCAACTTTAACTCAACGCCAATATTTCTGTTTTGCACAAAAGCATCAGATGGTGCTGTGTATGAACAAGTGCATGTGGACATGATAAACTAGCATCTCCATAATGACTTGGAGTGACTCCATGTCCCTGGCCTCAAAAATATGCAAATTTGGGTTTGTCGTAATGAATTTTTCTCTTCTTCCCACTCCTAGAAAGAAGCAAGAAGAATGTGAATTTCAAAATGTAGTAGCAAAATGTGCTGGTTTTTTACAAATTGACTACTTAATCAAAACTGATTAATTCTATGGCAAGAAAAATATTTCCCAGTGTGGGCAAGACACAAATGACTGTTGTAAAAATTAGAAACAGACATGTAATTTGGAGACAATAATTTCTGTCCAATATTCAGGAGTCTTCCTATCTCACATCCCTTTGAAATGATGACTCTGACTTTAATTCTATGCATTGGTTTATTTTTTGTACTAATGAGCCATATGGATTTGTTCTTGGTTTTGGTAGCTGTTATATTTACATTTGGCAACTTTAAGAAACAACCTAATGTGTACCAGGAGTTTAATAAGATTTTATGAAAGCTCCTGGATCAGGCTGACCTTTCCTACTCAGGTGTCTGGGAACTCTGCCTTTTTTCCATGCTTCAGAACTATGTGTTTTTTCTTTGGAAAGAGACTACAGAGAAATTAAAAGAAAATACAACAGCCTTCCAGATCCCTTTACACTGCTGGCTATGAGGAAAGCTGATGAAATGCTGGGGAGGCAATGAAAAGTTAAGAAGGCTGGAGTGGTAGCTGAAGATGGGTGGGGACTAAATGTCAAGGATACTGGGCAGAAATTGTAAAAAATGAAAAAAAAAAATAAACCACCAGAAATACCTTGAAAATGATGAAAATAATTATTATGTTCAAGGAGGTATCAGACTGTGCAATAAGTGGCAGCAAGGTTGAAGTGCTAACATGAAACTTCAGAAATGTCACTGCAGTACAATGGGAATTGTACTCCCTATCACAATGGTAAGAGTAGTCAGTTGTGGAAACTCAGATACACACAGATGTTACTGAATTCAAAGGTTTGGACACATGATAGTCTATGTGCTCTCTATCACAGACATGGCAAATATGGTTTACTCGTAAAGATGCAAAAATTAGTGCTCATTTAATAGGCACATCATATTAAAATTGCAATGTTCAAATGAGAATGGAATGAGCAGAAAAACACATGGATTTTTTTTAAATGCAGTTCACAGTTCAAACTGTGAGTATAGGGCTTTAAGAAGAATATGGGCTAGGATAGATAATAGATGAAAGGCATCCTAAGTTGTCAAAGTCTAATACTAGTGAAAGCTGTAATTCAATAGAAAGTATAAAATAAAACCAAAACAACATAAAAATGCAGCACTGGATTATATATGGGACCATCAGAGGAGATACCATATCTGATAACAGCAAGGCTGTAAATATGAGGCTGACAGAACTGAGGAGAAGCAATGGGACTAAGCTCATATCATGGCAATGAAAAGCCATAAAGTGGGAGAGCAAAGAATATTTATAGAAGGAAGGACATTGAAAACTGCAAAAGATATGGGAAGACACCAGCCTGTATTTTAAATAATGGATATGTCATGCAAAAGAGGCAGAATGAAGGAGATGAAATATTGTGTAATAACACATCCGGGTCACCTAGAAACCCACGGAACAGTCGTGAATTAAATGCTGTTATGGGGGATTATTCCATATTTCTTTACATGGTACAAGCAATGAAGAAGAATGACAAAAATGAGTCTGCATTTAGGTAAAGGTGATTAAATTTGATTTAAAATATAAAATTTCAATCTGAACAGCTGTTAACCACTACCAAAAATACCAGCACACAAGGAAGAAAATATGTAAAACCCCAGTGTGACTATTCACTAGCCCATTAACAAATTAATTTTTTTGTCAAGCTTTCAGAATACTAGGCAATGGGGCATTGTTTATAAGATTATCAGCCATATAAATTCTTCACTTATCCCCTGAAGAATCTACAAGACAGTATAAAGCAAAATATCCAAGTGATGTATGTGCAAATCTTTCAAGGGTTTGAAAGAAGTGAAAAAAGAAAGGTGATGTGATCAGCACTGCCTTTACTTTAAGCTTCCTTGATTTCTATAATAAAAGTGCTTAGAATAGCATTTTAGTACTAATAAATAAAATATCCTTTAAAATATTTTATTAAAATATTTAAAATTGAAAATTCTTTTATTTCATTTGCATAAATGAGGAACTAAAAGACAAGGTAAAAATGTTTGTAGAACTAAAATGGAATTATAAAATTAAAGAGTCTTCAAGTCCTTGGAAGATAATTTAGGATTGACAGACATTGATAGAATGAGGGACAGGAAGAAACGTTTTACAAAAAATAAGAAGTTTCATTCTCAGGGGAATAGAGGCTACAGACTATTTCCAGTAACTTCTTATCTTACAAGAATGAGGCCAAGAAATAAGGACTAACCTCTTACGAGAAGACTCATCTCTCTGTATGAAGCAGCCTAAGAAGACTAAAAAGGAGCAGAACAATAGGAAGGGAGGAAAATTACTATTAGCTGCATATGCCAAATTTCTGGAAGGCACATTTAGGCTCCCCTTCTATATGCTGAAGAGATCAATGTAATGAATACTTGATTTCCTTTCAGAGGGACTATGAAGTTGAAATGACATTTTCAGCCATTCTATATCTCTAGGTCATAAAGCTTCTGACAATAGCCATCTAGAAGATGATGAATTGATAGATTCCAAAATACTGTAATTGAAATTATATACATCCTATACAGCCAGAGAGGAGGATAATGCAGCAGGAGCTTTTAATTAGAATTGGTTTTATTGCATTAACAACTTGTTTAAGGAACTATGGGCTCTTATATTTCATAAAAAGAGACCTCTATTTTATCCATATTCAGCTATATTTAAGAGTGATACAGGGACAAAAACCAATGCTAATTTGTTAGTCCAAAGTCCTTCCACAGCAGATAATGATGCGCCCTTCCTAAGAGCTGAATGTTGACTCTGCTCTGAAAACAGACTTGCAAAAGCCCTCAGTAAATAAGTATTTCTTCTATTCTGTTTGCTGTTTACTGCTACCTGCATACTGAATAATTACACTCAATAAATTCCTTCCTGCTATGCCTTTCTCAGATGGTTGGATAAGATTAGTCACAGCAGAAGGTACCTTCATCCTTTTAAAAAGGCAATCTATTTTTTTCCAGCAACACATGCATTCATTTAGATGAGGGAACTGCCTTATAATTTATTTTAAATTACAGTGGGTTTTTAATCACCTTTTCACATACTTATCGTTGTGAGAAACAGTGTAAATAAATGGAAAATTTCATATTTCATTATTTTACTTTACTTTTTAATGTATGTATGCACATGCATATAAAATACAACATATATGTAATATGCTTATAAACTGCCTAAAATGTATACCACACATTTTCCGTGCAGGAAGAAGAGAGTCAGAAATTCCTGTTCTTCTGTCTTGGTTAAAGCCACAGATATATGCATAATTAGAAATAACTTAAATAGCGTTAATGCCCACTATTCCTTTCAATTTACTTCATTGTGGTTCAGAATCCAACATTTAATTTAATTGGTAAAAATTAATGTCTGCACTTCAGCAAGGAGGTTCTAATAGAACAACGTGTACCCAGCAGCAAGACCTGCTAAGGGTTCCTGTTTAAATACATGTCAATTTTTTGGTAATTGCATTCTTAGGCAATGGGACTTAGTATAATTCTATTAACCTTGATATAGTTCAAGATAAACAAATCAAAAGATATGGGCCTTATATAAATGGCAGGAATTTTCACAATTGACTATTAATTTTGTAACTGTGCATTTTCATGGAACTCCTAAAACATGATCAGATATCTTAGGCTCTCTGAAAAAACTCACTTGGAATGAAAGTAAACTTTAGTTTTCTTGAAAGTGGGATTATCATGAGTATCTACTATCCCTGTGCATTTTAAAGGTGTGGGATGGAAAGCATATCCCATGGGACAAACTGAGAGGAACTTCAATCCCTTAAATGAATTATTAATATATTTTCTGTGATCAGCTTGGTACTCTAGTCCCCCTCAGATAAGTTTAATCACAGGAAGTACAACTATTAGCAGGGATCCTGGTATTGTTATCTTCTATCAGACTTCGTCTGCCAGCCAAAGTTCTTTTATAATAGTTGAACTAATAATTTTAGACCTGAACATTGTTCAGATTGCTATCAAATTGTTACAATGAAGAAATTGCAGTGCTTAGCTATGATACTTGGCATGGCAAAAATTAATCATCATTTCTGCTAAGCTTCTGTCTTTAAAACAATTGTGGCTCTCAGATCAGAGTCCTTTCTAAGTGTTTGTCCCCATGCTAGAATCCAGTATGTCAGAGATATAACAAAAATTTTCTTTGATCACAGGTAAGGAGAGTCACAACATTGGTGCATCAGATTTTTTTTTAATGGTAGTAATTTTGTGCAGGTAAGAGAATATGCATATATTTTTATGTACCAGTGGAGTCATACATACTACCAATGGTAGGCTCATTAATGTATGTCTTTTCAAGATTTTAATGTTCTAAATATTTTTGCAGCTTCACATGTCTTCTAGTTAATTAAGAACAGACACTTAGCAGAAGCTTGGAAGGTCTCTGGGTATCTCACTTTAAAAACATTTGTTTGGGGATCAGATATTTATATAGTTGAAGAGGTTTAAGTATATTATTTTTTAAATGCTTTCTTGTAGATGTGTAGAATCAGACTCATCATGATAAGGGGTCTAAGTCTGCTAATTTTAATGGCAAAACCCCAGTTAAAATCACTGGAAAGAATATCAAGTCCTAGTGGCTTTACTATGGCTTATGTATACACACATAGAAATTGCTTCATCCATCACTGATGCTCAGCTGTCACTGTCTGTCTAGAGCTGGCATCATCACCAGTAAAACAGGGTTTTATTATTTGTCTTTAAGAACAATCCCCAGACTTTTTGCTGGATTAGTGGTTGCTGTATTATTTCCAGTGTTATAATGTCTTTAAGTGTACATCTTCCAATTTGAGATATGATACTTTCTCTCAAAACATGTCAAAAACAAAACAACAACAACAACAACAACAACAAACTAAAATAAAATTAATCTCTTTTGGAAAAAGAATGGTTTTTTTTTTTCACTGTATAAAAACAAATACAGAGAAAGTAACCATGTCTGATTATATGAATACTAATACTGCCAGGCAAGTGCTCTATTTAGTTCCCCACAAAATGAGGATAAAAAGAATTTGCTCTGAGCATCGTCTACACATTGGGATTCTCCTTAAAGACTACAAGAAACAATTCTCTACCAACCCTCTAGGCAGCTTTCAGATTATGGGTTAGGTTTGTGTTGAAGGGAAAGGGGAAAACTGGCCCAAAAATACTGGTGGGTGAAGACATGCCGACCCAGCCATGCAGAGAGGAGGAGATGCAGATGCAGGATATGGAGCTGCAGCCCCTGGTGAGGCTCACACATGTGAAGGAAGAAGAAATCCACTTTGCACTTGCTGGTGACAGCTCTGTGTTAGAGGCACAGAGCATTTTGGCACAGCAGGAATACAACAGCACATCTCCTCAAAGAGATGCCCCTCATGTACCAGCTCCAGCCTGGGGCTCTCAGGCAAACACACCCCAGCTTTGGGAAGGCAGCTCCTGGGGACACATCCAGCAGCACATGGGTGAAGGATTGAACTCCTCACAGCAGAGACAGGACTTTCACACCTTGGAGAGGAAGATCTCTTTTATAAATCCGACTGTGACCAAAACAAAAGGGCTGTTTCTCTGTAATCACTTTGTTGTCTTAGCTCTCATGTTGCAGCATTTACTGTGTGGTCATTTTCTTTTTTGCTGTGTAATAATTATCCTTCATCTGAAAATTAGAAACAAGCTTCTTAAGCTCTCAACCTCAGCTCCACAGGATTAGATGTTATCACTAAGTTTTCTGACATCTATTTCAAATGTTTCCTTTTTTTTCTTTTTTTTTAAACTTTTCTTCTTTGAAACTAACGGAGAACATTCTTGATTTCATTTTATCGAGTAATGCACTTAAGATTAACAGCCTGTTAGTTCAGGCAGAGTAGCCAACATTCCCATGACTTTGGACACCAGATGGTCTCTAGGAAAATGTTGTGACTTATAGGCACATTTTAGTCCTAACTATAATGAGTTTAGAGAAAATAGTGTGGTATAAGCCTGGGACCTAAAAGGAGAGCTGAGCAGAGTATAAACAACCACAATGGCAGTTGACATCAGGCAGTGCTTGTAATCACTCACTGAGATGGGAATTTGTAGTGTTCTACAACAGAAAACCTTCATTTGCTGCCTATCATTTAAAAGGTTTCCTGCAAAAGTTGTATCACAATGAAAACCAGTCATAAAAGATACTTATTATTTCCTGATTTGATATCATCTTTAATTTGCAATTTACAACACACATTTCAAAGACAGCTTAGGACTTGAATTAGAGGTTGGTTATGCATTGTCTAATTCCTGCTTTTCTGAATTCTAATAGTTACAGGGAGAATTCAAATGAATTTGATGGCTTACCACAGGATTTTGTGGTAATAAATCTAATTTAGTAGTATGTTCTTCAGTACAAATACATAATTGAGATTTCCAGTATTTGGTCTGCCAAAGTATTTTGAAAGTACCCATTCAGATCTAAGAAATACTATATGTATCCCTCACTTCAGCAGAAAATGCATTACTTATAAAAGGTTGGGTTTGGTTCCTATGTCTAATATTTTCATTTTGACTACTTGGGAGATCTTTTTTTTAAGCAAATACATATCCAGATTGCTTTTTCTTTTTTTTGGCTCAATTAAATCTCAGCCATGGCAAAGGTGATTATCATATATCATGGAGCTGGAGCACTAAGTTGGCATTACTTAGTAGTCTTTGAAGCTATTACCAGTTCCTTACATCTGAAGAGAAAGCTAAAGGAATAACTGCTTGCTTTCTTTTTTAGAAATCAAATCGGAATTAACTGTTTAAAACTAAAAGGGTAGAATTAAATAAAAGGAAACATTTCTTAGCAGACAAGCAATTAGATGATGGAAAAATGCTTTCTACTGATGAGCCTGAGTCACTTTCACTAATGGTGTTCAGAAATAAGTTAGGTACATTTCTTGTTGTCTTTCTGTACAGGAACATTTTTCTCCGCACAGGAGGTCGTAGGATGTGATCTGAGAGATCTTCTCCAGCTCAATAATCAAAGCTTTTGCAGGAGACAGGAATTATTACAGATCAGTGAGTTTTCTTCATTTTTGTTCAACTGGAATATAGTGATTTGCCACAAATGCTACTTGAAATAATCTCAGCATCTCTCATTTGGCTAATTTAAAACTTTTGCAGTCCTTCTATATGAATTCACTGCTTTCAGATAAATTCCTGATGTAAATTTAGGGGTCATAGCTGTGGTATGTGTATAATTCTAGTGGTACAGAGCTGATTAGCTGATTCAGAAATGGAATAAGGCCTAACATGAAAACCCCCACCATGCTGCATGCTGCCTGCTGCCATCACTACTTCTAATGGTGAGTTTGCAAAAAAAAAAAAAATCTGCAAAGAGGTTACAGTTGGAAATTAATAGGCTAGTGTGCTAATTTTGGCTGGGATAGAGTGAATTTTTTTCCCGGTGGCTGGTATAGGGCAGCAGTTAGGATTTGTGCTGAACACAGCTTTGATAGTGTAGAGATGTTTTTGTCATTGCTGAGCAGGGCTTACACAGAGCCATGGCCTTTGCAGCTTTTCACGCTGTGACACTGGTGAGGAAATTGGGGGTGAATGGGAATTTGGGAGGAGTCACAGCTGGGACAGGTGACCCAGCTGATCAGAGGGATATTCCAGACAGTGTGACATCATGATCCGTGTAAAACGTGGGACCTGATCTGTGTTCAGAAGGGGGGTCCGGCACTGGTCAGCGAGTGGTGAGCAGTTGTATTATGCATCACTTATTTTTTCCCTTTTTTCATCATTCTTATTGAAATTTACTATTATTACTGTATTTTATTTTGTTTCTGATTATTAAACTCTTCCTATCTCAAAGTAAAAGTTTTGCTTTGATTGTCTTCCCCATTCCAGTGGGCTCAGGGGAAGGGATGGTGGTTGAACAAGCAACTGAGTGTAGCTCAGTTTCCAGCAGGGCTTAAACTATGACAGCTGACAATTTCTGTCACTGACACTCCTACACTGTAAAAAGTACATTATAAAAGTGATATTTCCTAATATCCTGTGCATTTAGAAGTTGAAAAAATGAAGTATTGGAGATTCAATAAGTTCTTCTAATCTTTTTGTTAACTTGCGTTCTACACAAGTGACTTAAAGCCTGCCTGTCAGGAAGAGTGATAAAATTAAACAGAATAATAACATTTCCTTGTGATAATTCTGTCACTGGGTTTTTTGGTTTTTTTTTTTTTGTGTTACAGTAATATAACAGACTTGAATTTCTAAAATATTACATATCTGCTTTTCTTTCCTCAGTCTTTTGTATTTATAATTTTACAGCAAGGTACTGTGCTTAGAAAAATGAATTGTGTGTACTAGCCTGGTTACTTTTTCTTTTTTTCTACTTTGTAAGAAAGAATTCAAACTTGGACTCCTATGGAACATGCATATTTTGTTCTTGGATCAGAGGGAATAATTTTTACACATTTTCCTCTGGTACTGAGTGTTTATATAAATCTAGATATATTTGCAAAGAAATACGAATCTTCTTCAGTATAAGACATCAATTATGTGATTTTGCATGAAAACCTAATTTTCTCATGTTTTCCCTTTGTATCTGGTAAGTTACCACTCCATTAATTCTTACATTAGATACAACATGAGTACACAGAAAAATAAGAGATATAAATAGAGCTAAGTTTTCACTGAAAACAGGGCTATAAATTTAGCAACTCAAGGAAAAAACAGCATCTTTCTTCATTTTTAATTTTTAAATGAAAAGTTGTCTTCCTGGGTTTATCTGCCTTTGTGAATTATAGGAGGGTAGGATATATTGAGATTTAGATATAGATACATATATTTTAACTTCTGCAAAACTATGGACTGGAAGACTTGTCTCATTTGAAAATTGAGGAAGTGCACTGAAGCTTCAAAAAGCTTTCATTTCTGTTCCATAAAAAAATTTTGGTCTGAAATCCTGTATCCACTGCTGGAACTGAGTAGCCAGTTCCAAGAGAACTGAACAGAAAGTCAGGACAAAGTGAAAGACTGAATTTACCCGGCAGGAAAATCAGTTCTGGGGAAATCAGGAAATAATTTGATCTCAGGAACCAAAGGAGACTGAGAACTTCCTCATGCTGGCTGCCAGCACAGGTGGGAGCTGGAGCTACTGTGGAACTCACCCCTCTCCTAAGTCGTACATCCCTGCACTGTCTCCACCTCCAGCCTCTCCTTTCCCAGCACAGCCAGGGCTCCTTGCTGAGGAAGGCTGCTGCCCCAGGCCATGGTCTGGCAGTAGAAGTCTCTTTCCTTTCTCTACATCAGCCCTAGGTTGTTAAGAAGTTGCTTAAGGCAATGAATCCCCCTTGGGCAGGTATTCTGTGCCTCCTGTGTAGGTGCCTGCAGTTCACCTGCCCTTCTGTTTGCACAGCAGAGGAAACTGCACCCAAACACAAAATCGATGTTGTTCAGTTGCTCATAAAATGTGGCTTCTTGTTAATGCACATATAACATTTTTATAGGCAAATGTATTATTTACATGGCTCTGAGAGTGAGCTGCATTATTTGATCTATACCATGCACATTACCTTGCAATACCTGGAGATGCAGACACTTTAGCAGCTCTGCTGAATCTGTACTTGAACATAGTTGCTTCTGCTTTCTTTTCAGTCTGAGGAAGACTTTAGGATAGGAATTACACATGATTTCTTCAGCTGGAGTAGCAGTTCACCTGTGTCAGCCCTAGAAAACAGACACAAACCGTGCAGCCTTTAAAGCTGAAAGCTTAAAACAGAATAGCTCAACAAGCAAACATTCCAAATAAAAAGTAAAAACAAAAACCACAAGAAACCAAATCAGTCTGAACAATATGGGCTGGTTTTGGCTGGTTTTACATGAAACCTGTGTGAAAATAATTCATGCTTTGAGTGGTGTGTTATGAAATTGCTATAGCAGGAAGGCTAGGAGCAAGGGAAGGAGTTAATTGTAATGTTAAACCTTATAGCCTGGCCCAAAATGATCAGGGGTGGAGATTGTATTGGGTATGCCTTTAAATTGTTGGATAGTGTAGGATGTGAGCATGACATAAATGATACAGAATAAGGGGTGAACTTCACTCCAACCAAAAGCAGCACAACACATTTCCTGAACCAAAATGTATTAAGCTAGCTGTGTTTTTTAAGGACAAATCTGAATTATTTTCTGCTAAGCACATATAAGGATTTTTTAAATTTCTTTTACCCAGATTATGCTGGGGCAGGATGATAAGATCAAACAAAAATACTATTCATATGCACATGTGGAAGATTAATCTCAGAATACATATCTTTAGCTCCATATTTAGAATAGAATCAACGTTCTCAGATTTTCTTCATATGCCTATATACAGATACACAGTCATGTGTACACATGTGCATGCACACAATTAGTACCCATAAATATTTAAGAATTTCTATATTTAGGTGAGAATTTTTCATATAACAACACCTTGCAAGCCGTGTTTATAGAATTACATCTACAATGTAACCTGCAGCAGGGCTGCTAATCAAGCAGGAGAAGAAACCATCTAATATTTGGTGATGAAAATTGCTTTAGAGTGACTGATTGTGCTAATCAATCTTCGCCAAGTAAATCACCACTAAAAGATAGTCTATAATTATAGGATCTTTCCATGTAACTGGGTAAGAAGAGGAATAAAAATAAACTCTCACAGGAAAGCGGTCCTCTTCAGTAAACACAGTAGTTTGCTTTGTTTCCAACATGTTGGAAAGAAATTTGGAAAATGTGTCCAAGTTGTCTTAGCTTTCAGAAATTTTGTTGTGCTGTTCGAGCTGACAGTGGTAAAATTGGCCATTAAAAATAATGCATGCAGTGACCCACACAAGACATCTACAAACAGGTTGCAGTCTTACTAATTTCTTCATGATTCGCAAAACTTTGACAGTTTTTATAAAAATGAGGCCACTTATGGCATTTTACAGTTTAAAAGAAAGAATTTTTCCTTTCTCCACTGTTCACAAAATTCTTAGATAAAAGCAATTGTTGGAGGCCAGTTCCAGTAGGAAGAAAATACTTTTTCTAAAATTATTATTCAGATTAAGATTAATAAGTATATATAGATAAATCAGTGATGTAATAAGCTCAAAAAACCAAATTCATAGGCTTCAGCCATGAAAGATGCCCCAAGGAAAAAAATTAATTGGATTGCCAATTAATTAATTTAATTAATTAAAAGTACAGGACACCAATGAATTGTAAGAGCTTATACAGACCAGAGCAGAACCTCATGTGGGCAGGACAGAAACACCAAGAGCTGCAGCAGGGCAATGGTCTGAAGGAATTGTTCCTGAGCTCTGCGGATGGTGAGAGTTCTGCATGGCTCTGGGGCCCTCTTACACTTAGCAAAGAACAAAAGTCTCTTGGCTCAGGCACCTGGGAATGCCCCACAGCCCCCACTTATGTCTGTGTCCCAGCACAAGAAATTCCAGTCTGGGTGGTGACATTTACCACATCAGGGATGGGATTGGAAGGAAGTTCATGCATGGTTTATTAATGATCCAGAAGGGCTGCTGTGTTGATTGTTCTGTGAGCTTCTTGCAGACTTTTTAATGCCAACATAAGGTTCACTTTCAACAGCTTCATCAAGGCAGGGTCAAACTAGCCAAGTCTTTGACCATAATGTGTCAAGGTGGTTGCAATCATGTGGGAAAAGTTAAGCTAAAAAGCCTGTTTCACAGTATTCAAGAGAGGAAGATGCCTTATTTCAGCTGAAATATTTAGTTGAGAAATGAACTTCCAGACTAATGACGACATTCAGGGTGTGCTTCAGGATTCTCTTTGGAGCAGTTTTTTCACCATTGTTAAGCTGATGGGGGATACAGAAGAGTAAAAATGCCATGTTTACCCAAAGCAAAGCCTGCTAAACTCGGAAGCAGGCTACCAGCAAGGAACCTATTGTTCATATATAATTACCCAGAGAATGTCACAAAAACTCTAGGAAAAGAAAAATCTCAGAGAGACCTGCAAGCTGTATTGGCCCAACTTCGTGGAAGTGTCACTGCCCGATATTGTAACAGGTCTGACTTATTGCATAGTCATCCATTACAGTGAAGTAGCAAAACTTCCAAAACTTATTTTCTTAAACCAGCTTCAAAGGTGGCTACCACCCATAACATTAAAATGCAGATAACATTTTTCTGGATGAATAGCTCACACTGCACTTTTGTATCGCTCCATTAGCCCACTTCACTTATCTATCATTCCTGAAGATGACAGGAAGGTCATATATCTTATTCCCAGCTTCAGAACAAGTGCTGCCTTGGCATCTTTGGACATTTCTTGTCTCCCCTTGTAATTTGTAGCTCCTGAATTCCAGTGTGAAGGCACCACCTTGCTATGTGAGGGGAAATTTCAAGTAGTAATGAGAAATATTTTCCACAGGTGAACCATCTGTGGTGAAAATCTTGAAGATAAGGGTCTCCTTCAGCCATTTGAACATTTTGAAGTGTATTGAACATGAAAGAGCTTAGCATGTATCTGATTCTCTTAGATTAAAGAGCTATTTTAATAGGTGGGTGTAAAAATTTTTGCCAGCTTATTTCTAAGAAAACGACTTTATTGCTCTTTCAAGTTTCCATTTGTGAAGGTGAGAAAAAAAAAGCAGTTACTCTTCTATTTTTGCTGTACTGGAGTTGAAAGCCTTCACATTCCCTTCAAAAAGTAGCAGAATTTCCTATTTCTGTTCAGCTTGGGATATGAGCGATGATGCATATTTCCCCTTTGTCCTTATGGAACAAGCCAAACATCATGTTTAAAAGCAATTCCAGTGCTGATGAGACTTTTTATTCCCATACTGCCTTTTCAATTGTCATCAGACACAAGATCCTGGTTACTGCTTTTGGATGACAGCACTGACACTCTCTTGGAGGCACCTGCTCTCCTCTTGGGTTCCCATTGCTGCTCACTGTCCTTTGTCAAGGCTGCTGCTGAAAACTGGGTCTGCAGAAAAGATATTTTGCCAGAAATTTATAGCTAGATTACAGCTCAGATTTCATTTTCTCAAATGGACCCTTTTTTTCCTCCTTCAGCTAGCCCTTGACAGTGCCTCAAAGTCCAAATTTCATCCCTCAAAGCCAAAATTCTTTACATTTTTAGAGATCAAACCCGACCATCTCTGAAGGCTCTTTTCTCACTGTACACAGTAATAAGAAGTGCATTTCCACCTGTGACAATCAATTACATGCCCTTGTCAATTATCAAGCTCATCCTGCTGATATTGGCAACTAAGTCAAAAAGATCATTAAACAGGGCATCACTGGATGCATTAAAATTAAAATTGTTAATGTGCAACAGATGGTTGATGTTGACTTGTTGTTGTTATTTATGGACCAAAGAAATACATGAAAAGAGTTTTAAATGCCTGTCTGACTAAAAAAAAAAAAAAAGGATGAAAGAAATTCATAGCTAAGTCTGTAAGTCTGGGTCTTCCAAATGTGAAACATTTGAAACATTCTCACATTCTCCACATAATTCTGCACATGCCTCAATTTATTTGCATGATCAGATCCAAAGTCTCCAACATTTTAACTCCAAGTCTCCCAACATTTTTTTCATCTTGTGTCATGTCCTTATATGATTGCATAAAATATAATCCCAGGTAAACAACTTTCCTTGCAGGCAATAAAACAATCACTGCAGAGCAGTCGAAAACATTTCGTCTCTCAAGGGCTGAGCAAAACCTGGAATGTCCTTAACGAGATCAAGAGACAAAGACCTGTCTCTCTTGTGGCTGCTGAGAGCAGCAATCATCCAGGCACTAGAGGAATCTTCTAGGTTTTATACTATGCATCAGATTCAATAAGAGGCTGTATTTTGCCTTATGAAAGATAACCATATTTCCTCTCAGTTCTTTAGGTCTTTGTCAGGGAATTTACTTCAGCTCTGGTCTTCTCTGTTTTAAGATTGCATTCTATTTTCTCAACACAAGCACATAGTTCCCAGAAAAATATTTCCATTTTTCCTCTGAATGTTTCCTTGTCTCTTAATATACTGACATATGAAAATAATTAAAATTCTGCAAGTGTGGCAATTAATAAACATTTCAGAGCTATTTAAAATCACGATTTAGTAACTTATTTTACAATTGTATATTTGAACATATAGAACAAGAATTGATTTGCAAATTGAAAAATTGAATAATATCTGAAATCTCTTAATCTTTTCCATTCAGATTAAGAATGTGAAGTTAGACTGTCATCTTTCTGCTTAAAAGCAAAGGCAAGAGGTTTTCAAAATCAGTGGTTTACTAGAATTTTCAGTGAAAGTGAGCAAGGCATTCATCCACTGCACTATAACAACTCCTGTAGACAGATTCCAGTGCTTGTGAAATGGAAGGAACTGGCTATCTGACGAGGAATTCTAGTCCCTGCAGAGCTGTAAGGTTTTGCACGATACCCTCTCAACATGAGCATTCCTCGATTTGGTGGCTGAAAAGGCCACCCAGTCCACACCCTACATCAGGTTTATGCCAAGGGACCTGCAAGGAACCTTTGCAGGGAGGTGGGAGTGTGCTGAGAAGACACAAGCAGGGAGCAGGTGGCACATTCCTGAGAGGAACACGAGGAGCCAGTGCCAGTGTCCTCACTGGATGTTCACTGTCACACCATTAGCTGGGTTTTCATAAATGGGCTTTCATCCAGGGATCCCTGCAGCTGTTACTGAACTACCCTGAAATTGATTTCCAAATGTTTTTCTGCTTGATAGACACGTCTTTTAGTCTGCTTTAATCTAGCTGGGCTGTGCAATGCTTCCCTCCAGTTTTGGGATGGGTTTTCAGGTTCTGAAGTGCAGCCATTGCAAGAGGAATGGCCTCAGTTTATATGGAAGCTGATAGCTCTTAATTTACGAATAAAACTACAGGTTTAAAAAATATATTCAGTATGGAAAATATACTAGGCTGGCAACAAAATGTAATGTGATGTGGACCTTACCAAAGCTTGCCTTTATAGATTTAGCTGTCTTTTCTTAATGCAGTCTACTCTTTCCAAATCCGTAGCTTCTGCTGTGCTGTCTCCCCTGTATTTCTCATTGTGCTTTTACTCTGCAGTCTAACAGAAACCAAGGTATCTAGCCACCAACAAATCACTCTGCTTCTGTGTAGATGTATTTGCATTCTAATAAAAACATGGAGAAATTAATTATATTTTTACAGCTTCCAGACATGTAATCGCAATTTGGCAGAGTGAGGGATATATAATGTGTTAATATGTGATAATAACAAGTTAATTTATTTTGCAGTGAATATCTGAATTTGCTGGTCTACTCTGTTATCTGTCCTTTGGAGGTCACTTAAACACTAAACAGCCTAATAAGCCTTTTTTCCCTTAAACCTTTTAAATACCCAGACAGCTTAATATCTTATTTACATTTTTAATTCCAAGGCTTATAGAAATGATATTAATAGTAATAAGTACAGAAAGTAATTAATAGCTCCACTAAGTTCATCCAAACACAGCTTTTGAGATGTCATAATAAACTATTTAACAACCAATATGTAATTCTTTAGAGCTTAGATTTCACCTACCTGCTACTTGAATGCTAGAGGTCTCTTCTAAAACCACTGAATTAATTATAAAAAATTACCAAAAATAGTGCCAAAAGTAGAAGACTACAATTTACATTGGTCAAAATATCAGACTTGATAGACAGAGCCTAAATGCTTAACTGCCCCTTGGCTTTCAGAGTTCTTTTAGGAATGCATCCTTCAAGAGTGGTACCTCTTTTGCATATCATGCATCCGTTTGAAAACAAAAACCAAAAAACGCCCCCCAAACCCAGTACTTCACCAGGAAACACACAATACATTTCAGTTTTGTACATGCTGAGAGCTGCATGGTTGCTGTTTCAATTTTCAGGCTTCTACAAAAAAGAAAAGCCTTCTCTATGAATAATGACTCCCTTAAAACTGTAGGTTTTTACAGGTGCTGATTAAAGACAAATGAGCTTAGAGGTCTGAACAAACACCTCAGACTGAAGAACAGAAAAAAACTATTGCAAATTATCATTATTACTATTGTAGTATTTCATATTTATGGATCAGAGCATATCCTAGCCTGGACATTTTCACAGTCTATACCTGTAAGTAACGGTCTGTCAACTTGAACATATTTTACACAAAAAAAGGAATAGGAGATTTTGCTATGTTTTGTATAATAATGACTGGATTTTTTTCTCAGAAAATATTGACTCTAGCAGATATATACTAAAATGAAACAACCAGTAGGGAGATAAGACAACAAAATTATTCTGGAGCACTTCAAACCTCTGTGGAAATGGATTAGGACAGAGTATAAGAGACGACATCATGGCATAAATAGTTTTGTAGTTATAGGATTAAAAAATCTTGACTTTCCCTTTCCACAACAAGATGAATAATAATACATTAGCTACAGCCAACAATAACTAACATGATCTTCTCACTAAACTTGCATACTAAATGTGTTAGAAAGCAATAGGCTTATTAAAAAAGAAAGGTAAAATAAAAAGCAGCAAAAGAGAGATGGAGCCAATAAATAATGCCACAGGGAAGATATCAGAGTGTGAGAAGAAGACAGCTACACCCTTCAGTGAGGTACCCTTGAAATATGCTTTTGTAATAATTTGTGTATTTCATAGTTTTAATATTCATATCTTAAGGCTTCTTAATAATACCAGAATTGAGTATAACCCCAGATTCTTCACATCTAATGCACATGATAAATTGGCCAGTATTCTACTTGCTTTAGGGGAAAACATGAAGACCAGGTTCCAAATTTTTGAGTTAGGATACATGCAAATAAGCCCTTGCCACATCTCATTTAGGAACCAAAGCTCTTTTAAACAATCTAATTCAGCCAAAGCCCTTAAATGCATGTTTAATTTTCAGTCCATACAACTCCAGTAGGAAGTGAACACATACTTAAATAAGTTGATGAAAAGCAGCCTGTATGTGATCCAGTTGCAAAACTACTGGCCAGTTAATGCCTTAGAAAACCATAAAGGGACAGCTGATCATTCATATTTTCTACCCATCCAATAGCACCTGGAAATATGCAAGTAATGTTTGCCTTAATGTCACTCATTACTAACAACAAAATGAACAAAAACTAACCCTCATCTTTCAATCTCTCAGTTAACTACTAAAGACAAAAGTTAATGTTCTATAAACGTGGTGTTATCCTGCATAACGGCTGGCTTCATGCAGATTATTGCTATTATAAACCATACTCATCTGTCCAAAAAAATCAATAACCCATTAAAAACACCCCCAAAAAACAACAAACCAAAACCAACGGTGATATGTCTGGAGCAGCTCCCATGGCAAATTGATTGTTTTCCCAGACACAAAAGGTGGGATTTGTTTAACTTCCTTTACAGTGTAAAGTTGACTACTTCTGTTTCTAATTTTTATGTTTCCCTGCTAGCAAAATACCATTAGACACACTGCGAGGTCATACTCTTTCAGGTAGAAAAATCAGTTTGAAGTAATAGACTTTAGAATAATTGCAGAAAATTACAATAGCAGAAAATTATAATAGCAGAGACAAATTACAAATATCTATGTGAAGCATTTGTTTTCATGAGAGAAATCTGTCCAATGCCAACCAAAGGGAGAAAAATATTGTCAGCAATCTAATGGTTAATCAGAACTCTATGTACTTATTTAATGCAACATTTAGAAAGAGTGCAGAGTTGGGTAGGTTACTAATTATCCGGTGGGAAGTGGGATTTGCATTTTCTTCCCTTGTACTGCTTCAGTTGTGCGCTGAAGCATTTTGCCTCTAAGTTAGGTTAAAGTGTAGTCTAAAAGCTATTGCATCTCCTGTCTTCCATGTTAAAAAAATTATGAGAACTATATTTCACCATCTGTCAGTGTAGTTTTTCAGCAGGCAGATGTGGGAAGCTCAGTACAGGGGAACTTGTCTCTGTTTCTTCTTTCTGTCATTTTAACCACTCAGAAAACACAGAAGAGGTGTTAGGGAAGTGCAAAGCATGTGCAGCTGGCTCTCATGGACATGATGAAATCTTGGCACTTCTAAACATTACTAAGCCTTCAGTCAATAGTTAAAATTATTTTTTCCTACTGATTCATAAAATGTAAATACTCCACTCGTGAGGGACAGTGATAGCACAGTGTATATGCCCTTACAGGGGCTATTATTTAAGGTGCTGTTTACGTGGTTGTCTCAGAGCTGTCAGCTGTGGAAATGCAGGCTCGAAAAATATATAGTAATGATGGTTCCAGTGTGACAATACAAGCCATGTTTTGTCAGAGTACATTGAATCCCTCATCTTTAAAAGAAAATAATGCAATTCCTTTCCTGTCACTAGATGAGTAACCAGAAGGTATTCACAATTAGATGAAATTAGAATAATTATTCTCTTCTAGTTAACCTGTTAATTTAATGGCCTAATGAATACATAAGCATGTGTAAATCATGAATTAACTGACTAGTTAGAAAAATAACATATTACCTGCATACATGTTGTGATAAGCAGATCTGTAGGTAGATCTGTAGTTCTGCATTTAGTAAATGTGCCCGTGCATTTAAAAAGAAAATTTTCAGCATAGTACAGTTTACTCATGTTTCCTTCATAAGTTTTGATTTCTGCCTTTGATAAAAGGTGACAGTAAAATTGGTCTGAGTCAGCTGGAATTGCAACCTTCCCCTAAAACCAGCTGTCTCTGAGGCACATTCACTCACTCGCTCATTCAAGAAGATTCACATGGGAGCTTGTGACAGAGACTGATCAAAGAGAACAGGCATCTTGTAATGGCAAATAGCAAACAAAATATTCTGTGAGTTCTGGATGCTCAGGACTGAAACATCTCACTCCAAATCAGGGCTGCTCTCAGCATGTACACACCACTGTGAGCAGAAAAGACGAAAAGACGTGTGTACCACACAGGGAGGGAGAGATGGGAATCAAACAGGGAATCTGGCTCTCACAACCTCTGCTATCACACCTGAATGAACAACTTCACAAAGAGCAAGTGTTTGGGAGGCTGGGAGTGGTGCTTGCTGCACGCCAAGGTTTCACAGCACTGCAGCCACAGCTCTGCTCTCCCTGGTGAAGAAGGGCTGAGTTTTCACCGCATCACCCCCGGCTCTGAGGCTGCCTGCTGGCTTCTCACCTGCACAGCTTGCAGGTCATTTGGAAGCTTCTAGAAATATTGCAAAGAGAGGTTACAGGAGGAATCAGGGTTCTGTGAGCAGCACTGGGGCAGATGGCTCAGACAATGCAGGGTGAACAGAGTGGGGGGACATCCCCACCAAGAGCTGTGTGATGCCACTGTGCACTGAGGAGGCACACACTGACCATCAAGGCAGCTCAGCCCCTGCCAGCACCTCTCCCATCTATCTCCCTGCCTTCCCCTGGGGTGCTGGAGGAGCTTTGGACAGAGGTACCTGGACAGTGCTGCACCCCTGACACCTGTGTCCCACATGGAATTTGGCTGGACCAGAGCCAGACCCACCCCAAACAGGATTAGACATAGGGATTGCCATGTAGAAACTGCTCTTTATATGCCTGTCTACCAGGGGAAAAACATGGGAGGATGGGGGTGGGAAGGTGATGCAGATATTCCTATTCCAGTCTCTGCATAGGGTTTCAGTGCAAATGTATTTAAGCAACTAAATTTCAAGTGCAGCATATTTTCAACAGTCAGTAATGCTAACTGCCTTCATTGGAGACAAATAAATAATTGCAAACTATTTATCAGGTTAACTTGACCAGAAACTTTGCTTTTGGTTTTCATGTCTTTTTGATCAGAATACATCAGTTGACAGGGTTTATTTAATCAAATTTACATTTGGTAAAAATGTCAAAGCTGTCAAAGCACATTGATTTGTCATTTTCTGAAAAGAAAAAAGTTGAACTAATTGAAAATCAAATTATCTTTCATTTTGAAGTTTATTATGAAGTTGGAATTAAATCAAAGTAGAGAAAATATGACTGAGAGATCCCTATATTTTAAAATAGTAGACACCTACTGACCTTTTTTTTTTATGATATTGTTTCACCATTCGTAGCCCAGAGAGAAAAATCAGGTGACAGGTATCGTATTCTCAGTGACAGGTAAAGATGGAAACATAATCTACATTTATTAATTTTAGTAGGTCACCACTCAGCCCCTTGCCTCCTCCTCACTCATTGTACAAATAGGTCTATGCCTGTGCATGGGTCCCCACTAGGTAAACATAAACCAGCTTCTAACATAAATAAAAAATACAAATTAGAAATCTACCACCTCCAGATTTCATAAATCTGGTGATGAAAGGAGTGTTTTTTTTCAAACCCAGATGTCTGTACCAGCATTGGAGTCCTGGGGTTTTCTCAAGTTCTCTGCATGATTGCAAATTCTTATGAGGTGCCAAAGTATATATCAAAAGGCATAAAATCTGAATTTTAGGACTCCTAGTACGACTTATGTAAAGTAAGTGAAAAATGATTCATGACTATGCCTTAATGTAATCTCCCCGAAATAAAAGAAAACCCCTATTCGCTGATTTCCCAAATCGCCACCTGCATGCTTAGGCTTAGCAGTTGGTGTTCAGTGCCTGTGGACACAGAGATAACATTCTCCCAGCCCTCCAAACATGCTATGTCAGGTTGCATCACGTCATATGAGAAATGACCTAATGGGATGTGACACAGTGTAGCCCAGCACTGTTCCTGGCCTTGAGAGATGAGCAGGGAGTGCAAGTGACTCTCAGCCACACCTCTGGTGATTTCAATCCCTGCGTCTGGAGGCAATGTGTGGCTCAAATGTGACATGGATTTTAAGCAGGTATCTCTACTCATGTCATATTGTCCTGATGGAAATCAATGGTACTACCTCAATCTGATGATGGATTTTTGCTCCTTGTGAGCTTGGCCACATCATCATCTCCATTGCAGAAACCAGAGAATAAAGGGAAACATCACATCTGTAGCAAAACATGCTGGGCACAACATTTTGCTGAAGCAGCTGTACTGTAACCCTATACAGGAAGCTGAAGGATCTGCTTTGAATGCAGTAGCACCTTACTTGCATCAAAACTGTCACAATTACTGTTTTAGCAATTTGCATATGATGTAAGATTCATAGTCTGACTCCAGGGATTCGAGTTGTGCTGCTGTTGCAGTATTAGCTCCCATTTTTGACTAGTACCTATCAGAGTATTTTACCAATCTCTGCTGGAGAAGGGCTAAAGTAGAAGTCCATGCCAAGTGCATCAAACAACCTGTTTTGTCAAGTAACATTTACCCAAATGTAAATCTGGCAACAATTTGCAGATTGCTAGAAATAAAATTGACTATCCTCTTCTCAATTCTCCTGCTTTACTTTTCCTTTTTATTTTTTGGGGGGGGTTTTTTTGTTTGTTTTTGTTTTTGTTTTTGGTTTTTTTTGCTTTTTTTTTTTTTTTCTGCTTGAAATGTTGAAAGCTATGGGCTTGTTAATTTTCTCCACTTCCCTTTTCATTTTTGACCCTTCCACAGGGGATCCAGAGAGAGCGAGATCACATATCCCTGCAAAAAGCTGTCCTTTCGCTTGGATTACCAGAACTGGGGAAGTTTTTTCAGGTCCAGATGATGACACATCACTAAAATCTTAACAGCACCACTATACACCAGCAGTCACCTTGGCTGCCCCCCTCACGGACAGAAGTAGGAAATATAAAGCTCCCATCTTTCAGCTCCCTAATTAGCTAAATTAGGGATGCATGGCTCTCCCAGTAAAGCGAGGCCAGCGTGTTTGTAGACAGCACATCTCCTGCTGCCTGAACAGGGACACTTATCCATGTGTGCTGATTACATAAATGTAAATGGTAACTATTCCAGTGTGGTTCCTCACACATGGCTGCCTAGAAATCTTTAAATTAAGGGTACTATCCAGTTTCATAGGTGAAATACAGAAACCGATAGTAACACAATTAGCTTCAAAGAAGAAAGAAAAAACATCCAGGCATAATCTTTTTTTATTTACCACAATCTAAATAATAAGAATATAGAATATTAACATATATGTAATAAAATAAAAATAAATAGTATTCCTAAAAATAAAGTATATTCAACTATTTCCTGTTTCTAGCAGATAATTCTCTGTATATGTGCAGTATGCAGTCCCTTTTTTTTTCCCTAAGGCTCTGTTCCCAAGTATACAACAAACTGTTGAAGTTTGTGTTCAAAATTACTTGCTGAAACTACTTTCAATTATTAGGGCAATTTATCTTATGCTAACTGTGCTCATACAAACCTCAAATGAGCTGACTGATACATGAAAGTGATATTGTAGGATTGACATCTAGGAAACCTGGTTAATAATCAGGGTTGGTATTTTACACTCTATCCTATTAAAGACAAATAGCAAATCCTAGTTTAGGAGATGGGGACCCTGGAGAAGGTTAGGATACAGCAAAAGAGTAAAATAAGCAAAAAATCAACAGGAATTGAACCTTTCATTTGGCTACTGTTGCATTTCTTACTAACTGTGCTCAGATATTCATCTGTTGGACTTAGGTTCGCTGTGTAACAGCAGCTGATCCCAGGCCAGGTGTACGAGTGGGCGCTTCTAAATTTTTTATAAGGTGAATAATTTGAAGAAAAATTCTTACTCGTTCTGTGGACTATGAAGTATGAAAATACTGCATTGCAGATCCCAGAGGCTGATAGTCAGTGACATGGGGTCCAGTTGGAGGCCTGTCACCAGTGGTGGCCCCCAAAGTTCAATACTTGGCCCAGGACTGTTGAACTTAATCCATTACCTGGGTGAGGGGCAGATGCCTCCTCAGTGAGTTCTCTGGTGACACAAGGCTGGAAGGAGGGGCCAATACCCCAGAGAGCCGTGCAGCCCCTGGGAAGGACCTCAACAAGATGGAGAGATGGGCAGAGAACCTCCTGAAATCCAGCAAAGGCAAATGCAGGGTCCTGCTCTGGAGAAGAACAACCCCAGGCACCAGCACAGGCTGGGACTGACCTGCTGGGAAGCAGCTCTGGGAAGAGGACCTGGGGCTCCTGATGGACAATGAGTTGTCCCTGAGCCAGCACCGTGTCCCTGTGGCCAAGCAGGACAATGGGATCCTGGGGTGCATTAGGAAGAGCACTGCCAGCAGGTCAGGGAGGTGATCCTGCCCCTCTGCTCAGCCCTGTGAGGATCACCTGGAGTGCTGTGTCCAGTTCTGGGCTCCTCAGGACAGGAGAGACACGGAGCTGCTGGAGCGGGTCCAGTGGAGGGTGACAAAGATGATGGAGGGGCTGGAGCAGCTCAGTGAGGAAAGGCTGAGGGAGCTGGGGCTGTTCAGCCTGGAGAAGAGAGGGCTGAGAGGGGCCCTCATCCCTGTCTGTCAGTGTCTGCAGGGAGGGGCCAGAGCATGGACCAGGCTCTGCTCCCTGCTCCCAGCAATGGGACAGGAGGAACAGGCAGGAACTGATGGCCAGGAAGTTCCACCTGAACATAAGGAAGAATTTCCTCCCTGTGCAGAGATCAGGCACTGGAACTGGTTGTCTAGAGAAGGTGTGGAGTCTCCCTCACTGGAGATATCCAAGAACTGTCTGGATACAATCCTGTTCCGTTTTTTCTACCATAGCCCTGATTGAGCAGGAAGGCTGGACCAGAAAACCCCCTGTGGTCTCTTCCAACCCGACCCATTCTGTGCTTCTTTACAGTCTTAAAGCTCTCATGCTGAGTGGAGGTTTTGAGACAAGGTCTTCACAAAGGAGCGTGGTTTCAGCAGCAAGACAGAAGTGAGCTCTAGTGCTGACACAGCTGGGTTTCCAGCCTTCCCCAGTCCATGACCTCATTTTCAAAAGAAACCATTGATTTATGTTGCTGTTATGTTCCTGTTTTCAGCTTGGAGTCCTGCATGTATTTGTCCACTCAAGCCCTCAAAATTGCTGGCTCCTGCTGAATGATTTGTTTTCAGCCTCCTTAAGGCTGAGGTTTCTCCACTTGTTAACCAAGGATTATGTTTAGGCATTTGACTTGAAGTTTGCAAAACTTATTTTGCTAGAAATACTAAAGTTCTTTGAAGTTCAGGCTCATGTCTACAGTCACCTGTTTTGATTGCTTTGTTTTCTCATTCTGGCCTAAAATTCATTTTCCCAATTAAATGAATCTCTTCATCAGGCCTTCTCACTGCTGAAAAAAATACACAGAGACAGAAGGTGGGAAAGGCTCCCAAGGCCCATATGTTCTGCAGCATGTTCCCTGCATAAATATGTCACGGGTATTTTAGTAACCTGCTGCCTTCTGGCATGAGATGTATTCAGCTTTCCATTGTTTTCACAGAACTCAGAGCAGGGGAGGGGAAGAATGAAAATCCACAGAGGGAAGTCTGATACTCTTCTGTCTTGTCAGGTCATGTTCATTTTCTGGAGGAAAAACAGTCATTCTCCTATTTGCAGATACGCTTAATAGTATGAACCACAGTCTTACAGCAAGTCACATACCAGTATATCTCTTGCTGCAAAGCTTTCTGCAGAGAAAGCAGAACAAAAGCTGGTATTGTGGCCATTTAAATAGGAGAATCTACTCATGCTTCTCTCAGTCTTTACTATGTACTCTATTTGTATGCTAAAGAGGAGACTGAATTTAAATACAATGCTTTTCTCTTTTTCTTTAGGATGGGCTTTCTGAAACATGAACATCTGAGGAAATAAACATTATTTACAGCTTTGATTTATAATGGTTAACTATAATCTAATTGAGGAATGTAAATTTGTTGTTTGTTTGGTTACCTCCAACACTTGTAAATCCTTATTTATCATCAGAAACCACACACTTTTAATTTAGTGTGTTAATTTATAGACCTTGCTCAAATCTTATTTAACAGACTGATTTATAAATTTATAGACCTTGCTCAAATCTTATTTAACAGACTGATTTATAAACATTAGACAAAATGATCCAAATTATAAGTGTTAACTTTCCTGTCAGACTTATGCATTCCAACTAAGAACATAGATGTATTTCTTTGGTTGGTTTACAAATTACAGCATTAATTAGTTCTCTAGTTGACTGATTAGAAAATATCTTCTATTCTGGCCATTAAATTCTGATTTATCTTTTTGATGTATAACTATGCCTAATAATTTCTTTTCACAGGGTTCTGATTTATTAATGCAATGTGCTAGACTTTAAAACATAAATTTCAAAAGCTCTGAAAAAAAATGCAAAAAAAAAAAAATCTGACTGACTAAACAATAATCCCTGGGAGTATAGAGTAGACTTTTTTTCACACTTTTGCTTGCAACTTAGGGAAGATATTGAGAGAGTTTTCCGGCAAAAATTTCCTGTTTTATTCTTTTTCGTAAAAAGACTGGATTTCAAAGCACTGGCAACTGCTAGAGACAGACACATAACTCCAGTGTTACAAGCAATGGCATTCAGTATAGGATCTGACAGAACTGAGACAATTACAGGCTACTGGGCTCAGTTTAGGGAACTGGATCACAGTTTGGTTTCAATATACCAGCACCTCCAGTGTTTTCCTTCCTTTGGAGAATAACCAAAGTATTTGTTGACTTAGCAAGAGTTGTGTATTTTTTCCCCAGACACCTGGTGCAGATTTATGTTTATCATACCGTGCTCTCCCCTGCTGAGCACTGAGTTACTGTCTTCTGCCAAAGGCACTGGCTGCTCGAGGAATCCCGGGCAGTGCTGGAGAGCACCAGGCAGGAATTAGCCCAGCGGAGACACTTTCTAAGCTGTCTTATTTTAATTCTTCTTTTAACTGAAGCTACAGAAAAATGCTCTTCTGCATTTAATATTTTTTCTGAAAAATCTGACTTATTAGAAGATCTAGTGTTCCTATGCTTTTGGTTTTCACACTTTGCAGAGGATGGATTGTGCTGTTTTGTGCATCTGGTATGTGCCTAGATAGAAAATTTTAATGCAAATATTAATATAGACATAGCTATATAAAAATGTAACTCCCTATACATGACTAATGGAGACTTTTATAGCTTTGCTACTCCATGATTGGAAAGCTAACGTTGATTCAAGTAGTAGAAAAAATTAGTAAGGTCCCAGTTTTATGCTGAAATAACTACACAGTTTCTTACGCTTGAGCTAACACATTTAGAAAGAATTTGAGGTTTCTGTGGGTTTGTCTATAGTTCTAAATTAAAGAAGAAAGAGGAGGAAGGCTGAGTACTGCATTCCACTCCTCCAAATTGACCACCCAAACCATGATATAAAATTTGATAGACTGTTCATTCCCAGAACTGGTACAAAAAGTTACTATTGAGCAAACGATTACACTGTTTGGTCTTGTGCACCTAAAATAGTCTTCTAACATGTCTCCAGGCTTTGTGTCCTTAAATACACCTATATATCCTTTTGTCATGCCCTACAGCACGCAATTCATACCCTCCTTTACATGTTATAAAGAGAACTCTCCAAAGAGCTGCAGTGGAGCAATTCCTTGCAAGCCTTTGGGCTGCAAAGAGCCACACACAAAATAATCCCTTTGTTTTAGGACCACAATTCTCAGATAAGATGTGGGGCCTGAGGACAGGACAAAGACTCAAACTATCTGCTCTAGTGGGATCTGGTCTTGTGGCCACAAGCCAGCCCATGCTACTTGGACCTTGGGAGCCAGAAATCAGTCCCTGTTCCTCTCTTATTTAGCAGTGCAGGCAGAGTCAAGATGTGTTGTGACCCCTGCCCTGGGGAGCCTGTTCAGTGCCCAGCCACCCTCTGGGGGAAGAGCCTTTTTCTAATATCCAACCTCAATTTCCCCTGGCACAGGTTCAGGCCATTCCCTTGGCTCCTGTCACTGTCACCACAGAGCAGAGATCAGTGCCTGCCCTTTGTCTTCCCCTCAGGAGGAAGTTGTGGCTGCAGTGAGGTCTCTCCTCAGTCTCCTCCAAGGCTGAACAAACCCAGTGCCCTCAGCCCCTCCTCATAGGGCTACTCCTCCTCAAGGGTCTTTACCAGCCTTGTGCAAATAAAACCATATGAAGACAGAGAAAGAAAGGCAGGAAGATCTGGAAGATCCGGTACCAATCAAATTATTTTTTTGAATCCCAGGCTATCACTGATCAGAAATTGAATCAAGGAGAATGCTGAAGAGCTGCTGCTTGGAGAAGATGCAGTAGAAAAAGAGAGAAGCAGAAGCACACTTGTTCTGGAATTGGGGTAGCTGGTAGTTGTGTCAATTAAAGCACGTAGGTCCTTTAAGACACTAGCAAAGCATAACATTTCTCAGCCTAAAACAGAGGTTTTAAATAGGTTAGACACGTACTGTCCTATACTTGATTAGAAGAGTCTCTTAGAAAACCAGGTAAGATACAGACATTTGCATTGCATTTCCTCCCCCCTACAAAAACTGGGCCACAAAAACCCAATATAATGTCATTGAGTGAGATGAACCCCACTTGTATGGACTGCCAAGGAAATGGTTCAGGACTAAGACCTGGGAAAGATCAATCACAATAGCTTAGAAAGTGTGGGTTGGGAAAGGAGCAGTGAGGGAAGTTTCTGTCCCCTGGAATATGTCACCCCTTTTTGAAACAGAACCAGAAGTTCAGAGTCCCAAGTCTCACCTTTTCTTTGCTGTCCAATAAATGCTTATGAAAAGCACTGGCAAAGCTATTGTGGGCTCACACCAATACTGCTTCTGGCAGCAGTAACTACTTCATTAGCTTAAAGTGACACATTCTGCTGCTTTAATGATTCCCAGTCTGCTGCTGACCTATGCAAATATCAATATGAATCCCTGAGATGAAAATAGTTTTGAGAAACAAAACACCAAGTAAATTGCACACATGCATTGAAATACATTAAAGAACATCATTCATCTCCGCAAGCTTAATAATGTTCTTTTAATGTTGTTTGTGTGCACAGTAATGGCTTAAATTTCTCTGGCTTTTGAGCATGGAATTATAAGTATCCAAAATAAGATTGTGATTTCAATTAATATCTATCACTTCAAAAACTATATAATGGGATTCAAATCCAAAAACTGAACAGAGCTGCAAAATTCATTATTAGTAATTTTGTAATACTGCTACACAAGGTTATAAAGTGGTTCCTTCTTCCTGATCTGTCCTCTCTGCCCCTGTGTCCAGATGGCTTTATCAAGAATCTTGTACTGTGCTCCAATCCTTCAGCATTGTCCATGTACTCATTAAGGTAACTGTCTGTGCCTGCAAATCCTGCTACATTTTACTTGTCCTCAGCCTCTCAGCTCCTTAGTGCCAAAATTGTCTCAAACTCCAATGTGTGTAAGCACAGCGGCTGACTGTCATCCTTCTCCGATGCTAATGGAGCTTTTTAATTCCTTTGTTAACCCTTTGAAAATGCCAAGTAAAGATTTACAATGTCCCTGTCCCTGCAGGGCCTCTGGAAAGGAAACCATCCAGATGGCAAAATGCAGTTTTGCCGTAACCCTCTCCCACAACTGCCAAACACAGGAATGTGCTCAAGGCACTGAACGCTCAGCACAAGAAATTTCACAACTCATTAGCAATGCCACATCAAAATAATAAAGAACAAAACCCACACTGAAACCCAGCAGGCTGCAATCCCAGGGGTTAGCTGCCAGCAGCCTAGATGAGAATTTGATGTCACGATTTGCACAGATAAGGTTTCTTGACCACTATTTTACACTTCAATAATGGTACTAGTGTAAATATGCAAACAAATTTCCAAAGTTATTGACTCAGTCACCTTTTGAGCATGCAGCAGCTGAAGGATTTAGAACTCCCATGGTATCTTTTTAAGAATTGGAAGCCAAATACTTAGATTATTTTTTCCCAAAATGAGGGTACAGCTGTTTTTGCCACCCTAATTTTTACATTAACGTTCCCTGAAAGAATGCTGGGGGAGTGTGAAACCGATTTTGAATACCTTTTGGCAAAAAAGAAGCAGCAACTGAGCTCTGGGAAATCTGAAATTCCCCTAGAACTCCTCACCGTAATCTGACCTTTTTTGTATTCAGCACTGAAGATACCATGCTATCCACTGGTTACCCACAACAAACTTGTTTTTTTCCACCTCTACAGGTTTTCTGAAAGGAGAGAAATGAGTACATTTTAAAACAAACCAGAATATTTACCACTGATCATTTGTATTAACTACTTGTGCTTCAAACATCAGATTTCTGAACTCACTGGGATTGAAGGTGAGTCAATAAATACCTTCTATTTCAGAAAGTGGGAGGCTCTTCAGCTGCTCAGTACAGTCATTTCTTGTAGAATGCATGCAATTATAATTTGACTTTCTCACTAAATAGTTAGGGGCCCACTCACAAATCACCATCCCTGATGTTTGAGTGATTATAGGGTTGACAGCTGGCTATTTTCCAGGTATTCATCTGAGCCACTGCATGCACACAACTGATTAGCACGGGGCCATGGACTTGCATATCTCCTGGTACCCTCTGATTTATTATTTATTTGATTTATGAGGTAGCAGCTTTAACTGGCTAACCAATAAAACATTTTTTTTGAGCACAAGATGAAGTTATTGGTAGCACAGAAATGCCTGTCTGACAAATTTTAAAACAGTAATTACATACTAAAGTTTGTGTTTACACATTGCTTTCTTGGAGGATTACCTGAGGAAAACAGAGTACCCCTGGTGCTTCAGAGTGAAGCAGTGGGTGGTTTGCATAATGGAATTTATATGGCACTTAACTTGCATGAGTTGAGGATACTGTCACTCTTTTCTTGTTTTCCTGCTTCGGTCCCCACCCTCCTGTGGTTCTCTCTGTTCTCTTCTCCTCCTTTGCTGCCTCTCTCCATCCCTGACTCCTTCATTTGCACTTCTGATGCACTCCCAGGATTCCAATCATCCTTCCCCACTAGGCTCTGCCTCTGTTCACTGGCACAGAGATACCATGAGAAGAAGTCAGCTCCTGTTTCATTCTGGAAAGGAGCCCAGGTTCCTGGGGATTCCAGTCACTACAGACTCTATGGTAAACTTCATTACCTTCAAACCAATTGCTAACAAAAGTTCTTTGTAGGAGCATGGGCTGGTTTGGGCTGGGATAGAGTTAATTTTCTTCATGGCAGTCTGTGTGGAGCTGTGTTTTGGGTGTGCTGGAAACAGCCCTGATAACACAGGGATGTTTCTGTCACTGCTGAGCAGTCCTTGCACAGCGTGGAAGGGTGGTCAAGAAGTTGGGAGGGGACACAGCTGGGACAACAGAACGTAGCTGACCAAAGGGATATTGCACACCACATGGCATCGTGCTCAGCATATAGAGCTGAGTGAAGAATAAGCAAGAGAAAATGTTTGGAGTGATGGTATTTGCCTTCCCAAGTCACCATCACAGGGGACAGAGTCCTGCTCTCCTTGGGGTGGCTGAACACCTGCCTGCCCATGGGAAGTGGTGAATGAACTACTTAGTTTTCTTTGCTGGCACACAGGACCTTTATTTTACCTGTTAAATTGACTTTATCTCATTCACCCTTCCAATTCTCTCACCCATCCTTTTGGGGAGAGTGAATGCGTGGCTCTGTGGGACTTAGCTGCTGGATGGGGTTAAACCTTGACAGAGCATCTGAGATGATTTCCGTGATGGAAAGAGGAGTAATTCCTACACTGCACTGTGAAAATCAGCTTCCCACAACTTCTAAGTAAGCCCTCTTGTTGTGTGAAACCTGGCATTTGATTGCAGTTTCACAGGTCCCTCCTTGGGGAACTCCTAAATTACCCTAATATTTTGGCAGGCATGACAAGGACATCCTTGAGGTAGGGTTTTAATTAGGTCACATAACAGGACCAATAGTAGATTATACAACAGGAGGGCTGTACCTTTTTATGTAGCTATGTGATCATAACCTTACAGTAAGGACTGTTATTTCCATTATAAATCTTATTTACGTTCGGGGTTGCTATCTTGGTTGTAAATATTTTCTTCAGACTAAAATCTGACTGACAAACCTATAGCTTGGAAGCAAATATTTACACTGTATGGAAAAGAACCCTGCAGTAAAGTGCTTTGTTCTTTCATTTGTTGCATTCACAGACAAAGAAAATCAGCTTCCATTTAAAACAGTGATCTAAAATGATGTCTCTCTGGGGAGCAAAGAAAGATATTCATAAAGGTTAACATTAGCCTTGGGAAGAAAGTCTGCTGTATTCCCTTTAAGGCCTAATGTAATGAAGGCTTCTCCACAGGATGATTTGGAGCAAGAGACTAACTTTAGGAATGTTGAATCCAACCCCCTGCAGTATTCTCCATCTCTGCTGCCTGTAGGCACTTGTAGGCTGCAGAGAGTCTCTCTGAATATGCTCCTTAATGTTCTAATAATGCACTGATAAAAGACAGCATCCAGTGTTGGAAGAATTAAGCCATTGAAACATTACAAGGGTTTAAGGAATCAATAACAACAAAAATCACCCCTTTTTCCTTCTTTGTCTCAGGTATGGGCTGAGAACCTGCCTCACACAGCACCTGCCATGCTCTTACTCCCAACAGATCAGGCAGTGAGGACTTGCCAGGTTACTCATCCTCGAACACCCATTTCCATCGGCAAGATGGATATTTAGGGAAGACGGAATATATCCCAAAGTTAATCAAGTCTTCCAGCTTGCTTGCCTATAAAACCTGAAATGACAATAAGGTGGCTCAATTTTTAGTATTCTTATAGGAAGAGCAAGATCCCAGAGGACTGGAGCTTATCATGACAGCACACACTGAGGTCCTTTTGAGGAAATGCCCTGAGAGCTCTTTCTAAGCCGGCTTAGGGAGTGTAACTAGTATTAATTCATAGGGATGTTTTGTTCAAGAGAAGTATCTATTCAAGGAACTCTGTACTTCAGAGGTGGGAGCAGACTAAGCTTCCTTCAAAGCTCTCTGCTGGGCTGTGGAACATAACAGCAGGGCTTGTGACACACGTGCATTTTCAATTCCAGTCTCATAATTGTAGGAAAGGACTCGCTTTTAATTCTTTGAAGGTAAAGCAGAACAGAGCCCAACCCACATATTTTCCAGCTTCAAGGTACTTAAGAGCTTCCTCTTTTTCATGTATTGTTTTTGTTACTGAAACCGTCAATTCTCCTTTAGCCCTAAGCTTTGTGCTTTGAATGTAAAATAAAGGAAACTCATGAAATTATTTTGTCAGGTTGATCAAAATTTCATTTCCCTGAGTCCTGAAGTGTTTTCCTCACATTAAATTGCATATAAAAAAAATTCTAATATCCCCCATTTTCAGATATAATTACACAAATAGTTTTAGGTTAATACAGATGGTCAACAAATGCTACAAATACTAAGATCTTAAACCATTTCATGAGATTACTGTTCCTTTAAAAAGGCAGAACACAAGTCTTCCACAGCACTAACAAGTAAAGCTGAAAGATGTAATCAAACATTCTGGACTATAATTGAGAATTTGTGGCTAAACAGGATTAATACATATTTGTCTGGTGAGTTGCACAGTCAGTTACAACCCTTCTGAGGGAACTACTCCAAATGGTGACTAGAGAAATTTCTAGATCCATGGAGAACTGTAGGATTTCATGACACCTTAGCTACATTGAAACTGTGAAAATCCAAGGATAAGCAGAATTCGCATGACTTTTTTTTTTTCTGCAGCTTTAGCAAATCTCCAGTGAGAGAATGCTGATAGTACTGGGTCATGCAGATCTGCCCTGGATCAGACCCAAGGTCACAACTGGCTCTGTTTCCAACAATATACCTGCAGATTTCTGGGAGACAATAAAATCATATTTTGCTACTTCCCCATTGTAGTTTCAAACAGTTTTCAGCTCAAGGGTAGTTTGTATTTTTTTTTTTTTAAATGTGGATTCCAGGTGGAGGCTGGAGGAGTTGTCTTGACTCCTTGACTCCATTTAACATTTAGGGTTTCTTTGATAGCAAGGCCACAGGTATGGTTACAAATTATACATGTGTGAGAAAAAACTTAGTTGTTCAGCTTAGTCTCTTCATTATCTTATGCAGGCATTGACATCCCTTCATTGACCACTTAACTGATAACCCAAACTAACTTTGGTACCTGTAGTTAAAAGAATAAAATAAGACTAAAGTTTGTAGTGTGAGTACCCACTTTGTGTGGAAGCAAAACTAGTTTGTGTGAAAATAAAACAAAGTTTAATTTATTTTCCCTTGAGGTATGGTGGGAAGGGAGGAGATTTGAAAGGTAAAGGAAGACGGTGAAAATAATTTCTCAGAGTTATGGTGTGCTAACAACAGGTGAAATGCTCTACACAATGTGTGCAAAGGGTGGGAGAGCAGCTCACCCAACCCAAGCCTCATTAGCAGCAATATCCATCCCTGGCTGGCCTCCCAGCATTTGGGCTCAGGAGTTCACCTGCTCTGGATTACAACAAGGAAATTTCTGGCCTAGCACCACAGCCTAGGCAAATTCTGTGCTGGAATCTATATTGCAGCACATACTCCTCCTAACAGTCACTTAGGAAGAGAAGGGCAAAGAGATTATCTTTGTTTTTTTTGTAGAGAATAAATGTATCTGAAGAGTTTATATTATTGCTTGGAGTTATTGGTTTTACAAGAAACTGTGAACAGACCTTATTAATTTTTATATTTTACTTTTTATATTTTATGGTGAAGTGAGCTGTATTTGTTGGAAAAAATACTTTGTAAATATACATAAACTCTAATAATTACAGGTCCTTCTCAATCTTTTTTTTTTTTCAGTAAATATCAGTGAATCTATAAAAATAAATTTAGAAACATCCTTTAATTTTATTTTCCAAGTAAAAAAGAAAAAAAAGAATATATATATTTCTACAGTACCAAAAAAAAAAAAAAAAAGAAAGAGCATGCACCACATCTAAATCTAATCTTGTTGCAGTGAAATCAATTCCACAAACCACATTTAGATCGTTCCTTTAGTTTGCGGATTTAAATTGCTTCTAAAATCTCATTAACCAAACCTCTGTATGGAAAGATTCTGGCTTTGCTATGACAATAGGAGGCTGGTCCCGACCCATATACACCCTTCACAATCATTTTCACACCTCATGCTGCAGAGATAAAAAAGCCCTATTTTTGGCAGACGTGATCTGTACATTGTGATGTCCTTAAATTTTGGGACAGCTTTAAAATCAGAACATGGAGTTGCAACTTTAAATTAAATAAAGTATACTAGAATAATAAAATTATGTATGCAAGTGCTTTATTTAGGAATACTATTAAATTTTCAGGAATTCCTATATATGGATTAACTCTATTTGTACGTTTCTTACCTTGAAGATTTCTCACATGGCTTCTTTACAATTTCAATGTTGGTTTCTGTGTTTTTAACTTGTTCAAGGTATTAAAATTATGGGAAATTTTATATAAACCTTGCACTTTTAAAATTAGTATATCCTCATTGTAATCATAGAAGGCAGAGACCTCAAAATCCAGTACACATTTAACCTTCATACATGTAACCAGCAATATAAATTTCTAAAGTGTTGCAGAAATTCTCATTGGGAAGACAATTATTTTCTGTCATTGTTAATTTTATTTTCCCCAAAGAGTTATTTGCCACATGAAAGTGTCAGCTTTAAAATATAAGTAATTTGGAAGATTCAATCAGATCCAAACCAAATCTCTGCCTTTTCTTGTTTGCTTCTGTTGGATTTGTGTGATTTCACAGATAATCACAGTGTCTTTCCCGATGTTTTGTTGCCTTTGATATTGATTCTTGTATTGACATGATTTCAGATTTCTGAAGAACAACCAGGTGCCTTATGCCTAGATTGAGCAAAGCTATAAATCTTAAATCTGAGAGATTATGATTATGCCTTAAGATTCTACACTTGCAGCTCTATACCAAGAAGAAAAAACAGTTACCCTTAGAATAGCAGTATTGGGTTACAAATGTGTGATTTCTAATAACTTTTTTTCCTAAAAGGCAAGATATAATATTTGTACTTCAAAGAAAACATAAACCTCCTATAAATATATTAAAAGTTCTTTGCTTAGAATGATAGTTTACCCTTGATTCATATAATTAAAATTGTTTAAATAGTAATAGAACATGCAGAGTTGTATTTGGGGAGAAGATATCAAGAACTAAAGCAAAGGCAGAAGAGTTGTGCCTATGATCTCTGCAGGAGTAGTATGTCAGAACTGAAGTGACTATTTCATGAATAATTCCATAAAGTATTTTTAGTCTTTAATATATAGCTTTGACAAATGAATGAAGCTCACTACAGGTGTGCACCAAGAAATAAGTTGCATTCATCTGCTCTTTCATCTTTTCTATCTGGTGTTCACAGCCTCCTGTACATTTCACATGCCAGGTCCACATAGCATTTGAACATAAATTAATTTAGTGTTTCCTGACAACCTCTCTTGTGTAACTGCTGAGCTCCATCTTCCCATTCTTCTCTGGAAGCTGCTAATCTCAGCTCTCTTCTCACATTCCTGTCACTCCAGTCAATATGGATCTCAGCTGTCAAGTTCTGCCTTGTCCTTCCTTGAATATTCCCTTCTTGAATGAAGCCAGGGACTTTGAGTTTTCTTAAGGACTCTGGTCCTAGCCCTTGCTACAAGATTTCTCATCCTACTGCAAAGTCAGATCCTGCTTTTGACCTAAGAAACAGTCAGATGTAAATCTCTCTTAGACAGTATTATTGATGAACTAGCAACAAGAAATGATGGGTCCCTTAACACCGCTTTAAAAAATGGCTTCACATAGCAGAACCAGAGGTGATGGATTGCATTTCAAAGCAACATGAGTGTGTACATAGGAATTTTAAAACTGGAGGAAGTTTTAAATATTGTCAGAATTATTTTTGACATAAGGATCAGGGGTTACAATACTCACTGAGTTAAAATCCTGTCTGGGGCAAGGAGTTGGACTGGATGACCCTTCTGGGTCCCTTCTAATTTAAGAGATTCTATGAACAATTAACAAAAGGATGGTGAGGAATTGTGAGGGCTGTCCTTTCTGTCCCCTCCAGCTGCTCAAGAACTGGATCCTGAATATGTGCCTTGATGAAACCACAGGGCTCTGACAACAGAGGTGGTGAGAGACAAATCTCTGGGAAACACACAGGGGTGGTCAAATGATCTCCAGGAAAATTTGCCAGAAACAGTCAAAATAGTTTCCCAAGGTACTGGCTGAAGACCTACAGGTTTAAACATAGTGAGATAAAATATATAAATTTAAATACACAGTTTTCACAGTCTCTCACAGGTCCCTTCTTCTGGGTTCTCCTACCATTCTGATCCTACTCTCTGTTCCTCTTCTATCCCTAAACCCACTTACCCTTTGCAGAATTCATTACTTAGCATTTGAAAGCCCTCCAATGAACAATAAGTACCACCACCACCTGTCATATTTTGTTTCTTTTGTCTTCTTTTCCGGGATGGGAAGATCTCTTGCTATTTATGCCTTTTCCATCTAAAACTAATGACTTGTAACATTCTTATTTTCTCCTAGGTTTGAAAGTGCAAAATAGGAAGGATGTTATTTTTTTCTCATTTTACATAAACATATGCATATTTATTAGGACAAAAAAGAACCAAAAGAATAAATAAATGAGAATATAGAAGAAGGAGGAAAAATTGTTCTGTTACACTGACATTTATTTTCTGCAGCCACACTATTAACAATTGCTGTAATAAGGATCTCTCTGCCTGTATAGGGGCCTTACTCTGGTAGATGTAAAAGCATGAAAAACCTCATAGAACAGGATTCTCAGGACGATGTCCCAAATAAAGAACTAGTTTCAGATATATGAAATGGGGTTTTTCTTCTTTTAGGACTTTCAGATCTCTCCATCTATTTGAGTTAAGTCATATTGATGGTTCCACATTTTCTTTCCAGTGCCTAAATGAGATTTTCTACTGATATAACATTCAGAGAAGCCCATTTTAACTGTGCATATAGAATCTCTTTTGCATTTGAAAAACTGTGCTAATGTGCACAGGATGTATTATTCATATCACGCCTGCTGTAATTTACATACCTCAGGAAAAAAGTATTCACGTTCTGTGTTTTCATTTGTTGCACAGACAATACTGATAATGCTCACTGGGCTTGTGTGGCTGTCTTAAAGTACAGTTGTTGGTCACCATGGAAATTAAGTGTAACTAAATGATCTTAACACACAGTTCACATGTCTTTATACATTAGTATAGTATTCCTTATACTTAGCAGCAATATTTCCTGGGCACTTGGCAAATGCTGTGGTAATGGTATTCACTTAGTCAGAAAGAGAGAGCAAAATAGCAAAATAATTTTAAGAGCAGGCACTTGCAGCAGGTAGTGTAGAGCTCTATATGTATTTCCATAGTGGATCAAAGTATCATAGTTTGAAAGCAAAAGAATATTTGCCTTCTATCTTCCTAATTAAGGATTCTGAAAATTAAATCTGAAATTTGAAATTCAAGATGACTGTTTCTGGCTTTGATTACGAAAAATTGTGCCACAAGAATTTTATTAAGTTTTTCACAAGAATTACAAGACAATACAGCTCTGTAGCCCTAATGTAGTTCCACTAGATATAATAAAAATTGCAAGACTCAATTTTTGTCTTTTAAAGTAAGTAAAGGCCAAACAGAGACTCAAATGTAGCAAATGAAAAATTGCTATCACAAACTGAAATGGAAACCAAGAGAAAATACTCTTGGGCCAGAAATAATCTTCCACTTTTTCTGTAACCGTATAAAAAAGTTCCAAAGGAGAAAACTCTCATCACTTTTCCTCTTTCTTCTCTTTTAATTACTGAGGAGTACAGAGCTGCCCTTGGGCCTTAAATTTCTATACAGGAAGATATTGGGACTCATGACAAGAGTTTATTGTAAGGTATTCCTCACCAGAAAAGTTCCTGTGCCATCAGAGATCTTGTTTCTCCTTTCCAGTGCTGAGGCCACTCTGAAATGCTGGAATAGACAAGGACCTTTCTCTCTGTAGGCTTAGCCCGAGCCACAGATGATGTGCATTCCTCTCCTGCATCCCATGAGATACATTCAGGTCAGACCCTTTCCCTGGAAGTTTGTAGCAGCTCTCCTGCTCTCTCAGAGGTGTGGATTCACTGCTGCTGCCTCTTCTTACACATCAGCACCTGCTTTACCTCTCAGGAGGGGGTTTGTGCCTTTTTCTGCCCCTTGACAGACTGACAGACACACTCATTTTCCTCAAGGAATGTTTATTAAAGAGGGCTCCAGGCCTGCTCCTACTGCATGTCAGCAGCTCTGTGCTTACACTCTTCTCTGCTCACGCCAGGCTTCCTCATCCCTGCCTTCCATGCCCCTCTTTCCCCATCTCCTGCCCTACACCCACCTTAACTCTCTCTGATATTCTGGAGTCTGATTTTGAATTCTACATTTTTTCAAGAAGTATGAAACAGTGAAGTTCTGAACTCACCCCTTTTGTGAAGTCAAACTAAGCCTAAAAATCCAAACCACAAGCTGCATATCTGTCACCCAAGCTGCTGCTGCTGCTTGTTGAACACTCTTTTGTCTTTGTTATTCTGCAGGACCTCAGAAACAATCTGGTCACTATCAATCAAATGCACTTTAAATGCAGATTTTGCTGTTCTGCTTTAGAAAACCAACTACTGTCTTTAATATCAAGGCTTATCTCTTTTGCCAGAATTCCCGCTGTATTTGATGAGAGGTAGATGAGATCTGAACTACCTGTTTCCTGATACTATTCTTGGCTCAATTGATTCTCTTTTTGCCAGGACCTGTAAGTGTGAAACCAGATGTTCCCTGACTAGAAACTAATGTCTTTTATGAAGAATTGTTTCAGGCAATAATATCTAAAAAAGCGAAGAGCAAAATGTTCTTCTGCAAAGGCCTTTAAACAAGAACTCATCTAAGTAAGAAATCCTTCCCCTAAACCACCTGGCCCTACTCACTTGAAAAAGTTTCTCTTTTACACACAGTTTGTAAGGTATCATTTATGTCACTTAAGGGTTTTCAAAGATCAGGCACATAGTGCTGTCCTTAATAAGTGTTGACACTGAAGACAATGGGTACAGACTGTTCTTGCAGCTTCCTGTGGTTGCACAGCTTTGTGGGGAAGGAGCCCGTGGTCCGAAAGCAGGTGCTTGTCATTTGCCAGATTCTTCTTCATTTAGGGGATGAGCAAGCTACTAAGCAAATCCAGCTGTAAATTTAGATTTATGCATACTGCCGAATGTTAATACAGCCTTATAAGAAGTGCTTGCCAGATTTGTGCTCTGACAGAATATGTAGAACTGTCTCCCATCATTCGTTAGCCTGGCATAAATAATTATGGATATTTGTGAGTTCTTTCAATTCCCAATCTATTTAGAGGAAAAACTATCACAGTTTAAATGAAAGAAAATATAGGCCTCATGTGAGTTTCATCCATTGTACTGCAGCAGACTTTATTGCAACAGGATCTTCTTGCTTTGCACTTTTGACTGGAGTCCACTAATAAACTATTTAAAGCTAATACCTAAAAAGCATCAATAGAACCTTTTAATGAACCCACTCAGATGACATTTTTCCAGTTATCTTGACAGGCCAGTTGAGTTTAAGCAATTTACACAATGTAATACTATAAAGCAATTGACACAATGTAATAGTATGAAGGAAATGTGCTGTAGCGTATCTTGTAGGACAAACTATCTCAGTAAGATCAGCCTTCCCTAAGCACACTGCTGTGCTTATACATATGCTGCTATTTTTAAAGTGTGTTTCCACATTAAAGGAGAAACACATTAAAGAGAAGCATCCAAATTTCCACATTACAGAAGATGACCTAGGAAATTCTATTGCAATAAACAAATATTGCTCCCATTGATATAATCAAGTTCCTCTTGGTGCAATCATGTTATTCCAGTTTTATACCTGTTTAGCCAAAATGGGAATTGGTCTATTTGTCTTCTCTAGGCTAATATTCCTGCAAACTGCACTATGCCCCTGTATAAAGCTGGGATATTCATAGCAATTTTCATAAACACTCACTACACTGAATCTTACAAATCCTTTAGAAAGTGCTGGTATCAACTTATATTTACAGTTAAGGCTTGTGTCACTGAAGTGCAGGGTTTTTTCTAATCATTATTGTAAAACTGGTGAGCCAATGGAGAACCCAGATGATCAGTTGTTTCCACATCATACTTTTCCCACTGCCTGTTTAAATCATGAGGAATATTTTTGCTATAACCCCTGAATGCTTTCAAGCAACATTAAAATGAGGGTTTAAAAGTGATTGCTTTAAAGTCCTGTATATTCAGCAGAGAAATGGTGAATACACTAATTTTTTAGTGTCACTAGTTTAGTGACAACATGATGGCAAATGAAAAGAAACTTAGAGTAAAATAAATCATATAAAGAAAACGTGGATTTATTTCTGAAACTATCCACAAATTCTGCCATATAGAGGCCTTGGAATGAGCACACGTTCTTGGGAATTTAATCTAAATTATGGGAAATACAGAAAGGTACATCTCTTGTATCTTAAGTCCATTAGCAACATCTATCCTGCCTTTCTGATACACTGTAGGTACTGGTTGCTATTTTGCAGGGAAGCTGGTACAGACTCTCATGCCATATTTCCGTCACTGTTTTTTTTTTATGCAGATAAATCCTAATACTAAAAGGGAAAAAAATTATGTCAGCTTTAAGTTTTTCTAAACAAGCCTGAATAACAGGGTGGTTTTGTTTGTTACTTAGTTATTTTGAATTCATGCAGCTCTGCTGGAAGACGTATTGCCATGACACATGAGGAGACAAACATTGTGGAGTACCAGAAGGAACAAAAGCAATGAGATCTCACAGTATCATTTATACAACCTGGGGAAGCATCCTGACAGCAGTCTAAGGACTGAACCATTCCCAAGTTATGTCAGGGACCAGCAGAAGCAGGGGGCTCTGAATGGGATCTCAACAGACACTGTCTTGGAGTTTAGCAACAGATTTATCTCGGGGACAGGTGCTTCTGATCACCTCTAGAAGCATCTATGTTTGTCCTGTTTTCCTGGCAGAAATTTATCAAATCATTATTTCACAGGTTCCTCCAAAGGTTTGTATCATCCTGAAAGAATTCCTGTAGACCAAAGCATTAGTTCAGAATGAAAAACTGACTATGATAAATGCTTCTGCAACAAAGTGGCGATGACTTGCAATGCACTGCAGTAGCAGTTTAGGTGCATTATCTCTTTGATTCATCTGAAATGGGGCACTGAACTAACCACTACTAATTTGTATCGTATCCTTGAGGATGTCATGTACAATCTCAGGAGACTTCTACTGCAGCTAAGCAGTAATTTAACTAATCATTAGAAAGAATACCTTAGCCTAGTGAAATAATTTCATATTCATCATAATAATGCAGATCATAATGGATTCATGTGATGTTACTGTCACTGTCATATGTATTGATACAAAAATTCCATTAAAATTTTGTTATACCATAACATCATAATAAATTATCAGTAGTTGGAGGGTGAGATGGCATTGTAAATCTATAGGACATTGTGCTTTCATACAGTATCTTTACACCCTGAAAAAGCATAGAAGTGCTTATTTTTGGAGAACACCAGCTGTAAAGCAGTACCTATAGGTAAACTATTTATTAAAATAGGGTCTCTATTACACTGAGACTAAATCTGAGGAGGAACAAGTTTTGCATTTATTTTATTTTTGCTAAAGGATAAATGGAGTGCTTGCAGAAATTATTAACCTGTTATTCAGAAAAGGCTTGAATCTCATGTCAAACCATTCAGAAATTTTTAGATTCCTATTGTAGCAAGTAACTCCAGTCCTGAGAGCTGTAGCTCAATAAAGTCTTATCTGCCCAGAGGCTAAAAAATTCCCTCCCTGAGACATGAACTGTGAGCCTATGTGTTGGGTTAATAACCTTATCTCCTTTTCATGTTTTTACCATTGGTAAGGTTTCCTTCTCTTTGTTGTCAACACTACAGTGACTTTGCAGTTTAGTTTTGTACTTACACCTATGAAAGTAGAGCCTGTTGCCACCCAGGCCTGGACAGCTGCTGTGTCATTGCAGATTACAAGGACTTGAAAACAAAATCCAATTAATTCCCAGGTAAACCACTGTGAAATGTTAGTAGTGAGTAACAGTAATTAGTGAGCAACTGGTTAAAGCATGAGAAATTCTAAGCCAAACAGTTCAAAACACTACTTACTGCTATGTATTAAAAGATGAGTCAGTGGAAAATAAATTATGAAATGCACATAAAATAGGGTAAGAATCTGCCTGATGTACAAAGGAGAGTTCTCCACTTTAGCATCATGCCTGTAGCAGTCTCCTGTCAGGTGTCCCTTGATCCTCTGCCAAGGGATATTAACTTTCCATTCCTCACCATTGACCTTACTACCCTCTGACCTCTCTATTTCTTTATACTTAACCATTTCTCCATTTATTCTCCTCCACTTTCTCCTGTTGCCAAGAAGTATCCTGTTTCTATCCTGGCTATTAATTTCCTTTTTTTATCCACCTCTTCTCTAGTAGCTCATTTTTCTTTGTCCAATTATCCCCTTCATCACTTTCTTGCCACAAGTAGCTGCAGTCTTTCTTATTTTTGAGAATATGCCACCCTGGCAAGCCTGAGAAAGATCAGGGCTGTGATATTTCTCATTTTCTTCTTCATTGATTGCTGAGGAGTTGAAGTTGCTGAGAATGGGGATTCCTTTAGCTGGAACTCAGACAGGCAGCTGCCATGGCTGTTGTGATCCTGCAGGGACAGATTTCAGTGATGCAAGTGACAGCTCCAGCCACCGTGCCAGCACAGGTCAGTAGAGGTCATATTGGGAGGAAGAAGACAGAATTTTACAGTTGTTGCTGAAACTCTCATTAGCCAGCCTGGTTATCAGTGCAGGCAGACACCAGTGGATGGAGATAGACACCATTTACCACAGGCTGTGGACTTTTTGGGAGAGCTGCCTGCACTGCTGCCTCACTTTACTTTTCTCAGGTATTATGAGCAAGGAAAAAAACATCTTAAGGCTGCAAGAATGCAGAAGGAAAGGCAGAGGTGTCCAGCTCCCAGTGTCTGGCTGCAGGCTGAGCTGCAGGTCTGAATCAGAGATTGTAAGGCTGAGTTAGGAGAGCCTGCTGGCATATGAGAGGAGAATCATGTGGATATCAGACAGCCATTGCCTACAGGAAAAGGGGATTTGAAGCTTGAGAAGCCTTCCAAAGACTGATACTGTGAAGACTCGCTGTAAGATAGAAGCAGCAAAATCCTGGTGGGATCTCCAGCCAGAGAGACACAGGTTCTAAAGGTCACTGGGTGACAGGTTGTAAATCCCTGTCAAAAGGATATAAAAGACATGTCAGAGGAATGATCCAAACAGCATTTGTGTGCTGAAGAGAGTAGTGTGATGGCATGGGTTACAGCAGCACCCAGAACAGTGTCAGGTATTGGGGGTGCAGGTGCTGCTTGCTCTGAAGGGATTCTGTGCTGCACCTCAAGGGCAGAGAGGAGCACTGCAAGCCCTGCAGCTTCAGAGGTGTAGCTGCCCTTCCAAAGTCACACCCCTGACAGGTGAGAGCTGGGAATAACACCCCTCTCTCCCAGCTCCTCAGTCAGAGCCCTACCTGCTAGACCATATTTCCCAACCACAGTCACACTCTAATTAGTCTTGTTTCCTTGGAAACCCACAGACCCAATTACAGCTTTGTTGACGCTCTCTAAGGCCAGTTTTTGGAACGACAAAAATATTCAAGGCCACCACCAGTCCAACTAATATTTCTTTTTTTTCCCTTCCCTCTCCTATTTTCCTTTTTTTAAGGAACATAAACAGCTCAGGAAACTCAGGTGTTTGTTCCCATCAAAAATCAAGGGGAAAAAAACATTCGATTGCTTTTTTCTGTTGCATTTTCTGGAAGGATGATTCAGACATAGTCAGTAGGTAAGACCCTTTCCATAAGATTTGCCTTCTGTGACATCTCAATGTCAGCAAGTATTCAACATGAACATGATTTGTAAGCTGAAACTGGATACAGTTTATAGAAAAACAGCAAATCACCCTCTGCCTCCTTTGTCTCAAACCCCTCCAAAATATTGCATAATACTTCTGTGGATGGTACAGACAAGACATTTGAAGAAAATCACTGCTGGCATAAAGATATGGTTTTAAGTTGGCTACATTTATTCTGCAAGTCAAACAGCTTACACAGATCTTGGCAGCATTGTAAACAAGACATTAACTAAGTCACAAAGCCAGGATGCAAATTTTGAATGCCTTGAAACTCTCAGGGCACTGAACCCACAAGTTCTATTCTTGATAACACACACTAATATAGTTTATTTGAAAAATTCCAGTACATATTACTGATTTGCACAAAATCTCAGGGTGTTTGGATTTAAGGTTTTTGCTTGGACCATATTGTATCAAAAAATTCAAAATCAAACCTGGCACTTTAATCTTTTATAAACAGATTTTGAAGGAATGTTATTTTGATTTAGAAGTTTACAAAATGCAGGCTTTTCAGCCATTACACAAAGTATTGGACACTATAATGTTCAGAGCAGTTACAAGTCAGATCTATTTAGGCTACCAGAGGACAGGAAACTTGCACGGGAATTTTGCAGAAGATAAAAAGCTATGATGAAAAAAAAAAATCGTACCGTTCCTTTTGGTTTTCTTGCTTTTCTCCTCCTGTTTTTCAATAAGAATTGGGGCACTGTGTTACTTAACTGATTCTGACACATTGTGGGTAGCATAAACTTGCAAATTTTGCTATTCCAGGCAAATTTTACAGGCAGAAGAGAGTCAAATACAGTATCTGAGAAGTCAGTGTTTGAGATTATTTTCAGGAACAGCACCCTCATGTTCATGGCTCATGCCTTCACATAAGTTACCTGAAGCAGAAAGCAGAGGCAGAGCAGAATGAACAAACTATACTGAATTGAGAGTGCTGCCAATAGGGTATGAGGGTCTGGAATAAAATTTTCAGCACAGTTTTTGCATGTAGATGTAACCTGTAAAAGTAGCTGCAGCTACTGAACAAATAGCAGCTGGAATTTGTTTCTTTTTTTCGTTTTTCCCTTGGCTTTTTTTTTCCTTTTTTTTTTTTTTCCCAATAAGGCATGCTTCAGATTAAATAGGGAAAGCAAATCCCTTTTGGGAAGGACCATCTTTCATTTTGATGCTCCTTTGAACACTGCCATTAGAGAGTCTCCACATTTATTTTAATAGCAAGTAATAATAGTCAACTAAATTGCTCTGTCTAATCCATTTGAAAATCACTAATTATTAAATAATTGTTTCCCTATTTCTATTCAAGATGTCACTAGGCAAGGGTACACACCAGTTATGTACTTATCTTTTTCTTGTTTTCCCTCTCACTCTCTGCTTTGCAGACACACCACCATCCCTGCACAGCACTGCAGACTCAGCAGTGGCTTTAAACAACCAGTCAAGCATTGAGAAGGTGGAATTCCATCTGGGCAGGCTGTTTCACACTGACACCTCCTAAAAAGATGCACTAACCAAGAAAAGAACAGCTGAAGTAGCTAAAGACATGCTTCATTTTCACTTAAGACAACACAGACATTAAAATCACATAATTTAGGCTCTCTGCCCACTTATACCCCACGTGGCAGGGAGGCAAAATCCCCTCTCTTTGGTAGGAGTGCTGAAGGTGCTGATGAAGATGCACATGAGGAGAAGGCTTGTCTCTAGTATTTCTGTTAGGTTTTTTGCCAAGACATTAATTTCAGTATGAAAAATTTCTAACATACATACATATTCTCTCTCACACAGTTGTCTTCAAACAATGGAACTGACCATGTACCCAAAAACCAGCATATATGCACACCATAACTCTCAATCACATCACTACAGTGTCACCCAAACAAACAGACTACTGTTGTATAACCATTCAGGTAACAGCTCCCTGAAACACAGCAAAATTGGTATCAAACTAATTATTATAATGTGAATGTGTATTAAACAGGAGATTGGAACAGTACTTCAACATGTATTACCATTTATTCTGCAGGCACACAAGAGAGCCCAAGGGGTAAGAAAAACTCCTTATTTCCTAGTCCAATGCACATCTATATTAGTCAGAAAGATTGGAAAGGAATAAATGGCAGAGGGAGAAAATAGCTGAGTAATGAAAAGCAATGCCTAAAGTAGATAGACAAGAAAAGAAACAGAGGAATGACAAGGGAATAAAGCAAAAAAAAAAAATCAAGAAGGAAAAAAGGATGAAAAAGATGAGCAAAGAAGAGAAGCTGTCTTATGGCATTACCTGCCTTAACATGTTCTTAGGAAGGCTGGCCTGAAAGAACAATCAAAATTTCCCATGGAATTATGCCATGAGAAATGAAACAGAGATGTTCACTTTCACCCCCTGTTCCAGTATCCATTAACAACTTTGCACAAGACTGAATAATGTGTATTTACAAATGTCCATTTGGGATAAGGAGGCATCACCTTCCAGACTCTAAAGAAACACACAGTGAGACTAAGCAGCCTGTTATAGGTCATACAGGACATCTCTGACAAAGCTGGAAACTGGCCCAGTCTTCTGGGTTTCAGTGTAATGCTCCAACAAAAAGATTAATTGTGGGGGAAGCATATCAGCTTGGGGACAGCAGTCACAGCACTACACACTCCGGTGCACCGGAAAGACACACATTTCTAGAAGGTTGTTTTGTTAATGTCTGCACATCAAAAAACCTTTTTCTGAAACATCTAGAGTTAAAATTTTCCAAACTTACCCTGTTCCTTCACAGGTGCTGAAGCCAGTGGGGGAGATGTGGGTTTGGCAGACAGTGTAACAATGTTGTCCAAGGTGGAGCACTGGCCCAGGTGCAGTGACATCCTGGCTGAGCTCCTGTGGCGTGAAAGGGACAGCAGTGAGCACTTGTCACAGGCTGTGCCCAGGGCTCAGCCTGCCTTCTGGTAGTCCCACAATTTCCCTTCCAGTAGACTACCCTTATTCTTGTGAAAATGGGCTCACATCCTTGACTCTGAACTCTTCCCTCCCATACAGCTGAGTCAAAGAGATTGATGGAGTGGTTTCTCTGGGACCCTCTTCAGGATCTGCTCAAATCAAACATCAAAGGTTTGGAAAACCACCAAGGCTTTTCCAAGTTCTTCAAAGCTAGAGCTTTCCCCTCTCACTATCATCAAGCTTTTATTCTCCCCAAATGATTTCTCTGCTTCAAATAGCAGCAATACCCCTTCCTCTGTTGTGCTCTTTGCATGGAGAAAACATCAGCAGATTCCTGCTTTTCCATGTAACTGGGTTATCCATGGACAGGCCTGTAGGCACAGGATGCCTAATTGGCCAGTTCATGTACCATCCTCTAGGACTGATCCCACTACTGCACACTCCTTGTGGCACTTTGCTGGGGCAAGACCTCCAGTCTGAACGAAGGGACAGGTGTTTCAGGCTCCAAACCAGATGTTTTGGAGATGCTGAATTATTGTCTACACCTGCTATATAGCTGCTGCAAATAAGGTGATTCATCTTACTCTGAATGAACCCTCTTGAACAAAAACCAGTTTCAAAGGAAAACTGCAAAGGAAGAGGCTCCCTTAGACTGACACCTGTTCAAATTGTTTGCCAGAGGGGGTTAATGAAAGAAGGAAAGGACCATGCTGCTGCTGCATTCTGATTAAGGAAGTGGTACATATACTGAGAGATGTAGTGAGGGTGGACTTCATTACCAGAATGTAGGAGACAAATAATTTGAATGTAGGCTTTCCAATATCTCTTTCTGGAAAGGGGATATAAATGCCCTGTTTTTAATGAAATATGCTTCCTAAATTTTGATCGATCCCTACTCTTCATGCTAGCAAATCCTCAATCTTATCACAAACCATCCTAGTGCTTTAGAGTTTTAAACTACTTAATGGAGAAGTCACAAATACACAACAATTGTGCAGTGATAACTTACAGGACCAAATTTCAGAGTTCACAATGGTCAGAATGTTTTGGGGGTTTTTTTGGTTTTTTTTAAGTTTGTTTTGGTTTTAGAAAGCAGTGTTTCAGGAAAGAAAGCCTCAGAGCAAGTAAAAGTTGCAGGGAAACTGAATCTGAACTGTAGTCTGCCAGTTGATGATTCTTACTGGCCTTCTTAAGTTTACATAAAGCTCTCCCTCTATTTCACAGTAAAATCTGGTGACACAGGTTTAAAGACATGCCAGTATTACAGTCAGCCAACAGCTTGTAGCAGCCCTGTGCCTTTACCCAAAGAATATCTAGCTAGCTATGACTTACCTCATTTAGGAGTAATATGATCTGTTATTTTAGTCTGCAGTTAAGAACAACAGCAATTAAGAACTAGAAAGTAGGCAAAAAACCAGATTTATATTGAGATCACTGTAGCAACAAGAGCATATTTCTAAATACACAGAGCCAAAAAGCAGTTGGTACTTCAGGAGATAGGATTTTGTCCCAGTGAATGCTGGCATTGTGTCAAACCACAGAAAAGTGCTGTGGTAGATAGAGAAAAAATACCTCTCTCTGAGAACAGGAACCTTGCCTCATTCTGCATTTATGAATTCCTTCTCTTTGCCAAGAGGGAGGAACTCTTCTCACCCTAAAAACTCTTCCTACCCTAAAACCTAGCAGTGGCTTAACATAAATTGTTCACTTTCTTGGTTTCTCTCCATCTAACATAAAAGAAAAATCAAGTACTTTAAACCAGGCCAGATTGGTTTCTTTTTTTTCGCCCTAACATTAGTCAAAATAAATATCCCTCAGGAAATAGTTTTGGCATGTAACTGAACAGCTTAGCTAATTTTTTTCCTCCTAATATGTCTGTAATTATGGACAATACAGTATGTTCATATTGCAATGATTGTAATAGAACTGCATTTGCACAGTAAGCTGCTCTGAGACAGATTTTCTTATATTGCAGCTGCAGTGAGTGTCTTCTTGCTCAAAAAGAATGACTCTTCAAATAATTCCTAATACTGGCTCTTGACCCAGAAGCATTTAAGGAAACTGAGAGCAACCAAAACCTCTAGCTACTGGAATGTGAAAATTCTGAAAAGATAAAAAATAAAAATAAAGGAATTTCATGGTCCCTTCTCCCCTAGCCCTGCTACCAAGTGGTTTAACTGTGGATGTGTGCTCAAGGAGCTGTGTGGTTGCAGAAAATAACAGACAAAGATTACATTAATCACCCCTCAATCTAAGCTGAAATTAGACTTGTGGAAATTTTTGGCTGTAGCTGTGTTTCTGCCTCTGTCTTTTTAGTAGTTGTCAGGATATGGCACTTAAAATAGTTTTATTGCATGAATGATCTGTTCTCCATGGATCTGGATATGCTTCCTCCACTGTGCGATGTCTTCACCTTGTGAAGGCCTCCTCTTCAGTTTCCAAACATACAGATGGTAGCTAAAAGGTACAGAACTTTGGCAACATTTTTGGCTATTAGTTCAGTCATGTAATGACTTTTACCCTTTCAGTATATAACATTTCACGTTGTCATTTCATTAAAAGACATGTGGAAAATTGTTTGAGGAAGTGTTTTGGACTCACTTCTTGTTGGATGAATGAGTCCTGTGCTAAACCATGTTATCCCCATGATTACATTACCTGTGCTGAGCAAATCCCTGGCTGGTAGAGCCCTCCTGGCAGGTGAGAAGTTGAGCTTGGAAGAGCTGAATGATCCTCTCTGACATCAGCAATCCTGCAAGGCAGCCAGCCCCAGTGAAGATGGAGAGTGTGTGATGGCATCTGGCTCAATGCTTCTATTCTCTCTCACCTTCATATCTGGCAGCAAGGCAGCTCACATTCTCCTTGCTGAAATGAGTCACAGCCAGGGAATGACCCTTGTATGCAGGGGATTTCAGACTGGCCCCAGAAGAAACAGTTTTTTCAATCTCAATGTTTTGGCTGCTTGTCAGATGACAAGGCCTAGGAGGAATGAGGTCAGACCAGCTGTGGCTGAGTTGTGTCATTATTTTGCAATGGGTCCCAGCTGACTGATAAGGAACCATGAAAACAGCCAGACCTTTTTCATCTCCTTCTCTGAGGCATGGCTCCACTTTGCCCTTCAATCTGAGCCAGTGAGCTCCTGCTGGAGATGTCTTCACTGGCAGCAGGAGTAAAGGAATTTCAAGGCAGAAGCGCAAGTCCTCACCTCAGCTATGTTGTTGGATTTGATGGAGTATTTGAGTTGTGCTGAAGATGCTTATAATGACAATACCAAATGACTCCTTCATTATATATGGACATGGAAAAAGCAAGGTCTGAGCTCATTTCAGAGTCCAGAGTTCCATGAATTCTGTTTTTTCATTAGATGTACAGTGATGATGGCTTTGGGCTCCTGATTCAGACTGATGAGCATTATGTGAACCTTCAACCAAAGGTTAAAGCCTTGCAGTCTGAGGTGGGAGCTGGTAAATGACCCCAAACAGTGAAAGCAGCCAGGACTGTTGGGGCTGCAGGACAGGGACCAGCCCTGGCCTCAGGTCCAGCTGACTGAACTAATGTGGGAAACTGATGTGAGAAATGTGATAGATAACAATGACAGAAGCTGATAGGAGCTACTGACAGCAACATAAAGAATGTCTGAGTTTCACAGGTGATTCAGAGGGAGTGAGAGATGGACAAACCTCCCTGAAAAGGAGCTTTGGGACCTTGGGCAAGACCAACAGCAGCTTGATACCCACATCAGCCACAGGATATAAAACTAACTGTGCCACTAATGGGATCAGGAATACTGACTGGGCTATGGATGTAGTAAAAATGGAACCAATAGTAAAAAAGTAAATGAGGCTGGGTTGTTTAGCTGGAGAGGACTGGGGAGGAGAGGGAGAGGGGCAATGACGGTGAAAGAAAACAACAAATGGAAAATAAGATAACAAGATATTTAAAAGGTGTCGTTTTTATCCAAGGATACCTGCCAGACACCCCTGTACTTCCTCACTGCAAATACAGCAGGACAACAAACCTGTTGTCCTTAGCACACCACAGGTGTCAGGTGCACTCCCATGGCCTGGAGGACCATGGGATGTGGTGGATGCTGGCCAGGGTACAGCCAGGATGGCTGTCTTGAGCATCATGAGGTTAACTGAGTCCATTCGCATTTCAGGCTTGAGAGTATCATGACAACATCCTCAAGGGAACAAGGCAAAAATGAGCTAAGCCTTGCATTTGAGACAGGCAGCTGTGGGGAGAGTCAGGGTTTCAGGATTCAGTCCCTCCAGAAAATGGGAGCTGAGCACTGGCGGTGAGTGAGAGAGCCAAGGACTAAACTGGTGAGTTATGAAGTGAGAGAGGGGAATTGTCACAACCTTGCCCCTCTCAAAGAATTAATGGCTGTAACTGCAGTTTTTGCAAGCCAGACATTGTTGGAATCTTTCAGGCAAGCTTTGAAAATTAAATTTTAATTTAGTTCCCTCCAGGATTTTATGATTCTTCTGATCCCATCTGGACTGAAGGAGACTCTACATGGTTTATAGAACTGAATCTCTGTATTGTCTCCACTTAGTGAGTTTTGGTTCAACTCATGGAGAGCCCTCAGGGAAAACCAAATAGGATTCTCTTCAGTTAACACCAAAGAAGGACTTAACTGAGGGGCAGCTGGGAAAGTTTCACAGTTTCTTTCTACAGGCAAATAAACCCCTTTGTCCAAAAGTGTCATGTAAGATGCACGAGTCTTTTCAGGTCCCTTTTTGACTGTCAGCCATTTTTCTTTGGTGGGTTTGCTCCCTGTGTAAGGGATGCTCATCTTCTGAGTTAGTGAATTCCTCTGTGCACCTCCATCTTTCCTTCTTATCCCACTGCAAAAGTTCAAAGAGCAATGGTGTGAATCTGTGAAGCCTCAAGGTACTTGAAATAATAACACTGAAAAATTTTAGAGCAGGCGTGCAAGGAGATTACAGAGAATATGGGAGAGCATAAATGTAAAGCATCATAATTCTTCTATTTCCTTATCAAAATAAATTTTGTTTATGAATCAACATAAAAAGTGAGTTTTGTACAGTGGCATTTCTCTAAAAATATTATATATCATCACTGAAGGCAGAGTATCTCATTTTTTTTCATATTCTTTTTTCCCTCTTTATTGCACAAAATAAATATATGAGCCTCCCCAGTTGAAAAAATTCTCAAACATAATGTCAGGGGAGCCTTTCTTCAGAAATATACCACAATTCTGCAGTGTGTATTACTCTAAAAATGTAACAAAGTCAACTTAGTAGTTTTAAATTTTGTCAGCTTTTGTTTCAGACATCACTTAGGAAACAGAGCTCTCTATTAAGCAGGTATTTCTTTCTCTGAGCCCGCATTGAAATAAATGGTCAATAATGCATTTTAATGTAGTTTAGTTTAGTTTTTATTTCACTTAGTTGTTTTCTATCTATTTCCCTGGGTTAGATTAAGCCTCCCTGGGTTAGATTAAGCCTCCCTGGATGAAATTAGAACTTCTTCCAGAAAGCCCTCTTTTCCCAACTTTGAGCGCTACAAGAGAATTGTAGTCACTTACTGGATTCTTAGGTACTGGAATTCCCAGCCACAGAACAACAGAACCCACAAAGAGAGTTTAAAGCTGATCCTTTTCACATCCATCAAGTCCAGATTAACTGTGCAGCACTGACTGAAGAAGCCTGGAGCACCATCCTTGTTTTACATGCACTGCACCACACCACACCAGGCCAGGTCTTTCTCAATAATCAACATAAAGAGGAAATGTGGGAGCCCTGCAAAGACCTTGCAAACAATGCATGGAACCAGCTACAGCACATGGAGATGGACACATGGGGAACTACAAGGTGGATGTTGGCCTCTGCACACCAGCAGTTCTTACTGAGGGGCCCTAACAAGCTGGTTGAGAAATGGTGATGGTGAAATGAAATCTTTTCCTAAAGGCCATCAACTGGAGTGTAATCCAGCTTGGAAAGTCAGAGCTCCACTGGAGAATACATTCTTTGCGTGGAGAAAGAATGCTACAAGCAGAGTAGCTGGAGGAACCTAAGTAGGAAAGGAAACCTTTCACTGAACCTTTTAAACAACAAAAGAATTTACAAAGAAATGGACCATGACTAAGCAGAAAGCATGAACTGTGTACTGTGAGCAAATCAAAAGCAGAAAAGTATTCTCACAGTGAAAAATATTTAGTCGGTATCTTGCCCTTCAAGTGACTAATACTGATTGCTGTGCTCTGGTAACATGTAATTTGCTGGATCAACTCTGGAATGAAGGTAGAAAGGTTTCCTCTTGACATGTCCAGCAGCTGAAATCTCTCAGAAAATTTAGAAACACAGGATTACTTCTTGTGAAGAAATAGATAAGAACATTTCAAAAAATAGACTGAGAGGCCAATATTTTTGTTTGTATTTTAAATTATTGAATCCAGAAAGAAGGATTTTTGGTGGTGGTGGTTTTTTGGGGTCTTCTGCGTTTTTTGCCTTTTTTTAATGAGTGGAAACCTTCCACTAATCCTTTATGTTAAAAACAGAAAAAAGGTGAAGCAAATTTATCAACAAATCTGGTACACAGAAAAAAACCCCACATATCATTACAATCACTGTCTGATTCCTGAGAGATAAGTGATTCCTTGCCTCTATCTCTTCTTGCAGTCTTAGACTCATTAAAATCATCTGATTGATCACACTGACACATTTAAAATCCATCTCTCCACAGCAGAGATTTGAAGCAGAAGGAGAGGGATTTTAATCTAAGACATGATCTCATGTTCTCCAAGCACATCCTACAGAGCAGCCAGCTGGGGGAAAAGGGGGAGAACTCAGCATTCCACAGGTTGGGGGTCCCCTCTCAGCCCCACTCCAATATCCACACCTGCTCTACATATGAGACACAGATCAAAAACATGCTGGTCCTGTGTAGTAGCCAGCAAAATTATTCTCCTTTGGACACTGAAATTCTAAAAAAATTTAGGAAAGGCCAGACCCCCACCATTTAGATAGTTGCTCTGAATTTATACAACCTTTTATAAAAAATACTCATTAAGATTCATTATTTCAACCGCTCCTGGCAAAAGGCTAAAAATGAGCCAAGTTGGAGGAGATGTGGGTGGGAGGAACTCATGTGCTGGGAATTGCAGCTGTAGCTTCAGTGGACCTGTGAAGTTGCAGGACCCAGGGAGTGCTTTCACTCAGCCAGAGATGACAGAAAACCATCTAGGTATGCTATGGCCTTGTCAAGGTTCCTAACTGTTAGGTTTCTTCAGACAATTTTTCTTCCTGGAGTAGCTGTCTCTGTTTCAGTCTGATTCACAACTCCATTGCTACAGTTTTATGCTGATATAACCCTTCTGAAAATCAATCAGCCAGACTGGTGCTGGTATAAAAGTAGAGTGATGCAGTGGTGAATCAGACCCATGGTTACAAAACAGTGTTTGTAGAAAAATTACATAACTGGATTTGGAATATTTTTAAGAAATTAATCACTAAGGAAAAAAAAAAGCCAAAAAACAAAAAAAACCCCACCAATAAACCAACAAAAAAAAAACCACCAAAAAAACAAGATATGATTATGTTTAAACTTTCATGACAACAGAACCATAACTATACTGTCCATTACTTAATCACACACTGACCTGTTTTGAAAAAAAAACTAGTTTCATTATAAAGTTGAACAAACTCGAAAGATGTGAAGAAGTACTACTCTGTCTGGTTTATATTGACAACACGTCTGGTATTCTCTCACACTGGAAAGCAATGCTTTGCCCTTGCAGCAAATTTTAGAGGGAGAATCAACATTTTCCTCAGTAAATGAGGATATAAAATGCATCAGGAGGAGGCTTAGTGCTGAGTTGAGCTAGTTGTAATGAAATAAACACCCATTTTGTGTCTCTGGGATGGGATCTGCTTTGTATGACTGAATTGAAAACTGATACCCTGCTTCATCTCATCTATTCCATCCTTCTGGCTCTCCCTTAGCAACAGGTGCTGATCACCAGCAGAATTTGATCTGTGCCACTCTCTGTTCTCACAAGTGGAAACTGGGGCAGATTTAGTTCAAATCCTTTTGTATAAGAAGGGTTTGCTGTCTTATCTACAGACATGGGAGGATGTTCATCACATCAGTTGGTACTGCTGAGCAGAAGCCCAATTAGTACAGCCTTCTGAAAGTCACCAGTCATCAGCTCAAAAGCTTTGTTATCTATTCAAAATGAGATAAAAGAGAAGGTAGATGTAATCCTGCATTAAGCACAACTAAAATGATTATTACATTGTATATACAGCACAGCAGGTGTCAAAGTGCCCAGATTTTTTCTTCAGCATGGGTCTGTCCTCACACACCTGGGTATCTCAGGGCACTGCAGCATTCCAACACAGCAATGGTGGTTACATGTGCCCCATATAGCTACTGTGTCTGCAGGTATTACAAGAGGCTTTTTTGCATTTCAGTATTGAAAGATCTCAGATATCTGTGTAGTTTCAGTATTTGCTGCTTTTTCAAACTGAAAACCCAAATCTGGATCTCTATACACCCCTTTTGCTGTGGCTGTACTTTAGCAAAGGTGCACAATCCATGTTCAGTCTAGCTCGCCTCCCAAACTGACAAGAAATGACAAGTTTTACTTTTCTTTTATCTTGACAATCATTTTTTCAGCTGCATTAGGTACTTTTTAGTTATAAATCCTGGAGCACCCTGAAAGTGTTTCTCTTATTAGCTCCTTGTGAGTGCCCACAGTCATTTTCTCAGCTGTCCTAACCTGTGATGAAGTCGAAGAGGGGGTTTTGTTCCTTTTGCCATAAAGAGTGAATTCCCAACTTTAGGCTTGGAAGTGAACATGGAGCTCTTGCTCACTGAACTCTTCCATATCATAACTAAGGTATTTTTGAGGTAACTTGAAAGTAGAAAAATATTGGTTTAAAACATTAAGTACTTTCTTTTTACAGAAAAAAATAGGTATATCCTGGAATATACTGCCACAGAGGGTTGCAGATAGAGATATTTTTATCAGATATTCAGGAAAGGATTAGAAAAATTCATGGACATCAGGTCTGCAAAAAGACATGAAAAAAGACATGAAAAAGAAGCATTGCATTCTCAAATATCCCTAATATAACCACTATGGATGCCAGTAGAGAATGATAGAATAAAAAGTCTTCTCTTGCTATTTGTTGGAGATAAATTCCTGGGTTAAGTGGACTGTTGTTCTGACTCTGCAGGGCATTTTTTCTGTTTTTATAAGGACATGTTTACTTTTGCCAGTCCCATTCTCTATATGAACACACACCATGAACTTTGGACTTATGACACTTCACCCCAAGTATTTTCAGAATGAAAGCCTGTATTAGCTTTAAATACAATAGCAATAAATAGCAAGACTTTGTGTCACCTTCTTTGCTAAACTTCAGCCCAAGAATTTCACTGTAAGCTGGACTTTTTGCTTTTTATCCCATGTGCACAATATCCAGGCTACTGTTCTACTGCTGTCTGAAAAGGAGTGTGTTTCCCATCCACTTAGCCTTTGTACTGTGTGTTCTGTTCTCATTTGCAGTCAGTTTTAAAAAGATTTCTATTTCCTTTCTTTTTATATATTCCTACTATTTGTCCTGCCTGATGTCCAAGCTTCTCAAATCCACTGATATACTCAGAGAGTACTTTAGAAATCAATATATAGTGGTTGATGCAGAAACTTGCTAAGTTGTTTGTAAAACACCATCTGGGACCAGGCATGGAAAGGCAGGGCTTTTGTCAAGCATAGTTTCTTATTATTGATTGTCCTCAGATCAAAGTAAATATGTTGTAAGATGTACTTGTATCCAAGATAATTTCCAGCTGCTGAGAGAGGGAGAGTCCCTAAATCCTTTTCAGGGAAATGTGAAGGCCAGGAGCTGAAGACTGGTCTGGTGGGTGGCATGCAAGCATGCAGAAAGTGTTTTTTCCAAAAATATTTCTGCCATTGCTGATGAATGCATCATTTCACTAGTTCTAAAACTGGACTCATGTGCTAATAAATACTTGCTTACTTGGAATGCTTGCCTTTCATTCTTGCAGGCCCTAATGATTTTAATTCACTCCCTCATTTGCCCTTTTCTTCCTTCTCTCCAAATAGACATGGGAGGAGCTCCTGCATATTATTCTTGTTAAGTGTGCTGGAGCTGATGGTCTAAAATCTAAACTGCTTGATTTAGCTGCCAGAGGTAAGTTTCCTCTTTATTTAATCTCTCTCTGGAGACTGATGAACTGCTCTGAAAACACAACAAGGTCATACCTTTGCATATCAATGCAAACAAATTAAATGTGACCTTTTGCAGATCTAGTTCATGATTTTTGTAATTCCTAAATCCCATGGAAAAAATATTTCCCAGAGAAGCATGTTTGGGGTTTTTTTTGGTTCCTTTTGTTTTTCTTTTTTTTTTTTACTCAGTGAGTTGTTTTTATTACTTAAAACATTAAATCTTTCCTTTGTGGTGCATATGTCACAAGTATCCTGCCACTTGTTGGCTGTGGATGTCATCCTGGGGTAATAGGCCGCAGCTGTTTTTAATAACTTTTAGCTGAAATCCTCAGTTTGTTAAATCACCAACTCCTTTCATGAGAAAACACTCTAAAAATGCAATCAACACTTACTCATTGTTACAACTAATAATTCAGTATTCACACACATAGCACTCCATATCAACATCACCATATTTCAGGTTTGCTTTGAAGGAAAGGAACAAGTGTTTGTAACACGATCAGTTCTGGGATGGCTCATTCTTGAGAATAATTTATCCCATGGTGATGAATTGTGGATGTGTTCAGAAGTTTACCATGATGTCCAAGCTGAAACAATAAAAAACTTCTTGTATCCCTTGCCTCCCTGCCTCTCTTAAAAAAAAAAAAAACAACCATATTTTTTAAGAACCAAAAGAGACATTGCTTTGGATTAGGATCTGCTTCATTTACTCTGGCTATGAGCAATTCTTTATATTCACTCCGTTTTGTTGTTTCTGTTGTAGAAATGTACTCAAAGACCTCTTTGTTTCAACTGATTGTAGCAGCAGGGGACAAAACTAAAATCTCTCTTTCATATAGGTGTATATATTTACATGTATACTTTTATGTGTCCGTGTATGTGGGCATATATCCATACATACAACAATGGGAAAAATCCCAAAGTGGACAGGAAAAGTGTAGGCACAGGTGTAGTGTTGCAGGCCACCACACAGGGGTAACTATATAAGCCCTAGTAAGCTTGTAAGACAGAAAAGCCCCTTCATCTTTCTTTCTGCTCTAAATGTAAATAATATGAATAATAAGAGACAACTTGTCCTGCTGTTTATTCTCCCCGCTAACTATAACACTGATACTCTGCACAAAAATATTCCTCAGTGTCTAAATTTCCTGTAGATAAAAGAGAGTAATTTTCTTTCAGTTCAAGCTGTTGCGAGCTATATCCATTTTTCCAACCAGGAAAAAAATACTCTGTAAGTGCAAATGTATATTTATTATAGGAATTCTACATGAAGGCTGTTTTATTTAAGCAGCAATACAACCAGCTCACCATTTCCCATCCTTGCCAGTCCCCTTGGGCTGCAGGCACAGGGGGCAGGTGAGTGTTTACTGTGCTGGCAGCTAATAGGCAGAGCCATTATGCAGCTATCTTAGATGGTTAATGGGGAATATTATCCAAAATTGACCTTGTTTAGACATCGAGTGCCTCTGGCCTCACTTCAAGACACTTAACACAAACAAGTATCTGATTATATGGGCTTTTAAAAGACTGTATTGCTTAAGCAATATCTCACTGCAAGAAGCTTTAGTGTGCACCAGAGTTTTCCTTTCAAAAGGTTGCATAAAGTATAACTTCGTGTCATTTAATTAATATTTGTCAGACCTGGCGAGAATTGAGGCCCAGGAATTTAGACCCGATAAGTGCATTTTAATCTACTGCAGAAAGAGCTACTCAGTATCTCTGTTTCACATTATTGCCCAGATTTCTTAGCACATAAACAATTTTACCTTTTGGGCACACATGCTGTGCTGAAATTTCAGATTATGTGATGGTTTGGACAAAAACAGAGATGAGATACATGAGTACACAAAAAGTCTGCTCCCTGTCCCAGGTACATTTTGTATCTTTTTCTAGAGGCACAAGTGCCTGCTGTCAACCACATTCTCATGGGGATCCATTTTTTAGACACAGGAATTACCAATCATGCTGTTTGAACAGCTTGTTTCAGGACTCAATTTAGATAGCTAAATAAAGTGGCTATTCTTAGAGGAGACTCATGACAAAAGAGAGGATGATAATAATTCTTTTATATTATAATTTCACCTGTCTTAACTAAACAAAGCTGTATCAGGGTCAGTAACAGGGATGCATTAGACTGATAGATGTTATTATTACTTTTAAAACATAAATATGCAAACCACAGAGTACATTTTCTGTAGAAGGTGTAATTATCAATGGTGACAGGTGAGACGGTGTTAAGTATGGTGAAAAAACATGCATTTAGACCATTGATGGAAAAGCAGGAATCTGAATATTCTTTGTAGCTGAAGCAAAGAGAGCAGTGCAAGCCCAAGGTCCTCCTATAGGAATATTGAACTCACCTCTGAACATAATTACAATATAAATCAAAAGCCTGAAAAATATTATTCTGGGAGCCAAAATAAAAAGAGAATCCCCTAGACTTTCAGCTTACCAAGTGGAGATTCCAGATTGTTTTAGAATGCATATAAACATGCCTGAATCTCTCTACCACAGGGAAATATAAAGTATAGGGAGCCTATGTTCTTTCAGCAGTGTGCTTCACCTGGGATAAGCTGCAAGTCTTAGCTACTCCAGCACTCTTTTCTGTCAGGCATTGCCTTGCTCCTGTAGAATGTTTTGATTTCAGTTTAAGCAATATGGATTTATTTAATTGTACTTTTTCTGTAGCACAGCTTCCTTGGGCTTAGCACTTTTTCTGGCTCTCTCCAGAACATGAATAATCTGGGGTAACATACTCTCAAGAAATTATCTTACTCACTTTAAAAGGCCAGCATATCTTATTGCAGAAATTGTCACATCTTCCTAATCATTAATGATTTTTTAAACAATAATTTATTCACCTTTCCAGGCTATTACAACTACAGTTCATAAAGTCTCCAGTAAAGAGCTAATTCCCATTTCTCTAACCACATACATTATTTGACTGCAGTATAGTCAGGATCTAAGTAATAAGAAAAACATTGTGCAGAAGAAAAGTCCATCATGTCTGGCACACAAAGAGCTAAAGGCAGATTAATTGTTCAATCAAAAGACTACGGCAAAACTGATATTTGAAAGTGGACTTTCCAAATCCCAGGCCTGTGCCTTAAACAAAATTGTTGCTTTCTTCCAAAATATCAGTGCTTCATTTCAGTTTTGTCTCATGATTCCATGTCAGAAAGGTGAAGCACCTTTCACATACTTGTACTGAAAATAAATTTGCCACACAGCAAGATCAAGTTTTTTAAACCAATTTTTACAATTTTTATTTCTTCCATCATTATTTTTAAAATAATTAAACTGTCTGATTATGTCAGTCCTCAATTAAACACTTATTAATGGCCCCTGCAGTGCCCCTCTACTCATGTGCTGTGCTAAAATACATGCAAGAAAGATATGACACAATGCTACATGCAGACCCAGCAAAGAGACATTACTCTTGTCTCTACCTGGCATTTAGGAAGGAGTGAAAAAAGGGGGAAATTGTGACTTATTAACTCAACTGTATTTACAACATCACGAGCTCTAGTAGATGAAGAATTGCAATCATTACCTAGGAACCTAACAGCCCATGAAACCAAGACCCAAGGTTAAACAGGCTGTCTAAACAAGAGGGTTTTATTGTCTAGCACATCAGATTTGCTCAAAGAATAGGAATACAGTTTATGTGAATTATGTGTTCGTCGAAAGGCAGTTGCTAGCAGAGCACAGGGTGCATAACTCCCAGTGCAGCCCATATGGATAAACATCTACTCTGCCTTTTGGGAACAATTTAAATGTCTGCTGAAACATACACTCAGGTGCTGGGAGGCTAAATTATTCCAATTCATTTCACATGTTCCACCAATAGCAATTTTATTTCATTAAGAGTGTGGACAGACCCTAGAGACTGGAAATGAACTTCAGTTATAGCTCAAGGTGTTCTTCAAACTTGCGCATAAAAAGGGACACAAAACAGAAAGAAATTAAGTACAAGGTAGGAATAAGGCTAAAGAAAGAAACAATGCTTTTGACAACAAAAATAACTACATCAGACAGAATTTGTGCAGAGTGTTAGAAAATTGTTGCATGTCTGTAATATGGAGAAAGGATCAAGGGGCCATTGTGCAAGGTACCATGCAGGTTTTTTTAGCAGCCAGTTCCTCCCTGTAGCATTTTTATCTTCATTTCTTTGCTTTTTCTCTCTCCACCTATACCCTAGTCTCTGAGGGCCAGACTGCCATCTGTCTGATGCTCTGCCCTTGATGGGACTCCTCAGGATAACATTGCAAGTTAGTTTGGGATAAGGAGGTGAAGCCAGGTAACACGTAGCTTGCTGCACAGTGAGACAGAAAAAGGCTTAGCTGAAAGCTCCAGGCTACCTGGCCAGCCTGGTCCCTCTGCACAAGACAGAATTTCACCCTGAGAGGAGAATTTGGGTAGCAGGATACACCACTGCTAGGACATGGGGTTGGTCCATCTGTTTGCATTTCTACCTGAAATGTCTGAAATTTATCATCAGTTGGAAAAAAAACAGTGCTACCATTTGCTCAAATGAAAACATACACCTGAGCTTATAAGGAGGAGACAAACCAATATTCACCTGAACCCTGTGTGTGTGAGGCTTGCAGGTCAAGATGAGAGATCCTGTGAAATATATTTGTGGCTGGTCATATCTGTTCCCTGTGTCTGCCACTGCATTTTCAATATCATTTTGTCTGCTTCCTGCTAGAGAAAAAATAAATCTGTGCCAATGCAGAAGAATTACCATGGATAATTCTTTATTTTTGTGAGTGACATGATCTAAATAACACCTTGAAAGTAGCTAGAGAAGCAGGAAGCCTCTTACTTTTTGACATGGCAGTAGAAGTCTAGATACTTTTAATATAGCAGGAAATAGCTGACAAAACTCAAATTACCATGACAGATCTCAACTGTCTGATCCAGTGGGCTAATGCCAACTTACAGCAGTTTAAAAACTGGGCCAATGATACATGAACAGAATATAGCTGCTTTTTGCAAACCACGATACAGTTCTACATCTACTTAGTGAGCATACTTATTTTAATATTAAAAAATTAAGCCATTTCAAATGAGGCTTTTTTATAGGAAAACCCATGACTCACTAAGAAGCCAGTGTAATGATTGCTGTTCTTAAAATCATGAAAATAACTTTAATTTAATGTGTTGATTCATCGCAAATACAAAATCACACACTTAAATTGAATGAGTCCAGTCCAGACCTCATGATTCTGAGGATTTCTCTCTCCTCAGTGATCACTAATTGTGAAATTCCTCACAGGCATATTTGTGCTAGACAGAAGAGGAGCCTGATCTCCCCAGCCAGTGCTGTTAAAGATCATCAGCTGACAGAACAGTACTCATGTAAAATAATAGACTCAGAAAGAAACAGCCAAGAATTTAAGCAAACAATATAGTTATAAGCAACTAGCAATTATCTTCAAGCATTTCAAAGCAAATGAATCACCCTCTTGTGATTTCCCTTTCAAAAATGCAGGCAAATTGTCATGGTTATTGTGGTTGTTTCTGTAATTGATCTAGTTAAGACTGTACAGTGGAATGTATATATGGGTTTAAATCAGCTGCTAAGGAGGTCTGATTAACCTACTGGATTTGTTGAAGCAATTTGGAAGGCTGGAGGCAGCAGGTTTGTCAAGAGAGTGCCATGCAACAGAGTTGCTTTGCCTCTTGTTCTTCTTGACACAACCCTGAAATGTACTCAATAACAGGGCAGTGGAAAAAAGCTGATTGCTAATGAAGGAGTTAATGCTTTAGGCCCCCTGTCCTACCTGTCCTTCTGCAGTGGGACCTCTCCCAAAGGGCCCCAAGGATGATGGACACTGAGGAGAACAGGTTCTATTCCCTATTCACAGCCTGGCTTTCTGCCTCCATAACCCGGAGCTGCAAACTGCATTTGGGAGTCAGAACCAAGCCCCCTGTAATTTTCTGTTTTCCAGAAAAGGCTCTAAGAACACCAGAAACAGGAACTGGTATCGGTGCAACTTGCCACTTTTATTTCTCCTGTTTCTACTTAACAGAACTGCAGATAAAGAACTGGATAACTTAGTCCCTGGCCTAATCAGGCCTAAACTCAGTATTCCACCAAGTTTTTTGCTCTGTGGAAGAATGTTGGTTTCTTTATTCCAAAGTTTTCCAACATTTTCTTGTGTAGAAAGCCTTTTCTATATGCTATGGTACAGGAAAATCCAGGTTCTCAGGAATCTTGCTTTCTTTGATTTTCCTCACTAATTCACAGAGAGCTTTTCAGATATCTATCTTATTTGTCACCTCCTTTTCATAGTTAAAAAAGCCCACACTTTGAATCTCTTTTTAGGAATAGTTTTCCATAGCCACAGTTATCTTCCTCACCTGCTTTGGTTCCTGTGTTAGTCTGAATTCAGAGGCATTACTAACATCCATATGTGCATTTTTATATTCCCATTCTATGCTTCATTTCATTAGTTATGTGTCTACAACTCAGCAAATCTTAACCTGTGTTTAACGGTGCGTGAGTCCTTTTAGTAAGGCTCAGTATAACTTACTTTCCTGCTTTAGTCATCTACATATTAACTCGTCTTCATCAACTCTTAATTTTTACCCATGGAATGCTGAAGTTTCTCCTGTGCCCTCAGAGGCTGAAGAACAAAGGAAGGTATTAGTCCCATCTGCTTAAAGAAAATTCAGATGCCTAAAGGGCAGTTCAAAATGTCAGAGTTTAATATTCATTTATCTTTCATGCAGGCAAGAAAAAAAAGTAAATTCTCACCTGGTAGTTCTTAAGGGCACACCAATAAAATGTCTTAAGCATAATTATTTGCCAACCTGAATAATTTTATCAGATGCATAATGTTCTATCTGATTCCCTTCTTCCAAATTAGCACATACTTTAAATAGAGAAATTAATCTAGAAAGAATTATATTTCTTAGTGGGGGGTTCTTAACCTTGAATTTTGTTTTGATTTCATATTTCTTGTGGTTGATTTCCTTTTGCAACTGAGTTTCAAAGAACCCAGTGGAAGGTTCTTGGATACCCTAAATAAAGTATTGCCAGTTACTTTCCTTTTCAAAAGGGATGATTACAGAACCATAGAATCACAGAATGGCTTGGGTTGCAAGGGGCCTTAAAGATCATCCATTTCAACCCTCCTGATTTGGGCAGAGATACCTCCCACTAGACCAACCTTCAGCTTTCAGGGATGGGGCATCCACAATTTCTGTGAGAAATGTATTTTCAACTGTATTTCAAATTCAACACCCTCACTGTAAGGAATTTATTCCTGATAATCTAAATCTACCATTTTTCTGTTCAAAGTGCTATCCCTAGATGCCCTTCTCAAAAGTCTCTCCCCATCTTTCCTGCAGGCCCCCTTTAGGAGCCATGAGGCTGCTGTAAGGTGGATATATTCAAACAAAAGTTTAGCCATGACTTCAGAAAACATCAGAGAAACTAGTTGATTTGAGAGTGACACGGTGATGGCTTTAGATAAAAATGGAAGTTTTCTATTTTGGTAGGGAGGTTTACTTTTACTGTAATTCTCATTCAGTCAGGCAGAACAAACAACAGTATTTTCAATGAGCAGCCCCACAATTTGTGCCGTTCAGTGTGTGTGTGGGATTTGAGGAGGAAAGCCCAAACTGCAGAAGGGAAAATTCATGAAGGAATTGGATTGCTGTGTGTGCACCCAGGTAGCTGCTGGGGTGTGCTGAACCAGACCTGCAACACAATCATTTCACCAGCCAGTCTGTGGCGTGAGAGTGAGCCTGTGAGGGCAGACTGAGTAATTCCACAACAGGTGAAAAACAGGTTTGAAAGCTGTTGGGAACTTCAGGAGACTTAATGTGAACAGCACAGAAATTTGTTTGCAAAAGACTCAACAGCAATTTCTGAAAAAATGAGAGGGGCAGAATTTTATCTTATTTTCCTTATTGTTTTAATTGAATGGATTATTCTGTTAGCTCAATTCTAACTCTGTATTGCTGATGAGGAAATCTGAGAGTCTCTTGGCATTTTGTGAGCATGGCTATCCATGATGTGTATAATTTGATGACCAGAATGGAAGTTTTGTTGGTTTAGGATTATTAGCTTTCATTTTCTTTAGGGTTTGCAAGGCTATAACATTATAGCATATCGAGAGTTTTGTGTCTCATCCCAGCCCCAAACAGTCAGGTAGCAGGCACCCCAAGACTCAGAGCACATCCATGTTCAGAGCCTTCAGTCCTACTCTGAGAGTAACTAGGAATCAAAGCTTTTGTGCCCTTGCATATATTCAATGGCCATAAATCCAGGGAATTAAACTCTTGTGTGACTTCTTAGTGGCACCTTTCTTCCACAGAAGGAAGAATTAATAATTTCATGTTATTTAACATAGTTATTTCTGGTAGTAATTCCAGTACATTAAACGATACGAAACATAAACCAGTCCCATTATATTCCAGGAGCAGCCAATTTATACAACAGCTGGGAATGAGATCAAAGCAGATTTTTCTATCTGACCAACAAAGTCACAGGACACACACACGGTGTGCTGGCTGCTGACACAGCACTGTGTATGGAACAGCAGTACAAATAGAAAAAAGGTTACAATGCACATATTTTGGGAGGGCTTGTGCTGGTATCGCAGCACAGACATGTTTGTTCACTGTAGACTGAATGAGTGGAAAGGCTGACAAAGCTGCATTACAATGGCAAATTTGCACCAGAGCACCACTGCAACTGAGTGCTTAGAGTCTCACAGTCACTGCTCTAGAGTACAAGATGCCTGAGGCTCAGCTTTGGCAGTGCTTTCCAATGCCAGTGAAAGAGGACCCACGCAAATTACCTGTTTCAGCTTCTTGGTTTGGAATGCTCACACTGGACATTTTGGATTCCTATAATCTGTGTATTTCAAAAGCCAATATGCCATGTAAAATTTCGGATTTCCTCAGGAAGCGTGTTCAAAATTACAAGGAGACTATAAAGAAAATTAAAGTCCAAGCAGTTGCAGTTTCCTTTCTTTTAGCAAAATCAATTGTAGTTGTAGTTATTAATAAAACAAGCAGCATTTGGAGAACTACTCTTATGTGTATCCCCTGTTCTTTCAGCTACCTACAAAGGAGAGAGAGTATCAAGAGTTGTAAAGGGGATAGAATTAATCCCTAATTTTCCAAATTGAAAAAAACTGTCAGTACCTAATTGCTTCACATTACAGCACTGATAGACAGGTGGGCAGGTGGGACAGGTTCTCATTGCCTGGGTACAAAGTTGAACTCAGGGTTTGCTGCATTTCCCTCAAGTCACTGAGGGAAACAGAGAGAGGAATTCTTGTCTTACATCTCTGTACTGTCTTGTGAGCCCATGCTTAGCATGAAATAAGAAAGAAAAAGGCACTGCAATTAAATTTGTTTGAGTTGGCGAGCTCTTAAGTAGCAAACTCTTGGGGAGGCAAGGAGAAGGTGGCTGCAGAAACAAAAGACTGAATTCATTAACAGTTACACCTACAACAGTTCAAAAATAATTGCCACGCAAAATGTGTTTTTGTTAGAAGCAATTATTAGTCCTGGAACAAAATTTGCTACATAATTGGGAATATTGCCAGGTAAAATAGGCAGTAAATATTTCAGTAGTGTGACCCTGTGCACATATGCCCTCTACTTAAATGCTTCCCAGTCTTCCCTTAAACTCAGAGTGGTTATAAGCTAATTTAACACCTATTGCCCAAATTCATATCTGATCATAAGGTGCTAACGTCCAAACCCAGCACAAACCTTTTGGACTGTCCCTACACCCATTTCTGCTCCTGCACATCCAAGATCCTTTAGCTGGGCTGGCAGTGCTGATCCCACTGTGCTGGCAGCCCATGGGACATTTGTCAGCCAAACTCACTCAGAATCCACAGTATGGACATTATGAACATCAGAAACCATGAAGAGGCACCAGTGAGGCTGAAAGAGTGAGAAAAAACCCCACAGGAGGAAAAAAATTGAGTACAAACACAATCCATACTAAAATGCTTAGAATCTTTAAGACGTGCATAACTACAGCATTTGAGCACTTTTAATTGAAATATTGTTTTATGTTAAAAGCATATTTCATCCCTTCTTTATAATCACAAACTTTGAAATAAATGGGTTCTTTTATTATCAAGTTCGCTTCATGTTATAGCAGATTAACATTCAGTGGTTTAATTACCCATAATATATTCAGTTTAAAAGAAAAGAGCATACATTTTGCCTAGCACAGCAAATCATAAGTTCTCATAGCAATGGAGTGCTTAATGCAGAGAGAATTCATAATTTTCTAGCCGTGAAACCAGTTAACTATGGTAGTAATACAAGAATATTTCTGGCAGTATTGGAGCAGATTAAATGGACCAGATTAAATACACCTGATTCTAGTAATTTCTGTGGAGCACTGAAGAAGCATTGAAGATAGAAGAGTAGCCCCATTCCTAATCCTCCCACCACAGGGGAAAATCATACTCATCTATTTCCCTTCTTTCTGTTCACTGAATATTTAGGATGCCTACAGTGATTCTACTCCACTTAATTCCTGACTTCAGTTAATTGTAAGGCTCCAGTCATCAAATCTTAATATGCTCAAGACAAAATTAAACTGTGGATGATGCCTCCACAGAATGCCTTTTCTGCCAGTTTTTCTTTGGAAAAAGAGGGGTTTAAAATCCTAATATTAAAAGCCCTTCCCAGATTGTGAAGGGGAAAAAAAAGCCGCAACAATAAAATCCCCCAACGATTGAAACAAATAATATTGTGGGGAAACTTAGTAAAAAAAAAAATTCTAGAGGTATAAAGTAGGGCACCATGGATCCCTGAAAGTGTTTTGTATAAAGACTTGAACATACTGAGGAAGGAAAGCAGATATCACAGAGATCCTGACAAACCCCTTCCTGTGAATACGATGAAGAGGCCACTTCTTTGTTGCCCCAGAGTGAAATGAAGAAGGAAGATGTTGGGAAGTGCTGTTGCTAAGTTCTCTGTTGGAAACAAAGCATTTCTATCAAACACACAACTGACCTCAGGTTTACATAGAAGTGTCTGAATTACTTTTGTCTGACCTCAAAATGTTATGGTGTCAGAAAAGAGCACGTTATTAAAATTGTAAACAGAAAATGTAGATAGAAATGGAAAGTTATTTTATTTTAAAATAAATCAAAAGGTTTTAAATTAAAACTGGAATTCAGTTCTTCATTGTTTCTTCTGCAGCTAATCATTAAGTTCCCAGCATATTTCACACATACCTCCAGGAAATAATTAATTTAGTTTGAATGGGTTAGGGAGTTATTGGTATGAAACTTCTGGAGATGCTTATGGCTTCTTTCTCTGAATTAGTATGCATAAATACACTTCAAGTGACATAAAAACCTTCTCAGGTTTCTCCTGAGACAGGTGAGCTCACGTAGCAAGTGACAGAGAAATTTAATTTCTATTTGTCTGCAGTTAAGCACAGCTCCATGCATTGTCTCAGGCTTCTGTTGCTGTGTCCTTTGTGTGTCTCCCAGTGTCCCTGACTCCTGTGCACTCATCTGCTGTATCCAGAGGGGAACCCACTAACATGCTCCATGCTTGATGTGGTTGACTCTCTATCAATATTCATTCTTTGTGGTGTCCTATGCTGCATGATTACAGTTATTAATATTCTCCAAGACCACAGATAGTTTTTTTCACTGTTCTGCTATTATACTAAAAAGTAATACAATTCATTAAGATTTTAAATATTAATAGTAATTAATAGTAATATTAATATTATTAAAATAATGAAAAGAATATCCACTTCAGAATTTATTTATTTGGGGGAAAAAAAAACAGTTTTTTTTTTTGTCTGAAGCTTGCTAGATGACTGCATCTACAGTGAACTACCAAAATGCAGTCTTCTTATTCTTCCCTCCAGAGCATGAAAAACAAAGCAAGACTCAGTTATTTCAACCACATTGAGCAATCATGTTGAGCTGTACCAGGACAAAATATTTTGTGGTTATAGGAATTATGAGCCAGGTCTACAGTACATATTTATTTGCTCCCTCTGGGCAGACAAGAGCAGTTCAAAAGTGCTGATTTCATTATATCAGTCAAAACAGAGTCCTCACAGTAAGAGTTACACAAATACCAGTAAGGTGTTAAGGATTGCCCTACTAATGACTCTCTTCTCCTGCTTCATCATATACAACAGCTAAACTCAGACAGTTAAAATGATGGAAAAATATTGGGGGGTGGGAGGGCATTTCAACTCATTTAAACTTTAAATAAATCTTATTAAAAGCTTGAGTTTCAAGCAGATGTATGTCAAAGCAGGCACTAATTATTAAATGTATATCATGTCTTTGATGGTCATCAGACGGGGTTCTGTATGTATGACCCATTTTTTTCCTGGGTTCTGTTCAAAAGTTAAGAGATCAGTGACCAGAGGAAACTCCAGAACATTCAGAACAAATATAAAGAAAAGAGCGAAGATATATATAATCAATTAATACTTTTTGGTTTTTCTACTGTCAAGCAAGTAGTGTCCAAACACAAATGTCTAAAAGGGGACACAGATTTGGAGACATGAGAATTACAACTGGTTCTAAATTCCCAGATCTACTACACATAAATATATATTTCAAAATTATGTGCAGGAAGTAGGTTTTTTCTACCATGTGAAGCACAAGAGGTGTCCTTTCTCACCATAAAGGAACTCCAAAAGAATTATGCTTACTGCTCTGTTGCTCAAAAATTCAAATTTTTGCACTTTATGCTTTTCAGAAAGATCAAATTCAAGCCTGGTTGTAAAAGGAAAAAGAATTGTGTAAGTTCAGTAATAATCTTATGTTATATTCCTTAAAATGGCATAAAATCTTGCATCCTGAACATTTTAAATCTAAATGTTAATGGAGGTGCACTGAAAATATTCCCTCAGAAATTACCATCTATAACACACCATTTAAGCAATTCCAAAATATTGTATCAGACCATTTTAGACCTCTTTTTAGGATAATGGGATGATTCAAATAACTGTCACTGAAGTAAATATAATCTCAGTTTGACTAATCATAAACAAGCATTGATGTAAAAAAAAAAAAGTGCTTTTTTTCTAAGTGAACTTTCTAATGCACGCTGGGTTTCTTTAAATTCTACACCAGGAGAAGTGCTGGTGATTTTATCTTTCATTCAAAGCTGAGTGGATTCTAAAGGTTATCTTGATCATACAGGCTTTAAGGGGGCTTATATTTTCCAAATATTTTATTCAGACAAAGACCATACTTTTCCTGAGTCACAACAGCTGACACATCATATTCTAAAGGCACATCCTATTTATAAGGTGACCTTCCAAAGAGACACCTGAAATCTGAGTAGGTGGACTCCCCACCTGGGGAATTTTGTTTGCTTTGGTTCCTTGTTTTCCAGAACAAGAATGTATCTCTTCCCTCTACTTTTATTTCCTGATTTGTGACTTGATCCCCTGTTAACAACTGGTTGAAACAGTGCCTGCACAGTCACAGCTGTGTGTTTATGTCACTGCCAGTGCTGATATTTGTGCCTGTGCACAGGGAGGGGAAGATGGAGGAGAAAGCAGTGAGGAGATAAAACCAGGCTATAAAACATTATAAAACATTTACAGTTAAAGGCTCAACAGGATTCTCATTTCAAACAACTGCTTCCACCCAGAAGAGCTTCTCTTCTCCTACCTGCAATGTGATGGATTGTTATAAGCCCATGATTTACTCACAAGGTAGCATTTACTGCTTTCCACAGAAAACAGGGTAATTTCAGCTAATGGAGTTGTCTTATTTCTGAAAATCTTATGTGTAAAGAAAGGAGAACTAGTTAAGAAACTCTGTATAGCAGCGGGCTGCCTTCATGCCTTCAGCTGAGAATTACTAATTTGCACATCAGTATTGACTTTGAAAGTCAGTTCACTACCAGATTTATTACAGGATGCAATCAAACTCTCACTCAGCTGCACGTTCCACTGGTGACATGACATAATCCATTTTCTGTGTGTTAGCACCAGAGCAAGCTCTTTCTAGTGTTGAAATGTCAACTGTGCAGCCTGACACTTGTTTTGATTGAGTTCGGGCGTCCTGTTGGGCCACCGGAGAAACCGACTTTTAAACCGGCGCTTATGAAGAGCCTTTGGTACATTTATCTTTGCAACTATTCCTTTGTTCTGCTCCCACAGCATGCTGCAAAGTGAATTTATTTATCTCAGTCCAAAAAGTACAGCCAACCAAATATGTTTCTATGTAAAATTTTAAAATAAAATCCATAATTAGATAAGAATCAAATTAAAGCCTGACAAAGGATGTTCTGCGGTTCATTCCATTAGACACCATAAAGGACCAGAACATCAGGACAGACCAGAAAAAGATAAAACATGAAGGGACTTGGGAAGAGTAACTGAACAGGGAGAGCTGATTATGAGATGAGAAAACAAATTACAATGGAATTGAAGGACAGGGATTTAAGAAGACATAAAATGGAAAAAGAAAGACTGAATGGAGACTGGTATTGTTCAAGATACAAAGCTATGAAAAAAGGTGGGGAGGAATTTCTTGAGTTCTTGCAGTTTTACTTATGCCCATCTGATTTCCTAAAAAGATAAAAAAAAGATGGATGAGGTGATTAACTTCTTAAATCTTCACCACTGTTATGCCTTACTTTGTAAGAGTAACTGTAGATGACTGAGAATTAAGGACAAATATTTGATTTTATGCATTGCATATTGTTGCAGTGTAATTGTTCATTAGAAATTTTCACTTGTGTATTTATCTTATTGTGGATTAAGATGCAATCAACTTTCCTTTTCTTTTTTCATGTAGAGACCATTCAGTTATAAAATAATCAGCAACAGAGGTTCTATCATAACAAAAACATCACAAGGGATTCAACATTCAGAACAACAAAGTGTAACAAAAGATTTTGCACCATATTCAAAGGAGATGCAGAAGGAATTTGTAGCAAAATTGCACATTCTAGCTCTCAGTATATAAAAACCAGGCCAAAGTTTGTCAGGGTATCTTTCACAAGCCTGTTAGAGTCTCATTTATTTTTGGAAAGGCTTTGGGAAGGCTGTCATTCACACTAAGTGGACTCCACAGTACTCTTCTTTTTGCTCTTTGTTTGTGATCCTGCATTGTCTTTACAATAATTCAGTGGATTTCAAATGAATCTTCTTACTAAGTACCTACGACCCTGTGGGTGCTGCAGCAGGTTAGACTGGTTTCTGGAGTCATTGAAACATGGACAACCACCATCATTCCAAAGCAGAGTTAATGTTAAATGGGATCATCTCTGCTGTTACAAGACTTGCATTGGTAGCTCTATGGCCTAGGACTGTGTTTGGTTAGCATATACAATATCTATTCTTGTGGTACAGGAAAATAATTTCATTCTTCAGCAGTGAAGTCCTTCACTGTACATCTAAACATAGTGATTTTCATCCTCAGACAGATATGCTGCCTCCTGCAAGGAGACAGAATTTAACCAAGTGTGTCACTGAGTCTGGTAACACAGACTGGAAGCTCAGATATTTATGATTAACAACCCTTATTTGAATGCTTAGATGTATTAACCTACTCCAAGGTACTCCAAGCGTGAAGAGATATTAATAAATTTGTAATCCGTTCCAAGGATTCTTCCTGTAATTCAAATAAAGAAATCTTTTATCATTTACATTTGTAATTTTTACAGACAACTGAATCAAAAGATCATAAAGTGGTTGTTGTTGGACAGGACCTTAAACTTCATCTTGTTGTAATGCCCCTGCCATGAGCAGGGACACCTTCCACCAGACCAGGTTGCTCAGAGCCTGATCCAAACTGAGCTATACTAACTCCCTTTAATGAGTTTACAAGTTATCCTGAGTGCTGAGGAGGTGCTTCCTTAGAATCCCATAGCACAATCCAGTGGCATCAGAAAACCTGTTCAGCAAAGGAGGCTGTGAAAGAACACTGCCACTTCCTCCTGCTTTCTTACAATTATGCAGTGAAAATGAACTTTTAGTTCTCTGTAGGTGTATTGAAAGGACTTGTTTTGGTTTTAAGTAAACAAGCAGGATCCCCAGACATACTAGGATAAGAGTATTTGGCTACATTTTAATAAATTAAGGGTTTGTTTCTATTTTTTAACTAGTCAAATAAGAGTAAAACTGACGGCTTGGAAAAAATGCTAATGCATGACAAAATTTGGGCTGTATCCCGAGTGACTAAATCCTATCTAATTAATGCTAGTATAAATCCAGAGGAATTCTATGGAAATAAAATTACTTATTCTTTCTTTCTTTCTTTGGCCTAATGGACTGCAACATTCAGTTCACATTGTTTAATATAATAGAATTTACTTTTGATATGCAAAATATTTCAACTGCCAGGACTCTCCTGCAAGAAGAAAGGAAGAATCTGAATAGCTGCCAACGTGAACTCTAAATGCACTACATTTTCATCACATAGTCTCAACAAACACTTCTTCCATTAACTTTACTCCTCACTGAGAATAAATCTCTCACAGTTTCATCAGATCAGAAGAATCCATTCATTTGGAGCAAGCATAATGATATTTAATGGGAAGCTTGAACTATTTGTGTCATAGTATACTTTTTGCAAATGTTACAAAAGAGACAGGTGAAAATATTTTGAATTTTAGCATTGATTGTGCCTGTCTGTTGAAGCATGAGCTTACTTCATGAGCAGGCAATTTCTGCATGATCCACAACATACAAAAATAACACAAGCTTAAAAGACATTATGTCAGTTAAAAAAACAGGAAAAAAAATCATTATTCAAGACCATATACATGTGATAGAACTGATAATATTGAAATTTTTCCCATACAAAACAACAACAAAAAAACCACGATCATTCAGATATGTGCAACGATTTCACTGTGCAGTTTTTAAAATTCACATGAACAGTTAAACCTAAAAGATAATGAACCAAATCCCTCAACCTTGCATTTATATTCAGTCTAACTTCTATGTTCTACAGCCAAGCTTAGTATCTTACCATTTTAATGATGCAATCATGTGTGATGAACTAATTTTCTACAATATCTCATTGAATTCCTTGCTGATACATGTCTGTTATTGCCCTCTTCTTGCCCCCAAAGAATTTTTAATACAGATTAGGAAGACAAATAAAAATACACACCCAAAATAAACTAGGAAAAGTTATTTCTTTGTCATTGTGTCCTTACATCACCATCATCCACTCCTTACAGAACTCCAGAGATGTATGTGGAACTTTGCATCAGCTCCCTTGCTCCAGACTAACACATTCCAATGATCAGAGCAGTGTTTCCAGCTGGAAGGGCCAGTGCTACACTGCAGTTGATGTGAAATCTTGGTCATGAGAAAGACTCTCAGAAGCTCAAGGTTTCCCAGGGAGCTTGACAAGGAAACTGCCTTCAGAGAACCAGAGCTGTTGTAGCAGCCAGAGCAGGAGATAACAAACAGGCCAAGGATTTACAAGTAGGAAAGCATATGAGTTAAGGTAACAGAACTGCACGACTGCTTGGATAAACCACCTTCCATTGTACAAAAAGTCTGGTTGATTGTACTAGGTTCTGAAGATTGTGAGTTCAATCCTCCCACAGGGCACCATTTTATCATGTTTTATCTTCTTTCTTCTTCTCTGCTAGAGTCGGGATTGAAGCATGAGAGACAGAATTTCGTCTTCGGACTCAGATGTTTATTAATTCTTATCTATGTTACAGTGCTACAGCATTTCTAGCTAACAAGCTAAAAATGGCAGAATGGCAATGTATCTCTCTCATCACAAGGTCTATTAAACCTAAACTGTCCAATTAAGAACTATCACCTAAATTATTTTTACTTTTGACCCAATAACCGAACACCCGTGACCTGCAGTGCAGCATTTTTTATCCAATCACAAAAGTACCACCTAGACACATGAAAAGGAAGGTGAAGAAGTAAGAAACCTCTGCCCTAAAACCTCCATCTTGCCTTTTATATATTGCCATATTCTAAAACCCCCAAAATTCTAAATTTTTCACCATATGATATTACACACTTCTATTCAAACAACACACCAGTGATTCTAGTTCTATCACTCAATTTTGGAAGCCTTCTCCAAGGCCTCAGGTCAAAATCAGTGTTCTTTTGGGGGTCAGTTCAAAGCACCCAGTTTCCAGGGTTCCAACACTAGGTGTTAATAAAAATGCATAACTATATCCTGAGGCATCCTTGAAGGCTTTTTTTCCTCCGCAAACATTCTGCCTTTGGTCAATAGGATCTGTTCTTGTTTCATGCTAATGCTCTAGATAAGCTACATGTGCAAACCTAGCAATGGAGATGTTAAAATAAGACCTGACTGCTGTGCACTTCCACAACTCAGAAAAAAAATGGGTTCCTATTAATGAGAACTTTCCATTGATAGGAAAAAAAATATAAACTCTAAGGAAAGGGAGTTGATTAGATTTCATGACAGACAAGGTAAAAAATTGGTAACACCATGAAGCACTTATACCCAATTAATGAAATTAACATCCCCTCAGATAACACTCCTTTGTCATATGAATTATGAGCAGTCTCTTCACATATATTTTCCTGAAAATAAATTGGTTTTGTGAGGCTTGAAGGTCTAGAAATTTACTATAAACAGTGATCACCACCACTCTGATTACTTTACTGAGCATTAACTACGAGAACTAATCTTGCAGCTAGTAAGATGCTCTAGCAAGTGCCAAAGTAAATTCTCATGCAAAATACATACCTGCAGATAAGTCAAATGAGTAATTGCAGATGAAGACGTGACCACCCAGAAAAGCAATTTTTTTTCACAAAAAAATAGAAATTAATAAATAATCACAACTTATTTTTATCCATCTGCACCTACCACATGAGCAGAGCATGGTTTATTTAGCTGCAAGTCTGATCTATCTTGTCATTAGAGTATCAATAACAAAGAGTGTATTAGTAGTAGGTGCAGTCATGCTCTGAACAGGGATACAGGTGTGGAAGAAGAAGGAAGTAGGTTTTGGTTATTGATGCCAAGGTACCAGGGGAAGACACCTGGGCACCCTGTGAATGCTTTGTTCTTACACAAGAGCTCACTGGTTTTGGAGCCTTATTTGGCTCCCTCCTCCACGGTGCAGAAAGGATTAATGGGTACTTCTTTTATGAAATACACAAGACCAATCTAAAAATTGGGACTCTTGATTTTATTAGCCACTGTACAAATACAGAGCTAGGGACAGTCTCTGTGCTAAAGGGATTATTTGAAAAATAGATTAAATAAAGATTACTGTATCTTTCTTATGTAAGAAGGTGGAGGAGTTCAGTTCTTCTTCCAGTCATAAAAAAAGGAGATAGAGGAACATAGATTTAACCCTAGATGCCTTGAATATTGCTCTCATCATTTTTATTGCCAGTATTTTTCATGTTTGTGGAGGCTACGTGTTCATGTGCCTCCCTCTCACCACAACATCCTCACTGCCAGGCACTAACAACTTAATTTTATGCAGAAATCTGCAGAAAATAATGCCCCATGTGTAACAGAAGAAACCACTGAAAGCTTAAAATAAAAAATCATTTTGCTCTCCACATATATTTTTCATATGCTGCCCAGTCATACATATTTGCATATGTGTTAAAAATAACACGTGTGTCTTAAAAATAACATGTGTGTCTTAAAAATAAAACGTGTGTCTTAAAAATAAAAAGCATATGAGTCACCACATGGCATTTCTGCGTGAAAGGTACACCAGGGAAAGGCAGGTCAAGGATAAGAACTGTAATGGTGAAAACGGACTCTAAGCAAAACTGAAGCATTTGTTACAAAGCTACAGCCTTGGCTCTGTGGGACTCTGTGGACATGGGAGCTGCTAGAGGAGCAGCACACCAGGGGCTATTTCTATACATAAGACCTTTCAGGAAGCAAAAATTAACCATCTGAAATTCCTGAAGATAACTATAAAGAGGAAGAAGTGACCAGGGGGTCTGGCCTTTAGCCGTGCCCATGAAAAACTAGGTGAAAATCTCACAGGAAAAGAAAGTTTCTACTGAACTTACGTGTCTAAAAAATGAGTGAATTAAAATTCTAAATCTCACAGATCATCCATAAAAACATGCCTTTACCAGGCAGATGCAATCTAAGCCTTGAAAAAAACCCAGTAAGGCTAAGATCTTCAGCTGAGTTGAAGAAAAGAAATATACTAGCAGGCAGTCAAGAATTTTAACTCTGTCTAAAGATAAAGGTCTGAAAAAATACTTTTTTTCCAAGAAATGAATCCCCTTCCTCTCTTGCACCAATGCTTCCTGTATTAGAAGAAAACAAAGTGAAAAGAGCATCCAGAGCATCTGCTGCTAACCTGCACATCAACAGTGAAGGCACCAATGTGTCATCGTCTAGCTCAGCAGGGATTAATTTATCCAGCTTACTCCTTGATGATAAAAAATCTGGAAGCTGCAGATGCTAAAATGCAGAGTTATGATGCTGTCAGTGAAGAGAAGTAAACATTTAAATCGTCTGGATGCTCAAAGGAAAGCAGCAGAGCAGTGTCCTGGTTGTAAGGTGTGACTTGGTGCGGTGGCTCCTCCTGGATGTTGTGACCAGGAGTGGAAAGTGGAACATCCATGGGCAGGGCAGCCAGCACCACAGCACCGCTGGATTTCTGAGACAAAAGAGCAGTGAAGTAGAGATGGGATAAGAGCTAGCACCTGGAATATTCCCAGCACCTGTGTGGGGCAGGGAAAGGCAGTCTGGGGACACTGTGTGTCAGGAAGGTGAGGCTGCTTTTCCCATGGGAGGCCAAGAGCCATATGTGCAAAAATGGACCATGCCCCTGCTACCAAAGCAAGTCTCTGGAGAGGGGAGAAGGGAAGCAGGGTACAAACTGCTTTAAGAGAATGTGGATTTATCAGGCCACCACCACTAAAGAGGCAATTTTGCTTCTGCAGGTTGGCTAATGGAGTTTGGTGTTTTCTTATAGCAAAGAAAAGCAAATACACACCCCAAAGAACAGACTAAGTGGAGATAGGTGGAAGAAATTTCAAGTACTGACAATTTCAAGAAATTTCCCTAATGCCCACTCCAATATAAAACTTTTCCTGCAACTAGTGAGCAATACATTTTTAACATTTCTTCCACAAGTTTTTAAGCCCAATTCAGACAAGACACAGCTGTACTGCTGTGAATTAGAATGTCGTGCTTATCCACTTGAATTAACAGCAACACCCCTCAAAAGCAACTTCCATTTCACACAGCTTCAACAGCAACAAAGCAAATAAACTATACAGCACTTAAGGAGAGCACTACTGATTGCAGTCAATGTGTAAGACAAAACATGTGCCCACTACCCAATTTCTGATTGAGAACATGGAGAACAAACACAATGAAGGAAAAAAACCCAACAAATTACATTAGAAATAGAAAATTAGAAAAATACACTTTGTTGTGTGGCTGCATACAAAATAAACAGGTGAAAAAAATATCCTGCAGACTAATAGTAGTAACAGTAGTCCCTTTTTTCTGGCTGTATAGTATAGACCTTTTATCTTTGCAGAAGCACAGGAACTTACTCACTGCATTCCTCATGGTGTGTCTGTGTTGTCACCATCACTGCCAGCTGTTCAGATGGCCAGGATCTTCAAACTCTTCATGTCTTCCTAAGACCTCCTCTTTTAAAATGTGGTATGGAGATACAAGGGAACAAGAGACTGTCCAATTTGAACAGGAAGCACCTTTGCATTTCATGGAGGAAAGTAGATTAAAATCCTGGTGCTTGACAGCCTAAAAAAAAGACCTAGAAGAATTTTGAGTGTCTGAGCTCACACTGCTTGTACATTTGCATAGTATATTCACTGCAGGCTTAGAGATAACAGAAACCAAATGTGTTTTATGTCTGGAGTCAAAATGAATTATGGACTGATAAGAAACAAGCACTTTTAAAAGGGGAGAAAATACACATTCATGTTATTCATAGGTTACAAAGGATTGCCCACAGTATGTGTAGGACAACAGAACAACACCTGTTCACAGCTCAGACTTTTGCACCAGCCTGTCCATGCTGGTGTGGGGGCAGTCAGTGACATGTGTGCAGCACCAGGTGGTTGCACTGCTCTGGTTTACCTCAGAGTACTACACAGCTGCTGCAGCTATGGGACCACGAATTGCCAGATAAAAGAGAAGAACAAAATACTTTTTTTTAACAAGCAGTTGTTAGATAGAACCATTAACCCCAGTGTCTGATGCAAAGCACTTTCCCACTCTCAGTATTTTAAAAATCACATTTAGAACATAAAAAATGCCATGCAATGGGACCTCTGTCAGTCAGAACGTTCCGATGGGTCTGTCTAGAGGGAACCAAGCCAAAGAACTTTGTAAACAACTTTTGTAGCTTTCTGTTTCTGAGGTCTTTGCTCTCTGGTTTGCTTTCAGCCAATTCATTGCCTACTGACTTGCAGCAAACTCTGTACTCTCCCCTCTTTGTCTTCAGAAATTTCTCTCTCCAGCCCTTCAGAGACCTCAAGATCCTTTCACTCTTAGCCCTCGAAGTTGTCTCTCCCCAGTCAGTCCCTATCCTTCTGCAGAAGGCTTCTGAGAAAACAACATCCAGACTGTCACTGTTCATCACAAATAATTTTAGAAACTAAATAATTCTGGCTGAGAACCAAAGGGAATGAAAGAATTCTCCCATGAAATATTGTCATTTTGGGTAGGAAACATTCCTGCCTCAGAAATTCAGTTTAGCACCAGGAGGTTTGATGGACACATTCTGACAAATTCTCATAAGGAAGAGTGTCTTCAGAAGAGAAAATTTCTGTTTTAAGCAAGGTTACTCATTTTACGTGATATTACTAGTGCTGCTTTGGAAAAACAGTATGTCCATCTTTAATGCTAATGCATAGAAGGAAATTTGCATTGCATGTGGATACTCTTTTCAAGTTTCACAACTACCCAAAAAGCAGAAAAGTTAAATGTGACTCAGCTAAACAAGTTGCAAACTATAAGTATGAAGACTGCAAATGAAAAAGGGAAGAGTATTGATTTAGCCAGGTACTTATCCAACAGATTTGTATGAATTGTTCACTGCAATTGGAGAGGAGAACTCAAGACAGCTCAGTTATTATCCCAGGATCCTGAGGCATATCAGAATTTCACCCCTATTAAACAGAAGGAAAAGTCTGAATTTTAAGGCATACATTCATTTTTTTGACTCCAGGGCAGACACCTATGAATCTCTCTTGTCATTGTGAAGACGACACAGAAGTTATGACGCCAGGAGGAAGAAAGAAGATTGAGTGGCCAAGTGCTGATCCCCCCTTGCAAAATTCTCATATCCTTCATCCAGCAACTTGTTCATGCCTGTGGGCAGCCCAAGGAAGAGGGAGATAAAGCTTGATCCATCTGAAGTCTCTGTTCTCGTCTCTAGGCTGGGGAATCCTGTTCCTTTGTCTGGGTTTCAGTGGGGATAGAGTTAATTTCCTTTACATTCTCTGGTATGGTGCTATATTTTTTATTTGTGACCAAAGCAGTGTTGATAACACACTGGTGTTTCAGCTGCTGCTGAGCAGCGTTTTCACAGCATCAAGGCATTTTCTGCTTCTTAGACTGCCCTGACAGTGAGCAGGCTGGGAGTGCACAAGAAACTGGGAGAGGACACAGAGAGAACAGCTGACCTCAACTGGTCAAAGGGATATGCATGACCTTTTCCTCAGAAATAAAAGCTGTCAGGAAGGAGGAGTGGGGATATCTGAAGTTATGGTGTTTGTCTTCCCAAGTCACTGTTATGCACGAGGGAGTCCTACTTTTCTGCCAATTTTTCTGGCTGCCATTTGAAAGTAGTGAATTAATTCCTTATTTTGCTTTGCTTATGTGTGCAGCTTTGCTTTACCAATTAAACTGCCTTTATCTCAACCCTCTAGTTCCTCCCTTTTGCCCTTCAGAATCTCTTCTCCACTGAGTGGCTGTGGGGGACTTAGCTGCCTACTGGGGTTAAACTAGAGCATCCTTCAAGCTTGTTTATCATTAGGTCCAGAAATTTCCCAGCAATGGCAAGCAGAGAGTGCCTGATTATTTCAGCCTCCTTACTAGTTTGCTGTCTTGGGAAGACAGGCTACTTATATTGATAATCTCATGCTCAGGAAAATGCAAGTCTGTTTTCTTGGAAAAGCTTCAACGTCTAGGCTGTCATATGAAATCTGGGTTTATGCTGCCATCATCAACTTCTTCTTTATTGCAAAGGGCGGATACACAGTTAGCTGTTGAACCCTAACAAGGCAAATTTTATGAGCAAATCTCTGTACTCTCCAATAGCAGATGCAACATTACACTGCAGTGAACACCCTAAGCCACACAGGTGGAATCCCTTTGTGATCCAGGGCTTGCTAGAAAGGACTGGACATGCTGACTTCATGTATCTTCCCTACGTGTGTCATTTACCCATCAGCTAGAATCAGATTTGGTACTTATATAGGAGTTGAATACTAAAGTGCCAGTGTAGCCTGCATTTTCTCTGTCACTTGAACATGTGTGTAAATCATATCCCAAGTTCTGGCAGTTACATTTTATAATCAATTGTCATGAGCATCCAATAAAATACCATCAGTGATTACACTAGGTGCCTTTATCCCATAAAATATTTTCAATGTAACCAAAATAGAATCAATTCAATTAACAAACATTATTCCTATGAGTAATAAGAGATAAACATGAGGGTGGGTAGGAAGGATAGAAATATAACCTCATCCACTCTTTTTCCATGGAAAATTATGTACCTGCAACTTTATGACTTTTGACTGCTGGAAACAAAGTAAAACCAAGTATCCTTACAACCATCTCAAAATTATTGTTTGAACTAGTAACTATTTAATTCAAATTAACTGTGTGAAAGTAAAACCAACTCTAAATAATAAAACAAAAAAGCACAATTCTAAAAGCCATAAGTAATCTAGGTACATTCTGTCCTCTGTTCATTCATTAGATCAAAACTAATGACAGTGTTCAGTCTAGGGGCAGTGAACTGTGAAACAGCCCACTGTTAAAGCTCATATACCTCGTGGCAGGGTGTTTGCTTCACATGCTGGTGTTCAGCATTGTATGGTCAAACAAACACACACACACTACACATATATAGATACAGATACACAGGCATATGTATATCTCTTTTAATTTTAGAAATGAGAGCCCCTGAAGCTGCAGGTGCTCTTATGATCTGCATATGGATGTGAGAAGATGGGAATGAGTGGAGAACATTTTATGGCAATTTGAGACGTTTTCTGTGAAGAATAATACAGTATTTATGAAGTTTCAATAATGGGTGAAAAGAGTTGTAAAAAACACAGCCTCAGACTGTCTTATTATAGATGGCCACAGGGTGTCTAGATTTTATAAACAATCAATAGTCATGGTGATAAAGAAGTGAGTCAATTTCTGAATTGTAACCTTGTTAGACAAGTTCAATGTGCTGCACAGTACAGCTCTGTGGCCAGTCCTTCCTTGGAAGCCATTACTGGTACAATTACACAATCACAGAATCAACTAGATTGGAAAAGACCTTTGAGATCACTGAGTCCAACATATGACCTAATTGACCTTGTCAATTAAAGAATTGGCATCTCCTCCTCCCCCCCAGCCAAGAGCTTTTCCCTCTTGCCTCCAGCAGTGGGTTTTTTATTTAACACTCCAGTGCCTCACCAATGATAAAAGAAAAACCCAAATCACCCAGACCACTGAACGGGCGATGATTTTTTTATCCAGGACGTGACCTTCAAGCTGTTAAATTTACAAAACAAATTTAAGTTTCCTTTTCTCTTGTAGGTTTACAGTTTCAAATAGCAGGCTGTTATGTGGTGTATTCCACTCAGGGACCACACACACACCAAGGCCTACCAAGGTACTTCCATTTGTACCTAAGTATGTGAACATTCCCTTTGATTGTTATGGGATTCAAGCAAATGAGAGGTGCTTAGGTGGACAGGAATGGAGTCAAGTGCATACCTAAAATGAGCTGGCACTTAATCTTTTTCTAAGGTCAGGCTAAATATTGGAGCTAAATATGGGCTAAATACTAAATATTTGAATATCTGTATTGTTCCAGAGGTACTTTACTGTCTGAGAGATTTCCACTATTGTTTTACAAGTTGTAGTAATTCACAACTTTAGCAAAGTTTGTCAGGCTTAGCTCTATAGAAAGCTAATTTGCCTGACGGATCAGCAAAATGCTTCTGATATGCAAAGTCCTCTTTCCCTACATCACTAATACTAATGCAACTTACCACACCCTAGTGGTTTTTATTTACTTTGCAAAATGTACTTTTGATCTGGGTAAATTTCACTATGGTCAAACATCCATAGGGGAACACATCAGTACCTTGTCTAGCAATAACTTTAGAAAGCCATGTCCAGAGTGACTAATGAGCTGCCTCATTAGATGAAGGTATTTCACATCAGAGTCAAGAGCATCAGCACAGAAATGAGGAAGAAGGTTTTGGTGGTGGTGGTAGTGCCAGGCAGGTCTCACAGAAAAATAAACTCCATTCTGCACTATCATCCCAGCATCTTTTTAAACACTATATTCACTCAAGGGGAAAACTGGCAAGGAGTATTTTTATATTTTTCCTTGTGAGACGTTTCAGATCTTGGTGTCATCATCTACAAAATTCATATTTCACATATGAAGATTCATATATATTAATATTCATGATTTCAAGATTCGTATAAAAATGTCATGTAGTAGTGCTCATCATAAACCAAACCCACACTACATTTAGAGAAAAATATATACAGAAAATAACGATTTAGGATTGAATGAATCAAAAAGCTAAGTGAGAGGTACAACTTCAAACTGAACTGGAAGGGACAGGTTTAATTTTTATTCAGCTGAGTGTTTACCAGTTGCTAAGGTATTGAAAGCCATTAATGAAATCAGTAAGCAAAAAAAAAAAAATAGCAAGTGAATCTGTTTTCCAAATAAAGCAATACAAAACCAACAAAGCAAAAGCCCAGGTAAACAGTCATTGAAGACACTAAATGTATGGATCCTATATCACTGTTGAATTATTTAATTTATGTTCAAAGAGGAATGCAAGTATAATTAGATTTTGTCATTATCCATGAATTAATATTATTTAGTGTTCCTTTTATTTTTATCTAGATCATAACAATTTTTATGTAGATGTATTAAAGTCTGATTAGATATATCCTTGTCTTACAGAAAATTGCTTTAAGTGCCAAACATTATGAAACATTTTCCAAGCTGGACAGCTTGGTAGGGGACCAAGAACTTCAGTTCTCAGAAATGCTGGATTTTACTTGCAGAATGACTCTGCATGTGATGGGAACTCGGTACAAAATAAAGGCAATCCTATTAAAAAAAATCTTTTCACTGCAACACTGAAGTAATTTAGACTAGGAACCATTTTTAAAATCCCAAACACTATCTGAAATTATCCTATGATCCATAAATAATCCCATTGCACCAGGAAAAATCAAGAGAGAAAGAGAACAGTAGGAGGAAGCCCAAATGCATTCTTAGCTGAAATCTTAGCTTGAGAAAAACATGAACCAATATTCAAAGGATCATGAGCTAAGTATACAAAAATTTACAGACTAACTACAACAATTGTGCCAAAATCAGCAACAGCAAAGAAATTACATAATAAAACAAACACAACTAAAGAAGACACACATTTTAAAGGCCATATCTATCATCACTTTCTTTTCTTTGTTTTATGATCTGTCTCTAATGTTCCTCATTACTTGTTCACCCAAAAAAATACCCTTTCCTTTTTTGGTATTGTTGGCTTTCTGGGGAAGAAATTACTATTCTTTGTACCCAGTCTTTTCCAGATGATGTTACCTACTGCAAAACTAACACACAACTTAGGGAAAAAAAAAAAGACAGTTTTGCTCCAGCCATGCCTCATCACTGGTGTGCCAACTCAACTATTCTTGCAGAGGGGGAGTTCTGGGAGCTTTGTGGAATGAAATGGTTTGTGCAGAAAAGCATTTATTTATTTTGACATGAGAAGCAGCCTTTGTTGTCCATACAAAATAAAATTCAGGCAGAGTTTCTCCGCTCATCTTATCCAAAATCGGTTTTAGAGCAAGATTTCTTTGTACAAGATGACATCAGAAATTGTGTTATGCTGTGACAATGAGACCCCACTACCTACACTATAAAAGCAGTGATTCCTGTGCAGGCACATTTCCATCTGTGCAGGGGTACTGCAGGGGTGGCAGTCTGCAGCCGAGTGCCGCAGAGATCCTCAGAACCGCGGCAAGTGATGCGAGTGCAGCTCGTTATCACACAGCAGTACCACACACACCAACACACATTTCTATTCCCACTGAGATTTCAAATGCCTCCTTACAAATAAGCTTCTCAGAGGATTAATGGTTGGACTTTTCTGCTACATAGAACAAGTTCAAATGAGGCGGCCTCAAAAGTCCCTGAAAGTCTTGCGCTCTGGCATTTGTTTGTCAGGCAGGACAAGAAAACTCTAGTGGCACTTCCTGAGTATCAGTGTGGTTTACAGGAGTGAGCATGTTCCTTGCAGTCTGAATAGTGAGACCTAGAAATCAAAAACTTTGGGGTGCTCCAGCCCTCGATCCACTGGTGGGTTTTAGTGACAACTCCTGTTTGCCATTCCCTGGGACAATGGTTCTGCTGATAGAAGATTAAACCAGAGTGGCTATTGAGTTCTTCAAAGTTCAGACTGCTCACCCAAAAAAACTCTGAAGCATTTTTCATGTTAACATGTCCAGTGAAATCAGCTTTGAAAAGTGAAGTACATCTTAAACTAAATTTTGACAGCAACTCACAGTGTCACCATCTCTTTTTGAGCTTCCCTTTGGGAAGATAAAGTATTTCTAAGTACTGTGTGTTTGGTTCATACATTGTATGTACAGTTATTTGGTCAGATTACCTCACCATGGGCAAACCTATAATGTATGAAAACAAATATTTTTTGCTTCAATTCATAGATAAATAACATATATATTTATACAGATACTTGCAAACACTTAAGTGAGTTAGGTGCTCAGCTATGACTGAAGTTTTGTGTGCCCTGGATGTAAAACTAATACCTGAGCCCCATGGAGATTCCTGATTTAGGAGTCTTCCAGAATTAAACTTACTGAGCATGTAACTTCTACTCTAAGAACTGTATTTTCAAAGCTGTCTATGTAAAGCTGACAACACAATAAATGAATTGAGAAATGCTGTAAGTCTGTTAGTGCTGCTGATTTATAGCAAAGAAAGCATGTGTGAAAATCAAAGGCTCATTACCATCAGCCCCTTGCCAGGTTTTCCCAGATTCATTATACAACAAGTTGGGTCAGGCAAATTATAATTTACTTGAAGGTATCTTTGGCATTGGCAGTTTGTGAAAAGACAATACCTTGCAGGCCTAACACACTGACCTCGAGTAATGAAGCTGAAGACATCTATTTATATAAATACCTGTATGCCTATATTCATGCAAATGCCTGATTTAAAAGAAAGAGTAGCAATGATATTTCCTAACTTTTATTTTAACAAACCATTTAATCAATCAGTACACCTGCCAATATATATCTGTCTGTGTATAGGGAGAGATCGAGACATTTAAGCCAACTAGGAATACACAATTTAGCAGCTGTGGCATTGCAAAACAGCGTGTACTCTACAAATTAAAAGAAAACAAGAAAAGAGCATTAGCTAAAGCAAGCAATCTCAGCCTTTTTGCTGGGAGTCTTAATTTAGAAAATCTACTCAGGAAGAATAATTGTTCCCATTTGTTATTTTGCTTGGATGACTTTTACAGAACTTTTTTTTGCCGTCAATTGGCAAATTCAGTGGAAGAAAAAAATTACCCTATTATGAAAGCATATTTGCAGCAAACAATAGATATTCCATGGAAGCTGTGCTTATCCGGCCATTTTTCCTAACAACTTCTAAGAACATTATGCCTTCATCCCCAGATGCCTTTGTGTGTAGTTGGTGTTTAATGACAGGGTAGATCTCCAGCAGAACCTGGTTCTGCTCACTCCACATGTACCCCACTGGGCTCTCTTCCAGGCCAGGGCAGCCTCACTGGCTGAAACTCGTGACCTTCTCAGAGGGTTTCCTGCATTGCTCACAGTTTCTCTGCAGCTTGATTCCAGCCTCTCTCACTTCTTCTGCCAGGGTTATTTTCTGTCAGCATTCCTGTTACAGGCTGCCCCTGTTTGTACAGGTGGCAATATAGGAATGTTTGAAAGTCTCTTCTGGGCTAATATTTTGCTACTTTTCCCTATTAATGAGAGTTTGATTTTTACTTCAGTTCTGTGTTTAATTAGTTTATAAGGAAAGCTGACTTGGGAATTGACCTGACTATACATTTCAAAGTCAAGTATTTAGAATTAAATTCATCTTGCTTAATTTTTGGCATGTGTGAGTTAGCTAAGATACTCTTGGTTACTTGTGTACAATCCCTCCACACTTAATGGAAAAATGGAAATTATCTTTTGGGCTTGCAGCTTTTTCTTCCACTGATGGTCACAGTAGTCAAGATTAAAGGAAAAGATCAACATCTAAATACGGGGCTTTGAAAAATAGGGAGTTAAAATCCAAACCTGTAGTGTGTTCACCTCATTCATCTTGTTTTCCTTCCAAAATCATATACATTTCATTAAACCTTCAATGGAAGTCTTGAAATGCAAGTTGCAGCATAATCTTTACTCCTCTCATTTGAAATGAAAAAGGTTTAGCAGATCAATAACCAATGTATTAATGAGTCACTGATGATAATAACAGCAATTTACATCAACAGCACCTGTTATCAGAAGCAATCACAAAGTACTTGGGAAGCAGATTAACAAACTATTTCTGCTTAAGTGGTGTCAGAAGCCAACTTCCTTTGGAAGCCAGATGAAGAAGGATAGAAAATAATTGACCATTACAGCAAACACTGAACTACAGTTGCCACACAACTATAGAAGACACAGTACATTGTTCACTTCAAGAATGTGAGAATAGCACTACTTCTCAGCTGTCTGAACGTGGCTCTTCACTGTCAGAAACCAGGCTGGCTATTGAATTTTGGCATGTGTCCCAAATGCCAACAAATGGGAGGTGTGTTGGCACACTGTATGTTCCTAATTTGAAAGGCCCTCACATGGAAGATGTGACCAGTCTGTGAACCAGCCTCCACGTCCTAGATTATGCCAAGCCTCATCAGCTGAAAAATGAGCCTTGCAGTCTTCAAGAATGCTTAATACTGCAAGCAAATAGGCATACAGCCTTTCCATAATGGTCTAAAATACCAAGAATTCTTATATTTCCCACCAGAAGCAGCAAAGAAAATGAGACAAAACAATGAAACACTGGCATGCATTTGAATTTTCTCTTTCTTTATCATCTAAAAATTTTTGGATCACCTTAGCACATTAGGAGCTTTTCTCTCTCTCTGTGAAACTGAAAGTTTTTTATGGTTTGCAGACCATTTTTTCCCTACACACTACATCCAGAATTAAGCTACATTCATTTTCTATGAAAGCACAGTGCTGTTATTCTCCATTTTTGTATTTCTTTTATTTATGCGAAGGCCAGTTTCTTCGTTTTTCAAGTCCAGTGTATGTACCTGAACTCCTCATTCTGCTTTTTGGCAAATCCCCCAGTTCCAACCCTCCTCAGCTGTGGTGTCCCTGCTATCCCTTCATGCCATGTGAACAGTGAAGATTTACACCTTTCCTTGGCACTAGCCTGGAAGTGGCACCCCATGACCCCAGCTGCAGGCAGCTGACTATTGGAGGCCTGATAAACTCTGTAACACAGCAATTCTGTGAACACAGGTGGTATTCCCAAGATTCATTTAAATATCCTTCACACACAAATAAGCATTAGTCATCTCTGCTCATTATAATTGTGAACGTATTCAAGATGCTAAGTTTGGTAAAAGGTCATGATCAGAAAGGTAATGAGCTACCTTGACTGGGAAACATGGATAGTAAATTCAGTATGGTCAGGCCATGTAGGTCTTATGTCCTCTGACAGCCATTGTACATATATGGCAGTGATCCTTAAACTAAAATTTGCTTTTAGGTGGCTGAAGGATAAAGAAATAGTCCCCTACATCCCTAATTGTATTTCCCCATTTCCACTGTGAAATACTCTTGTTCATAGAGCCAAAGGGAGTAAGAAATGCAAGTTCACCTCTGTAAAGCAAAGATACAAGAAAAGGGAGAAACACAGGACAAAAAACAATGAAGAAAATGTTGTGAAATGTGTAAACATTTATATGTCTGTCTAGTTTGGGAAAAAATAAAAGCAAACAAACAAAATATTTGCAAGGAAGCCTTCCAAGCCCTAGTTTTTTTCCAGAAACAGCATGACAGGCAAACTGTGACCTGTAGTGACCATAAGTTTCCATAAAGGTGTGGATGGACTGCAGCCCAACAAACTGTGCTCACTGAAGTTAACAGAAATTTTAACACTGAAATTAACTGAGTTTCATATATCCTTATAATGTAATTCAGTTACATGGAAATGTAAAATACAAAGACATCTGCATAATTTTGTCTGTAATTCCACAGATCTTCAAGGAAACTGTCTCAGAAAAGACAATCTTTTAAATATAATCCCTTTGGAATTTCACAGGAGTGATTCTTACCTCCAGAATGTATCCACTTACCACCACCAAAGGCTTAAATACAAAACAATAATGACAAGATGCACATAAAAAAATAGCTTAAGGCCTGTAACACTATATAAGAAACAACTCTTAATTTCCCCTGTGGTTTTCTGTAATCTTTGACACTACATTTACATTCTGCATAGCTCTCCAATGTGTGCTGGAATCCCAGCACAGCAATATAAAAGTAAAACAGTTCCAAGGGGTTATATTAGGATACGAAGGATCTCAAAGACAAGACATTAGCTATTGACAAGTTTCATGAATAATTTTAGTTCATTTTTATTACTCTGTAGTAAAAATATCTGTACAAGATGCAACATCATTATCCTTTTTCCTCTACTTTCAAATGATTTTTTGATATGTCTAAAAAAATTCCGTTTTCACTTATAGGTCTAAAAATTGACACTTCTAGTTTGAATCTGAAATGTAATTAAGATGCACACTTCTCTGTTAGAGCTGGATGGGCATGAAAATAAGAAATTTCTTTGGGCATGAAAATAAGAAATTTCTTTTTACTCCCTTTCATAACTCAACATTGCTTTAATTTTTAAAAGGCCATTTTTTTAAAGCAAGAATATTTTAGTTAATAATTTAGTACTCCCTTCAATTAGAATAGTTATTAAAACCTTCAATGACGTTGCAATTAAAAGTTTGAAAATAGTTTTATAATTCCTAGTTTGATACAATTTTCTGCTCTGAAAAGAAAGTTAATGCAAAATCACTTTTATAATCTTGGTACTGTTTCAATACAAGTCTTTAAGACTACCAACGAGGACTCTTAACTGACAGAGTATTTCAATATATCAGGAGATGCTCTGCATGCAATGGGTCAGCTTTTTCAATGGCTGTAAACTGATGCAACCCTGTTGCCTGAAGGAAAGGCACTTGCTCAGGATCTTGTCCATGCCACTCAGCAGAGAAGGGACAGCTTGTCAACACAAGAAAACCTTTGTCTAAGTTGTATGTTCCATCTTAAAATAATTTGCCATGAGGCCAATCATGTCCAATCACCTCAAAATTTTAAGCCCAGCATCACCTGTCTTAGGTAAGTCTGAGAACAGGACAGGACCAGATGCAGATGGGAAGCAGGATTTCCCATGCTCAGCATCCAGTTATGAACATTTTCTCAGGGTAAATGCCGGGAAGAGATGTGATGTTGTTAAGAGGGAAGAGCAGCACTGAACAGACACTTTACAGAAATCTTCTGGATTAGACAAGGAGCCAGGCAGGAGAGAGGCTGACTTAGGGAGCAGCACAGCAGCTCTGACAGCTTTCAAAAAGCTAAGCCTACCACCACTTTGATACAGAGTGAGCTGTGCTGAATATGTCTGAGGTACCCTTACCAAGGCATGACAAGAATATTTCATGTATATTGCAGTGTTTAAACAGCTGCATGTACTAATCTAATTTTACTAATGCCACTAATAATAGTAGCTACAATAACATACAAACCACGCTTGGTCCCTGAGGTTCATTAAAAGGTTGTCTAGTACTGCCTTTTAGCCCTTTATACCAGTACTTTGTTTTACATGGTACTCTTAATTTAAATCTGCAAGATTTTGCTTGGCCATTTTGGACTGAAATTTCTCATATCATTGTCTGTCCCACACTTCATGTCCTCTGTGTTGGAAAGGCTCAGCTAGCACAAAGTTAGTTATTCCTGAGAATGTGGCTGGGAAAAATTTTATTCTGAACTTTGAAAGGACTGGATATCTCCACTGTGCTGAAGTTGTGTCACAAAGAGGGCAGGGGAGGCCTTGTTTTATACTATGAATGAGAGTTCTTCAAAAGGTGCCAGGTTATCAGGTACCCTATACTTTGTAGAGACGTGAAGGCTAAAATCTCTTGACAATTTTCCTAGACTAAGTTTCCACAGGCTTTGAGGTATTGAATTGGGACTTTCTCTGCAATTATGGGTCCAAGCTGCTGCCTGTGGGCAGCAGAACTGAGCAGATGAAGATTGTCCTCCTCCATTCCTTCAAATCAGTACAAACTGTGAGACCTGTGATTACTCCCCAGATCTCAGTGCAATCCTCAGCCACGGCCTGAGATGAAACAGACAAAAAATGGGAAGCAGAGCATATTTCTTGCTATTCACAGGAAAGAAATCTTTGTGCATGGGATCTATGGGTCTTTGGCATGCTCTGGATTAAAACCCTTCTCTGACTGGCCAACCAGTACAGATGAGCATTACATGGGGCTCACCTGCAGCCCTGGTGCCTGACACAGCTCCAGTGTCAGAGGAGGGAAAAGGGAGGAGTTGCAAAGGGGAGAACAGCTAGAACTGATAGGGAACTAAGACAATAAAATGGATGAGGAAAGTGTGAGTGAGGAACAGGGACTGATACTCGACCCTGTCAGGTTGAAAATTGAACAGAGTGGAGAAGGTTGGACTTGGGGTGAATACAAGGAGTTAAGTCTCTCTAAAAAGGAGACCATGGGCCTGAGAAACTGGAGAATTCATCCATAGATTTTAAATCTTAACAGATCCATTGACTGATACAGTTAGATCTTACCATTAAACAGACAATCAGGGAGTGATTCAGTCAAGGAAGACTGGAGAAGGTATCAGAGCAGGACAGAAAGCTGGTTGACAGCACTTCCACCTCGTCTGGGAAGTAAGGTTGATAGAGTGAGAGTGGAAGAGGGGACTGGGAATGGTTGTTTATGGAGAAGAAGCTTCAGAAAAGGAGAGGATAGAAGAACAGAAGGAAGGTGCGTGTTAAGGTGGAGGGAACAAGGCAGAGGATGTTGTGTCTGGAGTGACCAGAGCAGAGGGCACAAAACTTTGCAGAGTCAGGAGCAGGTTGCTGAGTGCAGCTGTGCCACCATGGCTTTCCCTGCCCAGTGATCCCTGCAGGAACTACCAGGGAATTGCTGCAGCCTTTCCCTGTGCACAGGCACAGGAGGAAAACCCTCTGCTGCTGTCAGTTCCTGTGCCCACCTGGTGTGCTGCTCCCAAAGCACCCAGTCTTCTTCCTGCTGATCAGAGGGCCAAAACACAGGTGCTGAGGGAGGGAGTTCCCCCTGAGGTTTCTTTGTAAAGCACTGTAGAAAAACACACTTGGATTGTGGAAATGCAGGCACCCAAGAGTTTAGGAAAGCCACATTTCAGGTGTACTCTTCCATACCTGTTAAAACAGCATTCCTGTTCTGCAGCCATGAAGTGGAAAAATAAATTAACTGTGTGGGACTTCTCCCTTATACCTTGAAAAATTTTATTGAAAGAAATGGGCAGGAAATTTCAGGAGAAGCAAGGACATTCTTAAGGAAGTCAAATGTTGAATGGAAGAGCTGGCTTTTAGCCCTGTCTGAGCCACAAAGTACTTCTCTGATGCTAATCAAGTCACTAAACCAACCAGACTTGTCATTATGCTTGATTTTATATGGGTTTAATGCACAGAAATGTTTAACCTTCCCAGATGCAATTGAAGCCTCCGGGTGCTAAGCCTTGAGCAAAAGTTGAAATACAACATGAAATACAACATGAAATACTCTGCAATATCAATTTCTACAGAGTCTCATTTAAAAGAAGTGTATAAATTTTTAGCTCAATGTCTCTATGTAATAGAAAAATTCAAATAATCTCATGCATATTTTGTGCAAATACAGGAATTGGTTTTTCTGCAGTTAGATGATGTGGTGATAAACCCTACAGAATTTCACTTTCAGTGCAGTTTCGCTAATTTGATGTAAGGGGTATAGAGATATATTGAGAAATGAAAGTTTAAAAAAAAAAAAATTGATTCGTTATTTTCTGCCCTGGGTGGTTCAGGGCACGAGTAGAAAAAGGAGTGTGCAATTAAAACTTTACCAGCACCCAGTCATGAAAAAGAGTTAAGCCACGCTTGCACTGTTAACCTTAATTATAATACTTAGTTTCTTACTTTACATACTCAACAACATTTTCAGGTGTTCTTAGTTTGTGTTGATTACAATACGTGCAACATTTTTTAATATCTTGTGGAGTCTGCCACTCTTTGTTTTTTCCCCTTGAAAATAGAACTTCTTTTAACAAAATCTGTTATGTTGCTTCCTTAGTTTCTCTTTACCCTTCCTTAGATGGAAAAACAGACCATGCTCAGCTTAATTCAGCATGGCCCCTAAATTCCTGGGCAAATATCTGAACATCAGATAAAAGAAGAGTGACTTGGCATTCTTCCACCATATCTTGAAAAAAAGCCCAAAACAAAATGCTGAAAGCTTAAGCATTTGAAAACCTTTCTGTTCAGCTTTGAAATGAGATTTCCACTTATTTGGTCTGAATACAGAAATATAAAGTAGTTAAAGTCCCTGAAACAATAGTTAACCATGTGATTTCCATAAAACACAATGGAAAATGTGAATTTCAGATGCTATATTAAAAGGTGTAGTATTCTTCCCCTGATCAGGGTCTGCTAGACAGGGCTGCTCAAAGCCCCATCCAACCTGGCCCTGAGCACTGCCAGGGTTGGGGCATCATATGGAGTATGGAGGTAAGAATGATTTGCAAAAATTTAAACTGTTACAGGATGAGTTTCAAGCTACAGCACTGCAAAAGTGTTTTAGACTTCAGCATGAATGTTGCTCATGCCTTTGCAGAAAACAGCTGCTTCAGGCTTTTTAAGTTTGCCCTGACCCAGCATTATGTCCCTCATGGGAAGCCCCCTCAGACAGTGGCATTCTGCATAAGCACAAAAGTTTGCATACACCTCTTTTCAGGAGTGCAGGCTTAATTTAAGGACCACAAACATGAAAATGATGCACCATTTTTTAATTTTAACATTTAACTGTACACAAAGGAGACACTTGGATGCAGAGCAAGAGGTACAATAATACCAGAAATAAAACTTCCACATCTTTTCTTGCCACAAGTCACAAGTTGTGAGTTGAGGTTAGATCCTCTTGCTGAATTTTAGAGAAAGGCTGGAGAGTGTTTTGGTAACTGATGAAATCTCTTAAGGAAACAAGAATTTGATATCTGTATTAAAATCTCTTATTTCACAGCTTCCGTCCAGGGGATCAGGAAGGAATATCCCATATCTTCAGAACATCTTGTATGTTTGGTTTCCTCCATTACAGATTTTTTTTTCAACTTCTTCAGCTCTGCCAAATGCAGGGGTTTGGAACTGGAGCCAGTGTCTGTGGGTGCTGCAGAGCTCTGCCTGGATGTTTTCTTCATGCCCTGCAGCACACAGGGAAAGCAGAGTGCTGCTGGTGCAGCCAGACTTGCTGTGGCTTTCCCGTGGCTGTTCCATGACACAGCTGCCCATTTGGCAACTTGACCAGTGCATAAATTTTAACAGGTAGTGCACTAAACCCAGGGGCAATAGGCTTGCTCTATCATGCCAATGCTTTCTAGATTTTTATTTTCTAATGTACAGCTTCATAAATATTACATTATTGAATGCTTGCTTTCCCAAGCTGCCTATGGATGCTTTTATTTTCTTTATTTTTTGTTGCTAACTGAGACTGTCTCACAAACATATGACTATGAAACTGTGCTAATTATGGAATTAGTTCCAATTTAATGTCTGGTTTATCATGGACCTATTTATGGATAGGCCAAAAGCTGTTCTGGCAAATTAGCAGGAAATGGGAAAAAGAAATATCAGTATGAGCTTCATAACTGTTGGCACTAACTGTGCCTTACTTATGCTCTACTTTAATGATGTTGTTTTATTTTTCTCAAAGAAAAAGCTGGTATAAGAGGCCTCTAAATTCGTAGAACTATTAAGTTCATGATGAAAATAACATTAAGCTAATGTTCCCAGCTTATTTCAGCAATAGAGAAGTGGTGTTATTGCATCATTAAAATGTTTTAGTAAGTTTATCAAAGAAATAATGGTGACAAAATATCTTTAGTGCCTGAGGAATCTTCTTTACCATCTTTGAAAAACCCAAATTACAGCATCATCCCAGCCTGGAAAGCCCACAGTTTCCTTCTACCTTGTAGATGCATTTTAAGACAGTAATTAAAACAACCTGTGTATTTTAAATAATGGGTGAATTAGTATTACACAAGGTTTGGAAAAACTGATTTTCTTCCATGAGACATTTAGAATGCAGTTCTTATCTCTTGTTTAATACTGTGTTGGGTAAAAGCAATTAAGAGTGGCAAACCTACCAGGGGCTAGATAATTTAGCATTTTGTTGCCAGCTGTGGCCAGAACTTGGTCACATACTTTCTGTTGGCTCCCATCAAGATAAAAAATCTTATCCATTTTCTCTTGCATTAATAGCAATATTCACTCATGTTTAGAACTGGCTGTGTTTTGCTGAATTTTCTGTTGTATCCACAATGCAGACTAATTGTGCTCAGCTGCACTACCCTGGTTGCTGCCAGCCTGCATGCATGGCTTTGCATTTCATGCAAACCAGACAGCAGAGATGTGGGGGCACCTGTGCCAGGGTGTCAGGCTGCAGTCGGGGCAGGTACCCAGATCTGGAACCTGCAGAGCTCTCCCAGGACCTGCCATCTGGATAAGGCCTGCATGGACATTCTGAACAGATCTGAAAGCGGGGGGAAAAAATAAAATAAAAAAAAATCACTAGCTCAAGACTTGAAACTTCAAAATAGTAAATAAATAAATTGACTACTCTTGAAAGCAAACATGTGGTTAGCTCTCTGCTTGAGGTATTTTAGGTATAGATTCAGAGGGATTCAGAGGTGGGAAACTGCCTTTATGCAGTGTTTAAATGCCTTCCTTTGCTTTTCAAGTGGAAGCTGGCTGCAATGCATGATGTCTTTAGGGAAGGAAGTCATTCCCTGATGGCTGGCCAAGAAAAAAGGAAGACAGCAGCTGCAGAGGCAGCTGGAGTTACCACCCTCACAGATGGAGTGAAAGTGCTGGGCTGGAGCTGGAACAGGAGGGAATGAATGAAAACAGAAGGAAGGCAAAAGTAGGGAAATAGCAAACCAGATAATGTGTCTTAATAAAATCAGAAGGTTTTCTGCATATTCTTGTGTAACACAGCCTGGAAGAATTCTAGGCTTTTAAAAAGGGCTGTAAGCACCACACACTGTAGAAAGGGCAGTTTCTCTGAACAGTAACAGAGACAGAAAATCTTTAATTATCCAAACTGGAAAAGGTTGTGGATGCCCTATCCCAGCAAGTCATAAGCCTTTGCTAGGCACTAGGCTGAGTTCTAACAGCACAACCTCTGTTGGATTAGATTAGAGAGAGATCAGTGGCTGCTCTCAGACAGTGGCCAGCAGCACAAACAGGTCCCAAGCACAGGCTTCTAGCACTCAGTCACTTAAGTTATATTGGTCTTATATAACTTGTTCATTTTCCTTGATATCCAGGATCTGACAAGATCTAAGCAGTATAACAGAGTGGAAATTGGAACCTCTTAATTTTTTTTTATTTTTATTCTAGTGAAAACAGAAATATAACGTATTTTAAGAAATCAGTTTTAAGCAGAAATTTGAACTAATAATTTGGGGTAGCTCATTAAGTAGAAATGGCTATTTGTATAACTCAGATCTTTTCAACAGGAGGAAATAATCCTTTGAATAAACATCAAAATAAAGATAGTCTTTTCCAGTTTAGACTTTCTTCATACTTTCTGAAAAATGCTGTGCGAAAGCAAATTTCATGCCAAAGAGTTTAGGCCTAGCAATAGTAAGTACACATGCTTATGTGCTTATAAGAAAGCTGCTGAGGGAAAAGGAAAAAAGAGACATATTAATATGCAAGCACAAACCAAGAGAATATGCTATTTTGAGGACAGAAAATATTAAAAAGAACATCAGAAATACAATTTCTGCATCTGGGCATAGCTAGGGTTTAAATATTTAAATATTAGGCTTGAATACAACTAGTTATTTTCTTTCTTAGTTTACCAGTTTCCATGCCAGTAGGTCCTCCTCAAAAAAAAAGTTTCAAACAAAAATCTATACATGGACTCACAAAATGAAATGCTTATTTAAGTAAGCAATGAAAATTATACCTTCTTTGTATAAGTGACTAAATTAAAAATTGTATTTAATCATGAATGTCATGTTTTTAAATATAGACAATAATTAATCTTTTAAAATTAGAAGTGCTAAAGTTTTTTTCAAAGGAATCTAAAAAAAATTACAAAATGACCATTTTGGTGAACAAGTCCACGTGGGAGTCAAGTGATCCCTCAAATGCTTTCAACTCACTGAAGGTGAAAATCCATTTCAGAGGTCCAGAGCCTCACAACTGAGAGTCTTTTGTCTCATTATAGGACTGGACAGATAATCTGCATCTTCCAAACACCATCTGCAACCAAACTGATACCAGATGCCAAGCACTAAATCTTTATGAGCTGGGTGACCCTTGTTTGGAAAAATGTTACACAGACCTGGACCTGTGAAAAAATATATACTGTAGAGGGACACTGTCTTAAGTTCAAGGATTAATTAGTCACCAGCTGATCCTTCCTAACTGCTATCATCAATCTCCAGGTTAATTTATTCCTAGAACTCATGTTATTCTGTAGGGTTGATAAAGGATATTAGCATTCTAAGTTCCCACAAGAGAGCACTTGTCTTATGTGTTTAGTTCAGTTAGACTCAAATTTCTGTACATCAATCCTCAGTCAGGCCCTTATAAGAATTCCTAAATTTAGGGCATAGCTCTGCATAAAATGGATTGTGGGTGAATGTCAGAGCTCACAAGGATATCCTCTTCCTATTGAGTGAAGCAGCAGGTTGACAGATATGTTTGAGCCCTTGGTCCCATATGAAAAATCACATATTCCAGTGCTTCACTGTGTGGAGCTCATTCTCAGATCAGGTCTCCCAGATAGGAAACCTGACAGGTTTACAGCTTGAGACAGGCAGAAAAGTCTGGAAGCTTGAAGTGAGATAGCCAAAACCTCCCTCTCATCCCCTGAGGTACAAATAGGCTTCAAAACCAGTCTTGAAGAAATAGGTAAACAGGAATTCCAGTGTGTTCCATGTTTTTTAAGGAGAAACAAAAGCGTGTATGGTTGTCTTTTCCAGACTTTCTCTAATAGTAGATTAGAAGCTAATTTTAGACTGTATTTACTTGAAGTAAAAAACAGTCCCTGGTAAATGAGAAAACAGGGATTTCATTCCCCTGGAATAATAAACTACCAACCATGACAAAATGCAGTTACAGAGTGACAGTTAGACAGCCAGAAGAATCCATGGTATTTACAATTTTGTCAAATGAGTCCCCTTCTGCAAATGATTTGGCCTTTGCATATTTACATTCCTTGTGCCTGGTGCATTGATATGCCTCATGTAGCACAGCTTCTGCACTCCGTCACTGCTGCTCTTCCTGGTTTCCACTTGGCAGGTTTCCACTGCTCCTTTGTTTCCTTTTTGAATGCAATACATACTAATATTACAGTAAATGCCAGTTTACATTAGCTCAGCTGTCCTCATGACATAATTTGAAGTTATGCAAATTACTTCTTTCCAGATACCTCTGATTAGCTGTAAAAAACACTCCCTAATTAGTCCAGAGATAATCAGGGAGAAATCACAGTTGATTACATATATTGAATTTGCTTCTCCAGTCTGAATTGCCCTGTTTCCTGCCACAGGACCTATGAGCACTCTGTATGTTGCACCTTCCCTTCCCTTGAAAAACACTTCAGCTACTCCCTCACAGTTCCATCAAATCAAACATTTCTTTTCATACTGACTCTAACCAGACAGAGAGAGATCCCTGCTGACAGCCCAAGAGAAATGCCAGCCAGGTAAAGAGCAAATTCTGTCTATTGCTGGAGATACAGACTAGTAAATCTTTCTGGAAATACACAGGTGTCAGAAAGTTTTACAACTGGCAGCAAAGAGAGAGAGCACAAAAGCATATCTTCTGATAAAAATGACATTGCCAGCTGATATTAAAGTGACAATTTTAGAGGTCAGTAATTTATACTGAATTTCCAGTGGAGATTTGCTGGCTTGCCTCATGCTGAACTCTTGCCCCTTAGTGATGGCTCAGTAATTTATTCTAATCCATTTTTCAAATAAACAGGGACAAGTGAACTTCAGAAGGCTCAACATTCAGATTCAATTTGAGTAAACAGATAAGCATTCAAAGGTTTATTCAGAGTTTGTTTTCAATTACCTAATACATCTCAAGTCTTTGAGTTAGCAAGGCTGGTAACCTTTTCTGCATGATCCCTAAACTCTTCCCCATATAAGGTGCCTTGACAAGGTGAAGAATAGGTCATGTGCCTCTTAACAAAACCTTTTTTTTCCAGAAACAAGGCCACAGGCTGATATTCTCTGTAAGAAAGGAGGAGCAATAGTTGAGCTTCAGGTCATTTATTGCATAACAACTCCAGACACAAACGCAGATGAAAAAGAAACCAGATCTGGGGTTTAACTTGTGTAAGTTCTTGATGATGCTAGGATTTTAGATTTGAATCTGAAGTTTCTAGAACATCTCCCACCACAAGGGATCTGATTTGAACTTTGGATTTCTATCTCTTTCAGATGGAGTCTAAAACTTACCCTAAAGGGAGGTACTTTTTCAAAATTCAAGGAAATTGTAACAGCACAAGGATGAAAATGGAGATGTTTCAACTTAAAGTTGAAGTGAACTGCAGATTTCATGAGCTGGAGAGATAAAAAAAAGGAACTTTCATCATGTAGCATGAGCAAGAAGAGGAGGATTTTGCCCCTTAATGAACCTTGCAATGCATGAAAGGAGATCTCTGCAAGACAAAAAGAAAGAAACTCAAAACGTTCAGTTAGTTTAAACTCCCTGACATCTATGGAATAAAGATATAGGACTTAGTTCTTCCCTGATTTATGACAATGTAAGTCTGAAGCAGTGATTCAAGCCTGAATCTTACACAAACCCGATACCAAGATGTTACCATACTACCAAAAAGAGTAGTGATACTTTTTTTCTTTTTGAGAAAAAAAATTGGTGACTTTTCTTTGGGCTACTGGTAGGAAATCTGTTCTTTCAATGAGAAATTCCTTTGTCTCCTTGTTGCTGGGTGATGTTGTGGAGAAGCCAAGGCCTACCCTGAAGATTTCTGTGTCATAAAAGGCAATACAAAGTGTCCAGAGTGGCACGATATCCTCCCACACACTGCCTCTGGGTTCTCATGGTCACTGCTCTGCAGAGAAAAGCAATGGCAAGGACAGAAAATGACCATGAAATGGATTCCATAACAGTATGGAACATAATCATTCTGGGATTCTTTTGCACAATTTTTATTGCAACCATGAAACCATGGTAACGTAAATAAAGGTATTCTGTAGATGCAGTAATTTCACATGGAAATAAAGTAAAATCTGAACAGAAAGCATTATCCAAGCAGGTATTTTGTTAATATTTGAGTTAGAATTCAAAGACATACACTAACACGTCAAAATTATTTACATTTTTTACAATTTTTTTTCACCTAACCTTTTGTCCACAGCCCTTTTACAGTTTTTAAGACAAAACCATCCCATCAGAACAACCACCACAGCCACAGTTTTACCTCTGCTCATTTTCTCAGAGGCAGCTGGGACATAGTCACAGAAGGGGGTGCAGGTCACACAAATCATTCTAGACATCCAGATGCCCTTCTTCTCCATGGCTAGATTTCCTGTCAGAATTAGAAGTAAACTTTTATGGCAAATTTCCTCACCTGGCAGAGCACGTGGAGTCATTGACAGTAGTGATAAGTGGCAGACAGTTTCTGTGACATTATGACAATCTAAATGTATGTAATACCAAACAACATCAAAATTATTACATGCTCACACTGTGATGGAGCCAACACTGCAACACTTGCTTTGTGTCCTTTCCTGTCAGAGCCTGCACAATAATTTCTGGTCCATTTCTCTGCTGTACAGCTCTCCTGTGCTTCTGCCAGAGCTGCTCTTTCTCATCTGCAGAGTCAGGGCACAGTTGGAGAGAAGGCTGAGCTCCCAGCCCCTTTGCACCACTCTGCTTTTCCTCCCTCTTCTCCCAGGGATGCTACAGCATATGCATGATTAGTGGAGAGGCTGTTCCAAAGAGAGGAAAAAGGACAGGGGAGTTACCCCATATCCATGGGATTAAAGGAGAAAATGTTTCCAAACCCCTTTGGTGTTTCAGAATCTATCTGAGTTGAAGTCTTTCAGGCACACAGCCCAGTCACATCAGGGAGATAATTGTGAAAGAAAGGTTAGGTGGGTACAAAAACAGCAACAACAAAAAATCATCTTATTTCCAGGCCCCACTGACTCTTTTCTAAAGTCTCCACATGTGGATGTGCAATACAGATTTGCGTTTAGTATTAGAAATTATTCAAATGGAGTTGTCTCTCAGTGTGAGGTGGAACACCGTGGAGGCTCTGTAAAGTTGTGTCATGTCAATCTCAGTCCCTTGCAGATACAACATGCACGGTCATCCTCCATGACAATGTTCAAATAAGTTCACCTTTGACAGTGAAAATCTGTATTTTCTCAATAAAGTCCTAGTGATGCTTATACATCTATATCCTGGTAACTAAATTTCCTCTGCAAGGGATTTTTTACTGTTTTCTTTGCTTCTCATGAAAGAGTGGAGGGAAGTTTGCTTTTGAATGAATTCATCTCCATGATGCATTTATTGTTAATATGGGATTTCACGAAGGGCTCATTTGCAGGCAGATCAAATATAAAAGTTCTATGGCCTCAGATTTGAACTATACAAAGGAAATCCCACCCTGCCTTTTAAAAGCCACATTTGACCTTATCACAAAGTAATTCATTCTAATGACAGGGACATTTTCACAGCATAACAATCTGCTTTTTCAAAAAATCCAAGACCAAAGTATTCTTACCTTATAGAAAAAAATGGTGAAGTAAAGCCAAAACACTTGATGTCAAGGAAAGAAATATCAATCTATGACAATGTTTTGCAATGTGATGACTTTAATGCCTGCATACTAAATGCTTTTGATGTAGTCATTATTTATGACAGATTTTTAGGGGAAAGAGAAGCATTCAATCATTGAAGTCTTGATTATCTGGAAACTGAACTGCTGCTGAAATATAAAACTGCATGTTAATGCTCGCTGAGGTCAACGGGAAAACTTAAATATATTTTAGTAATGCAGAATCAGGATTTCAGTGATGAAATGTTCTTTTTTTTTTCTCCTGATGGATTGTTAAAGGCACTGCTTTGCATAATATTTGACTGGTTATTGAGTTACCAGGATAGAGATAGGAGCATAAGCAATGAGAAAATTCTCACAAGCAAAAATAGCCACCTTCCTCAGCATGATCCTGAAACAGCCATCCATTCAAATGCAAACCTTTCCATTTCTTCTTTTTCTGTTCCTCACCTTTTTTGGCCATCCCTGGGCAATGATGACACAAGAACATCCACTATTTAATTTACTATCCACCCTTTTGTTACTTTCTTCACCTCTATCTTTGCAAGCACTCTTTGGTTCCAGGCCTTGGGAACAAGAATCTGTCTTTACAGATTGCAGTATCCCGAGCCCTTCTTTGTAGGAATTTACTAAGTCCTGAAACACAGATGATTTTTTTATTCCTCTGTCTCAAGCTGAAGGCTCATACTCCTCCAAATGAGATCTTTTTTACTTTCTTTATACACATTAGACTTTAGTCTTGTATTTCTAGGGCACATAAAGAATGTACAGTAAAATAAGAGCTAAACTTCCAAACCAGTGAAAAGCTGCTGCTATTTTGTAGACTCCATAGCCACTTCTGGAGTAGATCAGCACTACTGAGAAAGCTGACTGTAAATTATTTCATTCTGTGTTATTAAAGAAATGCAATGTGTATTTAGAACAATCAGAGGACTGGTTACCCAGAAGACCAGTTTTGGTTGCTATTTTTGTAACTTGGAAGTGCATAAAGGTGAAAAAGAGTGCAATCTCTTTAGAAAGCACCTTTCAAAAAAAAAAATACAAAAAAAGGAACACTTTTACTAAAAGTGTTTCTTTCGCCTCTATATTTCCTTTGTGGCTTTTGCTTTTCCCTCCCTTACGTTCTTCACTCCACAAATTCTCTTCTGATCAGCCTCTCTTACGTGTTCTCTGCTCTGACAGTGAATTAGTTTCTTTTGATTTTATTTCCTCCCATTTCATAAGCTGATCTCTTGTCTATCTCAAAGCTGAAGCCACTAATTTTTTCTTTCTTTTTCTTTCAAAGTGAACATGCAATTAGTCTTTGAGCATATGTTCTTAAAAGTTACATTTTCTTTTTAGGGGTTTCTGCCTTTTTCTTATTCTTTCTCCTTATTGGACATAGAACTTCAGAGCTGGAAACAGCCTAAAACATCCATAGCAGCCTGTGACTGAGGCAGAGTTTTTTCAGAATGCGGGGTCCTAATGAAGTGGTGGTGCTTTTCTCCTTCAGCTTGTTTGCTTTCTTGTTTTTTCCTGGCGATATAAGTTTTATAATTTATGCTTTTAGTCTCTTTCAGTGGTAATACAGGCACTATTAAATGATAGCAATATTACCGGCCACTTAAACTAATAGTCTTGGTGTTGGCACACTATACCCTTAAATAAAAGGAATTGACCAGACTGGCTTATTATTGCAAAGTGTGCACATTTTAATGATCACAATTATTTTCTGTTTAGGTCAGCATTGTTCCTGATTTGTTATCAGCAATATTCATATACACCAGCTAGTTATGTTTTAAGTGAGTTCCTAAATGGAATTACACCAGTATTTAAATGATTTTGTATAATGAGAAAAGAGTCATATAAAATCCAAACTGCTTCCCTCTTACATAAAGCTTATAAGTATACAAAGTTTGAATTGGTGATATTAATAATCTACATTTTCTGTTTATTCTTGACTGATGAGTAGGTTGGTTGTAATAAGATGCAGTTAAATATTTGCATGATCAGTGCATAATTTGATCAAAAGAAAGAGTAGAGGAAACACTGCTGTCACAAAGACTTTGCATGATGTCACTGGAAGAAAAGACAATGTTGTTTTCCTAATTGTTAATTCATCTTCATATAAGCATTATTTGACTGGAGTTTTCCTCACTAATTTCAGTGCAAAAATAAGCAAGGGATAGGCCTGGTTGCTCTTGAACTTTGATGATGCCTTCTGATGATCATAAAAATTAGGTTTTTTTCTCTGTACCTCACAGTATCTGCTCATAATGTTTGATTTATTTTCAGCAGCTGACAGAAGTTTAGCTTAACCTTACACTCAGATGGAAGGACTGATTTGTCCCTGAGACTGAGTTAAGTCCATGACAAACACAGAAATAAAACAGGTTCTGTAGTGGCCAGCGTGCCTGGTCCATCAAGGCAGGTCAGCTCAAAGTCACTGGACTCGTCAGGTACCCGGCTTCAACAGATGCTGAAAGGATATTGAATTATGTGATCTCCTAAGCTATTACCTAAGCTCCTGAAGGACTAGGAGCTGAAATTAGAGGTGGTAAGTTCAAGAAGGAGAAAAGAAAATTCCTCTTCTTGTCTGTTGGAAGAGGAATAGTTTCAGATTGGTGAAATAGACAAGATGAAAGATATTTAAACAAGACTTCCTCTCTCCAGCATGTTGTAATACACATTAGGGAGCTGCAAAACCAGAGCAATTTCTTTAACAAGATTTATTTTTAATTAACTTCTACCAGAGAAATTAAAATAACCTGTGCCTAAATCATAAATTACTTGAGATTTGGAAAAAGATTATCTGCTCTCAATCTTCATTTTCTACTTGATGAAATGAGAAACAAATAATTATAGAGACATTGAAGTATTTAATAACAGTAAGATATTACTAAATATAATTCTGAAGAAAGCCTTAAAGAATTCTGGATAAAGCTTGCAGATGAAAAAGCTGATCCAAAGATGTCTATTTAGATCATTTGGTGAATTGACTCCAAAAACACAATCATTTGATACACCTAAAAGTAGTAATATTATTGCAGCTGTTGTGGCTTAATTGTATAAAGTGGAGGCAAAGTTTGTAAGAAGAGGCACTGTTTTTATATTGGATCAATGGGTTTAATGGAAAAGCACTCCAACCCCAAATATCATGCACAAAGCCCTCTTTAGCTGAAGGACAGCTCTCAGTAAGAGACTGTAAAAAAAAGAGCAAGCTGGAAATGAGAGAGAAAAGCTGCTACAGAATAGACAATATCCCCCCAATAATTAGATATGTCACCAAGGACATGAGAGATGCATCCCTTCCTGTTTTGAAATGTATGAGTGCCTTAGTCTGGGCTTTTCAATATTCAGGCCAATATCTGTCTGATTTTGATCAGTTTTCACACAGAAATGAAGAGAGCTCACATGCCCAAGGCTTCTCTTTCCTTTTTCTTTTCTGAGCATATATGTTGATGTCAAAAGATATTTCTCCTTACAGAACTTGCCTGAAGTTAAGCTAAGTGCATTGTTTACACAGAGCAGCGCTAAAGGGTAAAGTTTTTCCTGAAAAGAAGTGATTCTGGAAAGGTACTGGGAGTTGTGGGGTTTTTTCTGTAGTTCCAAGCTGTGACAACCAGGACTCTGGCACTCCTTGAATGTGAAACAGGAATGTTATCAGGAAGGAGGGAGTGGGTACAGAAGAGGCCACCACTGGAGAGCTGTTCTGACGTGCTTCAAAGAGAATACTGCAAATTTAGCAGCCTCAGAAACGATTCAAAAGATTATTGCAGAAATATATCTTGGAATGAAACTGTTTCCTACGGAGAAGGAGGATATGTGATTTTGAAACAATCTATCTGTAGACTTGACAAAAGAAAACCAGCATTTACTTTAAAAAAACCCAACAAAACAGTAAGAGTTACTGACTGGCAGTTAGGGCTAGAGAAATTCAGTTATATCTTTAATAGCAGACCATTAACCACTGGAATCATTGACAAAAACAAAGGAAAAATATTCTATTGGTTTTATAAAATATGTGTTTTTAAAAACTTATCCTCTACTTTAGCTGTGAGATATTGTGCATGGCAAAATAATTTTTAGACAAAATTGCTTGGACTGCTTTGTGCAGGAATTGTTCAGGCTTCAGAAACTGTTTATCTAGGAACTGTGCAACCACATGCACACTGAAAATAGCATCTCATAATGGCATCCCTTTTGCAGGTTTTAACTCTGAAAGGCACTCAGCAATGAGCAGAAAACAAACAAACAAAAAATGAAACAAAAGAGGAAAGTTCACAGACTGATGAGCCAGGAAACTGATGAAGGAGGAAATGGCCCCAGCAATCCCTGGCCCCAAAGATGGGCACAGCACCAGGAACAGCATCAGCTCAGCTCACTGAACTTACCTTAGCAATGGTCAGAGCTGGAGGTCACAAACTGCATTCTGCAGGCTGTGACACAGAATTCAAGGTGGCACTTCCACAGCCATGCTCAAAATGGGTATTACAGAGTCATTAAATGTGTGATCTGTCAGACATTGCTGCATCCACCCTTATCAGGAAGAATTAGTAAGGATTGATACAGGCGATGGGGACTGAACTGTGCAGCCACATGCTTTTCTGCTCCTTATTACAGCTGTGCAGTTTCATTAGCCCTAAACTAACTTCTTTAGTTTTGGTGTAAGGATAACAATTGGTATTACCCATAATTCAGTGAGAGACTCGAGGGGATGAATAATCTAAATTATATGTTTGAAACTGAGCTCCTGTTGACACCCTTTGCTGAATGAGTGTCATACAAATGAAGTTAGGCAGAAAGCAGCCATGGTCAAAGGGACAGATAGAATAACAGCCTCAAGTCCCTTTCAGATTTCCATTTTTTTAACATTTTAGCTAAATTTTAGGGATTGCTGGAGCCCTGAGCTTTGTTTTTAGCAGATTTGGTTTAAATGTCCTTGCAGTTTACATGCCAAACTCTCCCTCCCCCTCAATGTTGCAATAAGAGCTGATGCTGTACACTGTCTTTCCTATCTGAAGCCATTATTAGCACGTGGAATTTCCGCCTCCTCCTCTGCTTGAAATCCAAGAATTTATACTAGAGAAGAAAATCCCAACCCCATCCTACAACCATTCTTTGTTATTTAATCTCAACAGAGCTGTCTGCCAAGAACCCTTTCTTCCTTTTCTAATGTCTCTAGGCCAGCCTTAGCCTTCAGCTCACAGAGCGTGCTTTGATTTTATGACCAGGAGCTGCTCCAAAGGCATCATTCACTCCAATGCCTGTTGCCCCTCTTGGCCTCATGAGCTTCCTTTGTGTTCTGATGGTGCCTTATCTAGTGGAAGACAGTTTCTCACAAAACTCACAAAGATCTTAGATCTTTTGCACTGAAAATATTAGTACTTTTGTTCTTTACATCTGTCTTTCACATATGACCTGATCTCATTATTGTTATGTTTGATTGCTAAATCCTTTTGTGTTTAGAAGTAAACAGTCCTTACACTTGGGGAACATTGAAAGCAATGCACTATGATAAAACATTTTTTAAAAACCCCACTTCACTGAAGGTTATTTTGGCAATATAAACAATAGGAACAAAGAAACCCCCACAAATATTTAAGCAGAAGACTTCATATTTGTTCTCAATTTCAATGGCTCTTGAAAAAGCCTAAGGACACAATTCAAAGATTTTAGGTATTGAGCTGCCCAAAAATTAAGGATATGACCCCAGTAAGATCATTCAAAGAGTGAGTCAGGTGTCTTTGCTCTAAGCACTACTAATGGCTCTGAGTTCTAAAGTCTTCCCAAGAATAGTGTACAGGGACTGATGAGAGTTTCATGCCTCAAAAGGATAATAGAGCAATAATACACTGAGCAAGTCACTGGAAAACTATAGAAACAGCATGAAAGGGTGCTGATCTCTGGCCTTCTGCTGAAGCTCTGAATCCAAGGTTTATCTCTTCATGGGTCCATACACCACTGAGACTTTTGAAGGGGATTAATCAGGGAGAAGGGTAAGATACCTAGGTAAATCTGTGACCTGATTCTTTATCTGCCATCAGCAGATCTTCATCTCATCTGCTTCATGTCTAAGTTTTTTGTACAGCAAAGAGGAGTAGATTATGACTGGGCACAGATGTAGCCTTTGAAGTCACCTCCCTATTCTCACATTCTCAGCCTTCTTCAACAGACTCCTAAATCCGCTGTATTTTCATAAATGTCTGTTTCTTACCATTGCTGTGAAATAATCTCTAGAAACATTTCAGGTATCCCATTAGCTATACAGGAAGCCAGTTTGCTTCATTACAGATTTTTGCATCACCCCAGCAGAGACAAACACATTTTTAGGCACTGGGATGGCACAGCTAGGAAGGCCAAATTGATGTCTCTGGATTTTCTATGCTTTGATTATATGAGGAATTGTCATTTTGTTCTTCACGTGCTATTGTGATAATCATGTCAATAATTCTGATTAGACTGTCCATTTTCAAACAAGAATGGGGAAAAAATGGATCATTGAAATGAATTTTAAACTATACAGGCATTGTGGTAATATAAAATATAAAGTGGTAGCCCAAAAACTAAGACATCACAACAAAAATTCGCCTCTTCCACTGGTTTTAAACTAGAAGGAACAATCAAACAGAGCATTCACAACTCCTTCCACAGTAATAATAAATAATATATCTTCTTCATACCCAAAGTCCATTTTTATATACCTTCCCCATGAAAACAATGCAAGAATAAAATCCCACTGGATTCAGTCATTCTCTTGCCTGCCTTCTCTAAAGCAACAAAACTCCTTGTACAGAAGGCTTACAGAAAGACAGGAGAAAAGTGGATAAAACAACAACAAAGCCATGGTAATGTCTAATTACTAATGTCAAGGTAGCACATTACTAATTTTAGAATGAAGACAAGTGTATTGTCCTTTTGATAATTTACACCATTTGTAAGACATTGCAATTTTCTTTTTTTTTTTGTGCCTAGCAGTACATAAACACTAGGCCTTCAATGCCACTTCTTTGAGGGCTGAGAGTTATACAAATAGATTTTCTTAACAGAAAATAGGCCTCACTTAAGAGACCTCGTATGGAGTTATACTTTGGTAATCTTCATATTAATTAATCTCAGTACTACAGGGAACGTGACTCATACTCACATTTATTCTTTATACTGACATTAACAACTGAGAAAAAGTCCATTCTTGGCCCATTTGCATAACTCTGATTTTGGATAATAACATAAAGTGTGATCTATAAAGGTAAATTATTTGATATTTGTTGTAACAACAACAGCTGAAGAATTTAGACCCATCAATCCATTCTTGAAAGATATAGAGGGCAAAACCCTTTTTAATCATACTTTTCTTCAGCTTCAGTTTTCCATATTCCCAATCATATTCTTTCTTCCTAAGAACTTCCTTTTTTTCTAATGTATTAATGTGTTCACAGGCAGCTGATGTCATATTGCAGTATGGTGTCTGATGTTCTGAAGTTTGCTATTTATATAAAGCATTGCTAATGTACTTCCTTCACATTTAAAAGCATCTCAAAAGAGTAATGATAACCTAAACTCAGAAGGCACTGACACTGACATTCCGTGGGATATGTATCTCCACAAAACATATTTGTCGTAAACTTTTTTCTTTGTTAACAATGAGGTTGCCATTAATTTCTGGCCTGCATAATCCACAGAAAACCAAAGGCCCCAGATTCCCCTTACCTCTGCAGTGAAGAGTGAGGTGCATACATTGTAGTAATGTTTGGGGTGTGCTCCTTCTCAAAAGCCACATGGTGCAAAGTTCTAGTCACCAGGTCGATTAGAAGAATCCTGCACAGACCAAACCAGAGGAGCACTGGAGGAACTCAGGGACCCTGCAAGGAGAATTAAGACATTTCATCCTTTCTTTTCAGCTTCCTCAGCAAGACTTGCTCTACCAGCCTTGAGATTCTGCTCATACCACTGTGCAAACCAACGACCTTTGAATCTTTTTCATGCTGACAGACATTCCTAATGAAAGAGGCAAGCTTCATTCCAGAGAACTTATGCAGAGCCTCACAAAGGAATTGTGGCACTTCAATTTCATTTTAGGCTTCGTTCATGTACTTAACTCTGAAGGGATAAAAAAAAAAAAAGCTGCTTTTCTGCTTGAGCATGCACAGGCACCAAAGTTTTCAACACAAAGCTTTGTAGGTACTCGAGGTTTTGCTACTGTGCATGCTGAGATAGGCCACCAAGTTGGCTGAACTGCATGATTCAGTGCCTAAGGCTGTCAGGAATTCACAGCTTAGGCATCCCTCTACCAAAGTCCCCTGAGGTCTCGTCTGGTGAACTTCTCAGTACACCTAATACATCCTGAAAGCATGAAGGTCACATCAAAGCACAGGAGCCACAGTTATTTCTATTCAAAAGAAGTGATTATTTCAGGTTCCTTTTCTTTCCAGAACTGCTCAGTCTTTTAAGGAGCTTACCAATGAAGGGGGCTGTGCTAGTTCAGTGATGGTCACTGACACATAATGCAATTTCTGTCCAGTTTCAGGGATTCTGTATACTTTAGAATTAAAGAAATTAACAAATTGATCCAGGCCTGTATGGCAAAAAGGATAAATTGAAAAAATTCTCCAGTCCAAGTTGTAAGTTTATACAAGGCACTTAATTTCCTGGCATTTCTGTATGACTGGGGTTACCTGTTAGGAAGTCATGTTAAAGAACATAATTCTCCCCAGTCTGTGTAGGTATATGCATACCTACATATGTAAATTCCTTAATACATGAACAGGTGTTGATTAAACCATATCTTTAATTGTCAACAGGACAATTCCTAATAGGATTTCTGAACCTGAACCTTCATGTCTGTTTCATGAGTGGGAACAAAGATTGTGGTTGATATGTAGCCTCAAGGAATCTTTGCTTGCAGTGGGGGTGAGATTTCATGATATTTCTTTCATGAAATATTAGGTCTGCAGCACTCAAGTCACATAACAATGGGTCACAAAAAATCTTTGAAATTAGACTTTAGTGAACTAAATGCAGATGATGATCACTGGACTGACCCTACTACATATATAGGTATATACATACTACATACTATATACACATGTGTAATTGTTTTCATTGGAAGGAGTCTGAAATCCTGATGTGCACAATGGCCTGTGAAGTTTATGCTTTGCTTCCACTGAATTGCTTGAAACCTGCTTTTGCAGTGACATCTTCTAACCATGCACAACTCTGTTTTGAGTCTACCATAGCAGTCAGATATCACTGAATATTTATGCTTGGAAAACGCAAGATTCAGCACACTTTGCAATCTCAGCTGAGCTGAAATTGTTATTATGTGAATTTAAACATACAGAGTCATGCAGTCTCACTCTATTAGATGTCTTCAGCAATCTATTCCTACCTGTTACCAGTTTTAGTACTCTCTCTAAATTTCATCATTTACCTTGCATATTTTTTATTTGGTGGTGCAGCTAACCCAACAGTAATTTTCATTTTTATCTAAAACTTTTTCTCAGGATATCTTGTACTGACTTTTCATAGTCTTACTCTGTGAAGTAGATGAGAGTCCTGCTTGCTTCTGCACGCTCTCTACCTTTTAATTTAGCTTTCTCTAGGACAGTATTAGCATACAACAGCAGAGCCACAAAGACTAACTATTAAAAGTTTGACTAACTGTCATTGGTACCATAAAGAATAGAAAATAATTTGAAAAAATTCTTTGCCTACTGTCACTACTTTCCCTAGAAAGACAGGATTCCTGTGTAAGATTTTCTTACACGTTGTTTACACCGAGAACAAAGAGTACCAGATATGATTTGCTTTAGAAACTATTGAATGCTGAGTATAATCCTCTCCCCCCTTCCCAGGCTTCAAGTAGTTCAGATGTAGGTCAGGCAGCACACAACAACATCTTTCAAACCATTCAGCATTATTACCCACAACTCAGCTGCTTGTTCATCAGACAGTCCTTTGTTGTCTGAAGACAGCTTATCTGAGGCCTACAGGAAAAAATCATATTTTTTTCAGGATATAATGAAAGTGTCTCATTCACTGTTTTATTTTTTTTATATTTCAATTTCTAGCTGTTTATACTGATTTATAGGAGGTCAGTAAGAACTGGGACATCACAGAACACATATTCTTAAATTTGCATAATAAATATGCATGTAAGTAATTTTAATCCCCAGGTATGCAGTGAGACCTGGCTAAAGGATTTAAGAAGGTGTAGCTTTTGAAATGTCATCCACTTACTTATTCCATATATACAGTCTTTGGATTTGCCCTTTTGCTGCCAGTAAATTTATTTTACTTGTCAAATGTTAATCCAGCACACACTTTTTTAAATATACCAATCACATTAAAAGGAAAAATATACTTTTAAAACTTCACAATAGTGAAGTTCAATGACTTCGATAGTCATTCTTAACAAAATGTCTCTCTTTCTCCAAGGAGTGTGAGAGCTGGAGGGACTCCTGAACTTTCCCCTGTATTCCAAACACAGACTGATAAATCTCACTTGTACAGAAATCACTCAGGGAAAACAATTTAAAGAAAAAATCCACAGGCAGTAAAAGAATATATTTACTGTAAGGTAAGGCTTCATCTTCCTAAGTTTGACTTAAGAAAGATATCTTGCTGTCTGGAGAGTGCAGATCAGTTAGGAAAATATTGTTATTTTATTGATTTCGGCCTTCCTTTGTTTAATACGTATCTTGACCTTCTGGTATTTGGTGTAATATGCAATTATTTGTTATACGAGCCATAAAGACTTTTTCACAGATCACATCTTTATTTTAAAAAATAAAAGAAAAAATAAAAAGGAAGAGAGAAATAGAAGACACTAATTGGAAGGGGCAGTTTCCAAAGTGATTGGGAGATGGCCAGAAACTAAATCTCCAGAAGCTGCCCAAGTGGGCCCTGGTCTTTATACAAAGGATCTTGTCCCTACTCTGTTTTGGGGATAGGTGAGGATTTTGGGGATTACCATTCTGATTTATTCTCCCTGAGCTCCTGAAACCAAAATGAATGAACAGATTAAAAAAAAAAAAGGAGTTTCTCCCACTACAATTTCGATGCAGACTTCTCTGGTTTAGCACTGCTTAAATCAGTGATTTAGGATTAGTCCTTTTCAAACAGGAGTGGTGCTGGCCCACAAAATACTGCTGAATTCTGTAGACTCTTGCTGGAAATCACATGTAGAGACTGAAAAACTGTTTAAATGGCCTTATTTCCTCCACCAGTTCTACACAGTGAAGGCCCCTTGAAACAAAAAACAATATAAAATCAGCTGTCAAGCTGCTGCTATTTATCATGGGTGACCACAAAAATGACTGGTCTGGAAGCAAGACAGAGAGCTTAGGTTCAGGCTGGCAGTACATCTTTTCCCTTTGGGCTCAGTGGAAGGCTCCTTTTGCTATTTACTGTTCTGCTGAAACAGTGCACAAAAGCAAGGGATTGGGGGTTCTTCCACAACTGTGCCTTTGGAGAAATTTTTCTGCAGTCACATGATGCAATTGCAGGCAGTTAAATTGAGTTTAAGGTATGATTATGATACCATAGTGCTATCAGCAGTCAAAGCCCACATCTAGGTCTGGATTCTGCTTCAATTTATCAATTACCTTCACAAGTATTTATATTAAATCTTTTCTGCTTCTCTACTATCATGTGGGTGGAAGGACATTCACTGTGTGATGTAGAGAAGGTTTTTTTCCACCAGATTGGATTATTTCCCCGCTCCCAAAGGCAGCTTTCATCATAGCTTTCAGCAGAGGATCTGCCAGGATAAGGAAGAAAAGCATGGTCAGGAAAATGATGTGGAAGTGATGAGAATAAGTGAGGTTGCAGGGAGAGGCATGTTACAAGACTGAGACTAGGTACGAGGAGGCTCAGAGAAGGTTTCCAGGAGGCAAAGAGAAGTTGTGATAAGGAGCTGCTCATGTAGGACACCCTTGCTGCCACAATCTTAATAACAGCAGTTGTGAGGACAAAAACATGAGTGTGAGAATGTGTGCAAATCAACATTCCAAATTGACTAAAAGCACATTTAGTCCCACACTAATCCTGTTAAAAGGAAAGCAATCATCAGTCAGATTAAATAGCAACCAAGTAATGTCCTGGCCACCAGATTTTCCTGATGGAAGGGACAGTGCCAATGTGTGTGAGCACACACGTGTGTGTGGTTTGTGACTTTAAGGCATTGGCTCTGGAAGGATATTTAGAAATGTGCAGGTGTATATCAACATTTGTATATGTCTAGAACTGTGTTATTGACCTTGGCCTTGTTATTGACATTCATTACATTCATGTCCTGACCTGTCATTAGCAAATCAATAAATCACTTTGATCATAATTTGTTTTAAACCATGTGAACTGGGTTTTTTTCCTGAGACAGAGAGTAGGACTGGCAGCAGATGTGAGAGGGATAGAAGATGAAATAAACAGGGAACAAGGACAGGTTTGGCAAGAAAACTGAGAAAAGAATCAGAAAAGACAAGGTGTACTGGAGGGAGGAGATGGATAAAAGGTAAAAGGTGTTTGGGGGTGATGGGAAAGATTGTGCAACCTTTTTCCTTATTCTGAAATAAAATCTTTGATTCCCAAAACTCATAGCTGCTGTTTAAGAAAACATGTATCTCCTCCCACTTTGGTGTTGGTCCAGGAGGAAAAAATCCTGCTGCTGCTGCCCTTTACTTAGTTAATTCATGGAGAAGAGAAGAACTTAAGGTCCCAGTTCTGTTTGTGCATGAAGTATGTTACAAGACCATGCCATTGATTTGGTTTTGCTTCTACTACAGTCACACACCATTTCCTCTCAGAAGAATATGATTACGGCTGTGAAGGTGCCAAAAATTAGAAATGGACAGAATCCAGGTTAGCAGTATGACCTTAATTTGGCCACCTTTTTCATATGGAATGTAGTTTTTAATTACAGGATCACACATTCAGTTCTCTCAAGAATACTCCTGCTTAGTGCATCAAAAGGACTTAATTAGCAGCTGTTCAATATTTTTCTTAGCCTCATTGTTCAATATGTTGACCTGGGTCTTATTTAAAAAAAACACTGTTCAAGCCCTGCTCTGAAAACAAAATTATTAATTTCCTCCGGGACTTTTCTATGATGCTCATCAGCCCAGAATCTGAGTGCTTTGCAGACAATTAATCCATCTTTGTAAAAACCATGTGAAATTTGAGGGCATTATCTCCATTTAGCAGACAGAAAGCTGAGATATAGGCAACCCACAGATACTGGGTGTCCAATGTGAAATACTTCAGACTGCTAAGATGGTATTTTAGCATTACAGAAGAGCTTGCATATTGATAGGTCAGTTCTCATGGACTTTTCCCAGCAACTGAACCTTTCAACGTTTTTCAGAGCAGACCTAGAGGTACAGACCAGGCAGTCAAAGATGAAGAACATATCAGAGTCTCAAATCATTGCATACAGAGTTCTCAGAAGGAGCAGGTATAGAACTAAATTTCTCAGGAGAACAAAGTCACATTCCTGTTCCTACAATTCCCTTCCTCAGCCACTGTCCATCTGTCAGCTCTGAAATGAACAAAGAAAAGGAATTTATTTAAAAAAAAAATCCCATTATTCCCCTTCATTATTGAGGCATCTGTGTGTTAGCTATGGCCAAAGTCCTGTAGAGGAAATATTAATTGATCTTTGGTTGAAATTTATTTTATAATATTCAGAAACAGAGTGATAGGGATGCATAAGGGCTGGGGGGTATGGTGCAAATGGAGGTGTCCTGCCATTTCCAAATTTTAGACATTTCAGTTGTATTTCTTTATACAAATTAATGTACAAATGAGTGTATGGCCACTTACATATGCAATATAAAGTAGAAACTTTTTGATTTACCAACACTGAAGAATATGAAATGTAACCAAGAAAAAGTCACTGCCAACTGCTCACTCTTTAGAGATAGAGAAAAGCTTTTGAGTATTTTGTATTTGATAAGCAGTAATATGCAAAGCTAAAGATCCATTTTCTATTGCATTCAGGCATAATTAATCTTGAGCAGCCTGGACAGGCAGCTCTTCTGGATTACAGAAAAATATGAAATTTCCTCATATTTCTTGCTAAGGCTCTCTGTGCTATTCAGCTGTGTTCTCAATAAGAACATGAGCAAACTTTCTAGCCGGGAATTTGATTAAATTAGTTCTCACATATATACAAGGAAAAAATACAATTTCTGTTTCCAGCTAAGCAATATAAACCTGCTTGGTTTTACTGTATTTCCTCAGTAATTGTTAAAAATAGTAATTAAGGACCATAAAGAAGTTACCCCACTGTTCTAATGCAGTGTATAAGTCCCCTAAGATAATTAAATTATAATAAGATAATTGGTGTTTTCAGCATCTGTCTTTTCCCAGGGTGTCTTCTGTGTTGACAGACCTCAGTTTATTCATCCTTTGACACAGGAATTCTCTTCTCCAAAGTTTGTAGGAGAGATCTAATGTGCTTTGTTGATCCACAATGGCCTAACTCAGCTAATTAATTTGTCAGCAATGAATTAATATCACTATTGAAACAACCTTTAAAGGGAATGGAGATATCTATGAAGGGACTCAGTTCTCAGGTCTTTGGAGAAATTTGTAAAATTGAGGGAACAGGAATCACTAAACATGCAATCTGCCTCCCTGGTCTAGCACAGATGCACACATTTCCTCAAAGGTATTTCAAAACAAAGTTCCAGCCTTGTTCTCTCCAGGAAAGTAAAAACAGTCTCCTACTACCCCCAGTGCTTCCTCAGAGTGTAAAACTGAGTAGGGAGCACCTCGTGTCCAGGTGTGCCAAAGCAAGCAGTGGGAAGGTGATTGCTCCTCCTAATTACAGACATTCCATGCACCCAGCAGTGTCCACACACACTGAACAACATCAGATTGAATAACACTGGAATGGTTGAAGTGCTTATTCCCAAATAAAGGAGTGACACCGACAGTGAGGCACCACAATAAATAATGTAACTTGCAAAAGTGCCATTTTCACAGTGTGTCTGGGCCAAGCCAAGCTGAACTCTGGAAAAGCCCTGTTAAAGGCAGCCCTTCAGACATTCCAACATTTAATTGCTTCATGTAACACCAACCATAACTCAGATTTCAAATTTCAGGCTTTTCTGATGCAAGTTACCTCCAGTGAGCTGAAACAGTTATGGAAGAAATTAAGCAAAAGATTTAAGTGAAGGCTTCCAAATTATTGTCTGTACTTTGGATTTTCAACCAAATTGATTTCCTTGCACAAAATTTCAGAAAGTTTTTTCACTTGCTTCTTAAGAATAGTCAATTTAAAATTCTGTTTATGGGTATATAATTTAAGATTATTAATAAAACAGCATTATTTTGCTAGATTTTCCTTATTTAGAACTCTTAAATTCTTTTACTTGAGTTGTTACTTTGTCTTTTTTTCCTTGCTGTCACAACAGTGCAGGTCATGTACTTGTCTTAGGCATTCAATATAACAGCTTAAAATATCTACTAGCTATAATTAATTTTTAAGAAAAAGTGTGATGCCTTTTTGTCATTTCTTCAATTAATTATTCACCACTGTAACCAAATAAACAGCACCCATGGTGCATCAGCTTGTTTTCCATTCAATTTTGACTCAATGCTGAGGTGCCTCAGTTGATTAAATGAAGTGCAATCAACTAAGAAAGGCATTAATCTGCTTCATAAGACACTAGAGCATAATTCTGTGCTCTGCCACAAACACTTTGTATGTTCTGGGGCTGGTCATTTATCGTTCAATCTGATGGCTCCAAGATGAGGATTAAAACTCTCACTAGTTCTCTGCTCCTGCTGGAAATACAAACTGTGGGTATCCAAACCCTTGGATGTACAAGGCATGGCATTACAGTGCCCTGATGTCCCTGCACAAAGAGAAGGGTCCTGCCCTGGCACAGTGCTGTGCACAGCTCTGTCACTGCATGAAAACGCCACCAGTGCTGCTGGGACTTTGTCCTGCTGTCCCCTGCATGTGCAGTCACCAGTGCAGTGTTTATGGTTCTGGTTAATAGCTGGTCTTGTGACTCATAAAGGTGTCAATTAGGCAGAACAGCAGGTGCAGGAGTGTTTGAAAGGGTATGAAGAGTACAAATTGTAGGAATCACTGTTTACCAAGAGGAGACAATCTGCAAAGAGTGAGAGAGGGTGGCTGAGGGTGAGAGAGCTGTGGCTGCTGGCCCAACAATATATATTGTTTTATTGAGCCTTCCTTATGGCTTGTCCATTTTTCCACGTGTTGTCAAACCTTTTGGGAACGGGGAGACATGGAAGGTTTCCTAGCCTTGTGCTACCACAGTGTTGGATCAGGTATCTAATAAATTAATTCAATAGCAAATGTCCATAACTACTCAGATTTCCCACACAGCTTGACTCTCTCTGAAATTACCTTTGCAAGGGACCTAGATACATTTGCAAATAGTCTGAACATATGTTTTGTGAAGTGTATTTTTGAAACAGCGTAAGTTACCAAGAACCTTAAATGTATTTTTGGCTAGTGATTTGGAGAGCTAAAGTTAAATCTCAGTCTCAGAAGGATCTAGGATTCACAATCACATAAGCATAACTTAAAATTTACCCTTATTATTATTACAAATTGTTGCTACTTCCAGGGTAATTAATCTCCTCATTAGCCAGAAGTACCCAGCACTCCAGTTAACTCAAAGTGATCCTGCAGCTGCTCTTAGGCACTTTCTACTCATCAGCAAAACATATGACTGAGCCTTAAAAATATTCCTGGAGATACTGTTTCAGAATTCTATTCTATCTGGATTCCATTTATCCAGGAACTTCTACATGCATCTAAAAACTGACCAGAGTGACAACAGCAGGTGTGGGGTTGATCATTGAGTCATAGATCTCTATGCATCCAGGGGAAAAAAATAACAACAACAAAACAAACCAACAAAACCAGAATGGAGAGTTGTTTCTTGAACATGTATGTCCAGAAATTTCTGGAACTGATTCTGGCAGTAACACTGGCTGTGGTGAGCTAGCCTTGGCTAACCAATGTTCACCCTCCTGCTCACTCACTCCACTCCCTTGCATGATAGGAAGAAAACAGAAGGAAATTGAGAAGACATATAGGTCAACATAATGACTGTTTAACAGGGAAAGCAAAAGCTGCATGCACAAGAAAAGAAGAGGAATTAGTTCAATGTTTCCCATTGGCAGGAGGATGTTTATCCACTTGCTGCAAAGTTGAGCTTCAGCACATCCCATTGGGAAGAAGAACACCCTTTTCCCTCACCCTTTTCACTGAGCTTTACTTGTAGAGCATGACATCATCTGGTATGGAATATCTCTTTGTCAATTTGGGTCGAGTGCTCCAGCTGTGTCCCTCCAAACCCCTCATCCAGCCACAGCCTATGCATTGCATGTGCATAAGGAGAGCAGGGCAGAGTGGGAGACAGAGCCTTGATGCTGTGCCAGCACATTCTGGCAGCAGCCAAAACCTTGGTGTGGTGTCAGCCCAGCTCTGGCCACTCAGCCAGAGCACAGCACCTTATGGGCTGCAAGGAAGAAAGTTCCCTCCATCACAGCCAGACCCATACCCTCACAAAAGGTCTAAAAGCCCTCTTCTAACTAGGTAACTCATTACTTACATTGAAGCCTGAATCATACTGAAAGAGTTGTTTGCTATTCCCTTTTGGTTTCAAGACATTTATAAATGTCAAATTTTGTTTGTCGGGTGCACTGAGATGTTTCTGTTAGATAGAACTGAGATCTGAAAGCCTCATGGACAAAGGAACTGGCTGTATTAGAAGGAATAAGTGGGTCAAATATATAACTTTGTTACTGTTTCTGCTCATTAGTATGGCTTATTTTACTTTTTTGGCCATAGAAATAAATTGAAACACTGGTCCTTTTATTTTCTGGCATAAATGCTACTCATATGTAATACAAAATATCCCAATTTCTGTAAAATATACAATTTCTAAGAATGCTAAGGATAAGAAAATAATGCATTCTCCAGGTCAATAAATAGAAACACAGTTTTCAAGATGCAGTGGATGAGTCAGAACAAAAAGTAGTGGGAGAAGCTTATACCTGCATCTCTGTGGGTAGGTACCATAGTGAAAGGGTGTTTTTAAATTGCTGCTGGTCTGCAACCTGAAGCCTTGATAACAGGAAGAATATTCTATAATGAGAAAATTAAAGCTTTAAAGAAAAATGGGAGATGATCTTTTCATTGATGTGACAAAGACTCTTCTTTAGAACTTCTTTGCAAGTGTAGGGGAAAGAACTAAGCAATAATTTCTCTGCCCTTTATCTGGATTATTAGGATGAGAAAAAATTTAATGAGCATATAGAATTGAGAGTTTTATTTTGAATCCTATTGTGTCAAGCTACACACAGGCCAGAGGGTGCTGTGGCTCAGCTCTATGTCACTACAATGAAAATCTTACAAAAAAATGAACTCTAATTACCTATTTCAGATGCTGACATTAAAAGCATTTTAAGAATGCACAATTTTTTTTTAAATCTCTTCAAAAAAAAATTTAAGTGCCTTCTTAACCTTTTCTTTCCAAACCAAATGTTATTTGTTCTTCAGTTGATTGCCATGTAGTAAACAACTAAATGGCAACTACTGAGGTGTGTACTGACATGCACTAAAGCTATCCTAGGATATCATTGATATAGTATAGCAAGAACCAGAAACCAAGAAAGGCATGCAGAAAGTCCAATAAAACTAAAGGAAAATCCAGCACATTGCATAGAGAAGGAAGAACCCAGAATTAGTGTAGGAAGTAGCTATCAAAACCTTAAAAAAAAAAAGAAAATCTCATCTGTAACTGAGAAAGAAATTTGGCTGGTTGCTTGTTTGGGGACCCACGGGCAAAAAGGGGAAGCATTCAATTTCCTGCACCACTGTCCTCACACTTATTGTAATAAGGTGCTGATCCCAGTCAATGACCTCATGATTATATTTCATATTTAGGACTGATTTCATGTGTAGGAATAGTCCCTCATGGGATTCCCACAGTCCTGAGAGCGTTGCACTGGAGTGTCTGAGACCTGACTATAATCAGGAGCAGAGCAAGCTGACCTGGGTTGTATCTTACTCTACTTTCAAACATAAGAAGGTAAAAAGAAATAATAGGACCATGATCTCTATGATCCCAATGTTCCCCTATAGGTTACCCTTTGCCTTTATCTGTATCAGAGTCTATCCCAGCACTATTCCAGGCCCTTAAGTTTGGTTTAGAAAGACTCAACCCTAAGACCTGAGCAGAAGATGTATATCCCCCTCCAGGAATCCACCTGCAGAGCCATTTCAAAGCTGGCTTTTATAGTTCAGCAAAGCTCGTGTTGCAATGCAGAGAAAATCCTGTGCTCCCCTAGCCTGGGGCAGGGTGCCAGTCAGGGATGTACCTATATATCACTAGAGGAGAGGCCAGGAGAGGCAGTATCCAGCCTGCTCCTTCTCTGTAATGTCACTGGTGGGCGAGGGTGCGAGGCTGAGGATGGGAACTGAACTGACAGAGCCCTGGCTCACAGGCACGGAAGCTCCAAACTGAGCTGGAAGGGCAACAGAGCAGCTTTGTACAGCTGAAAAGAGCTGGAAAGGCATCATTTAAGGTTCAGCCTATAACCAGCTCTGAAAAAGAGAGCTGAGAGAGGAATACTACAAGTAGGGCAAGGGATCAGGGATGCTGTTGCTTTCGTGTACATATGCTCACACAGTTAATAAACTATCAAGAGAAGACAGACACTAGAGCACAGCAGAAAATAAAAACCATAAGGAGAACATTATTTTTAATATACATATCTGCCAATCAAACACTGTACTGGTAGTTTCAAAAGGTGACCTGATTGCTTGGCCATTAGCACAGCAGACTGCCGTGTGGGGAAAATGAATCCAAGTCCAGTTGTCAAATATAATAGAAACTTGGCAGGGGAGATCTAATAATGACCGTAACTGTGTTATGAAAAACAAGAGAGAAAAGAATACAGTCTCCCAGTCCATTTTGGAAGACCAGATGATTTTATGTGCTTTAAAAAAATGAATGCAGGGATCATGTTTCTAAATTAGGACAAAAGACTATTGAGACCAAAGGCTAAAAGTATTGATGTGATCTTAGTGTCTTCCAATTTTACTGTCGTTCAAAGCATCTAGTATCAGTACATGCCTTTGTTTTGCCCATTTATTGAACCCTTTGCACTGCTACTCCATGGCTGCAAAGTTCCTATGTACACCAGGCTGAAGTAAACATTCCACTGACACAATCAAAATTAGGATAAAAATTGCAGTCTACATTCAAAGGATTTAGGTTGCTTTCTGATTTTAACAAAGTTGTGCTATAAAGTCTTTTTTTTTGTATGCCAGATGACAACATTAGGAGCTGATGAAGAAAAATGTCTTATATACAAGAATAATGCCTTCATTAATTACATGAGGAACAAAAACATTAATTTCAAAAAAAAGGCTTCTTAAACTGTACTTTTCTTTATCTTCAAGAGGTTTGTGGGTGGAATATCTTGCTAATACTTTGCCTAGGTTAAAAGAACTTTTTTTATTATGATTAGTTTTCCTAAATTTTCATTCATAGTTTTAACTCCTATGTTTTGACTGGAAAGAAGACTTCATAATTAATTTCTGATAAGAAAACACCATATCCTAATATTACTGATGAAAGGTACAGAAAACACATTAAAAGTTATTTGCTTCTCAGTTTCATGTAATAAACTCAATTCTACTGTCTACATTGAATTTATGGGCTCAATAATATTCCCTAATTAAATTAAAGAACCCTTCATACCAAAAGAAATGGGAACAGTCAAATAAACCAACTTTTTTTTTTTTTGTATTGGCTACATGGGAAAAATTCTGCTAAAACAAATATATTTAAAACAGCTCTCCTTCTGCTTTCCCACTTAACGACCCTAGAAGTTTTACTACTAGAAAAGATTATTCACCAACTCATATTGTTCAGACATTGTCACACTATTGAAGTTCTTGGCAGGTAGAGAATTATTTTTATAGACAAGATGTTAAATTCAATTGGGACACTGAATTTCTTTGGTATAACAGGACAATTACATTAAACTGTGCAACTCTTACTTCTATCTCTATCTCTTGGGCCTTAACCTCAAATTTATAAATGAACCCACTGAGTTTTTGTGACAAAGTTTTGAGGCAGCTCTGAGTGAACTGGAATGAAAATCAACACAGAAATACTGCAGAAAACCTAGAATGTCAAATGTAAATCTCTCAGGCCATTTCAGTTTCTAAGCTCCAGAAGGAAAAAGAAATTAAAAATATATATATTCATATCTATTAAACTGTTAAACCACACAGGCATCTGGATTTTAACTTCTAGCACAGCAGTAGAGAACAGAGATTTTAGGAAGGCAGAGAAGCAGTTTAACCTTTATGAGCACAAGGCAGTACTTTCTAGATAAAACAGAGCTGAAGATTTGCTGGCACAGTTATGATTAGCTATGCATCACCTACCATTCAAACTGACAGAAAAAAATTTATTCAGACTTCGTGAGGGGTTTGGGATGTTCAGTTTTTGCTAGGTTTCTTTTGTGGGTTTTTTTGTTTGGGTGTTTGTTACGTTGGTTGGTGGTGGTGTTTGGTTTATTTTGTGGGTTTTTTTGCTTTTGTTTTGTTTTGTTTTGGTATTAGCATCTAGACTCATCCTGAAGGCTATCAGGAGGTCATTAATGCTGCACCACTTGCTACTCAAAACATCAATCCTTCCTGCTTCAGGACATCCCTGTTCAGCACAGGGTTTATAACAAGGGCTTGATAAACACTTCAAGAGTTTAATAAGCAAGATAAACATTACAGAACTTATACTACTGAGAACTAGAAAACAAGTTCACCCTCTTTATTTTGTTCTGTCAGTGTGATTTAGAAAATAGACCACTGAGATATCCAAAAAACAAGCAAAAGAGATGGAGAGTTGTAGAAGCAATGGCACCAGTAACCCGCTGTCAGTGGTGCAGATCTAATTTCAGTGCCAACTTGAGTCGCTACAGCAAACTAGACACATCATTCCCTGGTCATCTGCTGATCATAGGAATTGTTCACCATTTATTGCCTCCTTACTGCCGTAATCACCATCACTATGACTGCATGTTTGCAACACTCTACATTGCTCTTTTGAAGGATTCATACCTATGCACCATGGTTGAAAATCGATTTGGTCTTTTGTAGAGGAGGAGGAACAGCAGAAGATGGAAAATGGGATGGCAAAGAACTGAAAACGTACAGAGAAGTTAGAGAAGAGAGAAAAAAAATTGCCTGCATCAGACTTGGACAAGCAGAGAATCCTTGTGGAGCCAGACTCCTTCTGGGCTGTGTATGAGTGCAGGGAGGAAAGGACTAAAGTGAAGAGCCCAAGCCACAGATTTCACTCACCTTGAAGAGCCAACATCCATGCAGGAGTTGTGAGCCCACAAGGGAGGACTCGCAGAGCATTCAGAAGCTGGAGGAGTTTGCAAGTGAGAGACAAGACATAAAACACAAATTATCACCTTAGCTGTGCCCTTTCTTCCCATGAGGAGGAAGGGAGCTGTTATTACTTCTGTGACTTCTGTGAGATAAGGAAGAAAGGAAAAACCACAAGGGTTAACAACTGAGAGTTGAAGTAATGAGGCATTGTGCCTGCTCTGTCCATGTCCATGAGAGAGGAGACACAGTGCCACTGGAGTGGGGACAGTGCCACGTGGAAGGAATGGCAGCATTCACATATCCCTGCTGGGGATATTCTGCAAGATTGCAGCATAACTTTCAATTGTGACTCAGATTCTGGCACGAGGCCTGCCTGCCTTCTTCCTCCTCCTCCCCACCCCACATAATGAGAAAAATATTATTAGTCTATTAGCTAATAGCTCTCATTATTACTCATGAGCTTTTTTTTTCATTGCATCCCACTGTTTTCATGGGAATAGTACACAGATTCCTCTCTGCAGCAACACTTCCCAGGGCAGAAATATGAACACTGTTTAGAATACTCTCAGAAAACTGCAGACATTAAAATCAGAGATTCATTGATCATGAGGCCCATTTCTCTGCTAAGGGAGGCTTAGTCCCAAAAGCACATTTTCTAGAGTCTCATACAGAGCAGTGTTAAAAATACCAGCAGTGAATCATCCTCCAGGTAATCTCAGGAGGCAATTTCTCAGCAGAACACACTTTTGTGTTTTGTGATTTTGGTTTGTTTTCTTGGCAGACTAAATTTTAATTTCTTTATTTTATTCTTAGCTGTGTCTTCCTATAAAAGCATTAAATACTTCTCTTTGCATGCAGCTAACAATCTTCACACCTTTCTCTCCCATCAAACCTTGGACACTCACTGTAGGACTCGTGCTGCTCCCCCCTTTTTCACTCTCCCTTGGCTGAGCTCTTGCTCTGGGGCCAACTGTGGTGCAGCATCAGAACCACAGGAAACTCTGAGAAGGTGACAGGGGTGTCTCATCCTCTTTTACATGACCCATGTAGCACCACCTCAGGTGCTGAACCTGAGCAAATCTGGGAGATTTATCTCAACACGATTTCTTGCTTTCCTTAATCATCACAGACCTAATTTAGTACCATTAATCCATCGCCTAAATCCTCATTCTTCCCTTTAAATTAATTTGTTGCTCTTCACTAAATTCTCTCTAATTGATCAATATCTTTCTAGTTAGCATAGTGCTGAATGCTGCCCAGTATTTCATAAGAAAAGAACTGTTATTGTTTACTGGACCTGTGCCTGGCTATTTTTATCAGCTACTATTCTCTTAAAAATACTCAGGAATCTTGGCTTCAGCGCACTGAATTATGCCCATGTCCAGATTTTTAACAAACAGGTGCCTTGTATTACAGACAGGATGAGCAAATAACAGATGAAGCCTCATGGTGAATGCTAAAACCTGCTTATATTGCTATCGTTATCTTGAGTGGGACTCAGAGAGGGCATTCTCACTTTATTGTCAGGACACAAAAGCACCAAGTGCCTTCTGATCACTCAGTGCTTTTTGCTCCTCTAACTTTTTAAATTTTCTCCCACCACTTCCTCCACACACACTTTATGGTGCTTCCACTATTTAGGATCTCACAGAAGAAATTAAAAAATACTGTAACCCAAAAATACTATAAAATAGTTAAATTATACTGGGGGTTTTTTGCCCTTGGTCCAGTTATATATGCGTTTATAAAAGGTCATATATCTTTATCACAGGTTTTCTCCTTTTTCTACATTAAAAATTACACAATTAATAGAAACACATGAATGCCCAAATTTGGGTGGATAGGGAGGATATTGGACATCTGTCAATAATTACTGCCTCTAAATTGGAGTGTGTATTTTACAAATCACTGAAGCTCTTTTCCAGACATTCTTGCTGCTTGCTATAAATAGTTCCTATCTTGTACCACTCAGCTTTATTTACCCAGGGGGGTGTGTGCACATGCATACACACGTATATTTATCCATCCTTGTATTCACATAAGTACATTGGTCTATGTGTGTGTCTCCATGTGGGTGTGCATGCATATATATTTAAATTTTCATGGTTTATGCTACCCAGGTATGTGTTACTTCTGCAATTTTTTCTGGGTAAATGATTAGAAGTTTTAATTTTGAGCAATTTTCTTACAGCTTCAGGTGCTATGATTGTGATCTCACTCAAGAAGCTCATTTTTCAATCACAAAGATTAAAAAAGAGAAGATTTCTAACGCTTGTGGTGAAAACCTTGAAGACATGAAGCAACCCTGAAGACATGAAGTAAATGAACATCAAAGATAAAATAAACCCCACACATAAGAATGTAGCATTTTCTAAAATATAAGTTTTTTAATTCCCCATGTTTTTACCGACTTTTAAGTTTTATTAACACTTGGTTTTCCTTGCATTCTGATCAGTGTCCATGATGTTCTTCTGAAGCAGAAGGCTAGTCTCACATGGGGAACTTCCTTTGTTCCCACAAATGCAAAAACAACAGTTGTCATCAAATATAACGTAATCCACCTTGTCCTTTCTCCAACAGGCAGGGGTCTGATGTCTTCTGTGAATGATTTACATGGGAAGCAGTTTACCTTGGTGAAATTTAGATCTATGAACCATGCCAAAAAGGTAATTAATTTTTCTTTTTTGGATTAATTAATACCTGACTATCCAGTAATTTGGTATTTCTGCTATTTGATGAATACCACATCTAAAAGCATATCTGGAAAGGTACTCACCAAGTTTTTAAATAGTATAAATTAGTTTCCTGTGAACCAGGAATTTCATCAGCTGATGACCTTTAGGTAAACAAATTCATCATCTAAATCCTACTTTCTAACCAGAGCTGTCAAAATGGGACCTAGACATCAGTCAAGTAAATTTTAAATTATCTGATCAATCTTTACAGATTTTTTTTCTCCGTCTACAAAGTCCTGTCCTTCCACAAGCCTCCCCACCTCCAATATTTTTTTGTTTAGACTATCATACATTTATACCTTTGCATAGAGTAAACCATAGAGAAAATGTAGAGAAGGAAGGGAACAAATTGCCTGCAATCAGTAAACAGCACTGAAAATTGCAAGTAGCACCATAGGGAATTTGGACTTGCTGCTTCAGAGGTTCGGGGAAGGTGACTGTGACATAAATCTTTGCATAGTTTCAAGAGAAATATTGCACAGTTGGACCAAGGTGTGCAGATCCCGATGTTCTGACCTTCCCACCCATCCCTGGGCCCAAGTCCATGACTGAAGTGCAGGTACAGCTCCATGGTTGTGCAGAGACAGCATACAGCTGACATGTCACCTCACCACCAAGGGACAGCTTCCTCTTACTTGTGTAGAAATATCACCAACACCTTGTTGTGTCAGTGGCTCCTTCACATGGAATGTGATGCTGTGACAAAATGTTCCATTCTGTTGTGGTTTACCAAGGTGCTCAATAGCCCCCAAGGACATCTGAAAGTACTCTGTGGGCTGGAAGCAGTAACCTGAGTAATAATGCTAACAGTGTGCAAAGTCTATAGGATTTTTATTGTTTTGTGCTTTGGAATATTGAAATCTGTGACAGAGCATCCATAGCCATCCCTATGGCTATGGGCATTGAGAACTGAGGGTGGGTGATTAGGAGAGAATAGGAAAGTGCTCTGTACATTTTATGAGAGGATTTCAAAAAATATTGCAAATAATCTGGAATTCTAGAATTCATAACCTTTACAAGGTGAAAAGAGAGTCTGACACAACATATTTCCACATGCTGAACTGGGAGCTGGACCAGAACAGATTAATTAGAAATTAAATAGAGAACACCTGCACTTAGTTATTTATATAATTTTGAGTTCAGCTAAAATCCAGAGCCCAATTTTTGACACTCTTATATTTTCCAAGTCATAGAATTGTAGAGTCATTTAAGTTGCAAAAAGGCTGTTAAGATCTTCAAGTCCAATTTTTAACCCGGCACTCCCAAGTTCACCTCTAAACCAGGTCGTCAAGTGTCACATCTACACATCTCAAATAATTCCAAGGCTGGTGACTCAACCACTTCCCAGGGCAGCTGTTCATGTTTGACAGTCCTGCCCATGAAAATATTTTTCCCAATATCCAACCTAAACCTCCCCTGCTGCAAACTGAGGCCATTTCCTCTTGTCCTATTGTTTGTTACTTGGGAGAAGAGACCAACCCCCACCTCATTACAACCTTCTTTCAGGGAGCTGTTGGAGGGGAATGATCTCTCCTGAGCCCCTATTTCTCCAGAATAAACAGTAGACACCCCCAGCTCCCTCAGTCGCTTCTCATAAAACAGGACTGGCCCCAAAGCTGAGCCCTGGGTGCCACCCCGGTGTCTGGCCCCAGCTGGATGTGCCTCCATTCCCCACCCCTCTCTGGGCCCGGCCCCACAGCCAGTGTTTTACCCATCCAAGCCATGAGCCATCTCCAGGAGAATGTTGTGGGAAACAGTGTCAAAGGCTTTACAGAACTCCAGGGGATCAGGACCCACAAACTCTCCCTCACCCATTGAGTCATCTCGCCATGGAAGGAGACCAGGGCAATCAAGCAGGACCTGCCTTTCATCAACACATTCACAGCAGCTGACAGAATCACACTGATGAACAACAGGTGAAGGACCAGAATCAGAACGTAGCAGCAAAATTTTGTCCAAAAATATTTAAAATTTAGACAAAAGCGAATGCACTGACTGGGCAGACATCTCCAGTATCACAAAGAGGAAGGATTTTTTATTATGCATATTAAACACTCAAAAGCCTCAGAGAAATGCTGATATCAATAACATCATGACATGTTTTGACAGTTTTTTGTAAAAATCAATGCAAACTGCTTGATGTAGGTTTCCTTTTTTTATAGCATTTGTACCATGCTATTTGAGATAACATTAGATTGGGAATAGACTGGTAGGTTGACTGGTAGATCTGGGCACAAGAAAACATGATTACGAATACATTAACATTTGTGAAACCAATATATTGAATTACCAAGCACAACAGCTTGACACAGTAGACCTCAGAAAAAATTAAAACATTAGCAGAAATTAAAGCTTACTAGCTTTGGGGAAATAAACAATTTACCTGGTCTACAGATGATACAAAACAAAATAAAATCATGCTAATTTCTTTTTTTAGATCAATAGCTGTGTTTTCAATGTACACTTGGACCTCCAGAAACAATTCTTTTAGGCTAAAATTCTGTATCAAAAAAGTTCCCTCAGAATCAGGAAATATCATACACACAGATATAAATTTCCCTTTCTATTCTCAGAATCATCATGTATAGAAGAAACACTCATTTTACTGCAGTGCTGATATTTCTTTTTGGAAAACAAATCATAAAAGCTAAACATTTCAAATTTGTGGTCTTAATTTCCATAGTTAGGAAGGTATAGATATGTATGTTTAGGTCTAATCTTTCTTGTAAAGAAAACTTTCAAAAATGCAAGTAGTCACTAATTTAATTGATAACTAAAATTATGACTGCATCGATTTCTCTCTCCTTCTATTCCCTTCCCGTGGATGGAAGATACCATATTACTGAGATCCTCAAAAGCAAAGGTGCAGCTCCCATTCCTTCTCCTGAGGCCACAATCTTACTCTGATGTCAGAGGCAAAGTTTTGGATGCAGATTTTGAACCACGCTGCTTTAAGCAGGGGAAAGTCAGGGCAGCACAGCAGCACCTCTGTTAAAAACCCTGACTATGACTGCTTGGTGTTAGAAAATTAACTGCACTTCTCTCTTTGTCTGTCATGGACGTATCGATTTTTCTGAATGTGGTAGTGTCTATTATTCCGTGTTTTCCCAAGAAATAGGGACAGTATCTTTGTGTTTTGAAGAGGAAAAAGTTCTTTCATGAAGAGCTAGTCATTTTAACATTCTACCTTCCTTGTTGAAGAATGAAGCGAGAAGCTGTAATATGTGAGCAAAAGAAAAAATGAATGAATATATATTACACACTCACATGCACAAACACAGATATGAAGATGCCAAGCTGGAGAACAGTTAGAAAATTGACTTATTTTTATTATAAGTGCTTACTTTTTTAATTCAAATTATGTAACATCAACTGATGCCTTTATGTGCTGTTGCCTCTTCCTGTCAATCACGCATAAAAACAAACAAAAAAGTATAATAAATTTAGGTAAAATAAATCATTTTATATTAATTTAAAACATATGTAGAAAGTAGATAAGTAGAGAGAGTTCTGAGTTGTCTGGTCAAGGTCCTAATTTGTCTCCAAAGTTCCCCAAAGTTCAGAACTTGGTTTTTGGGAATGTAAATCTGATGCATTTGCAGTTACAACAGTTCTTTGCACTTGACCAATACACCACGAATAGGCATAAATAATTAAAACTAACATAGTAAATAAATTGGGGGTGGATTCTGTGATACATTATTCTGAATTTAAAATTGTAGTTGCTCATTTATAAGTTTAGCAGTAGATTAACCAACTATTATAATAAATTAGAGAGTTTCAGTTAATTAATGGCCACCAGATGTCTCCCGTATTGGTTTCTCTTTACAATAGAAAAACACTCACAATCACAGAAAAATCAATGCAAACAAATTAATAAGAGCTAGAGAGTTCAGCCAATGCATTCTCCTTGATTCATGCCCAAATCTACAGTATGTTCTTTAAAAATCAAACACAAATTACTGTGATTTATACTGTTCCTTGAACAAAAAAGCAACAGTTGCACGTAATTACATTCTGTCCACACTGCATATCTCTGAAAGGAGGGACCCACTGAAATATTTACTTTTAGAGCTATTAGCTTTCTTGGTCTCCGAAAAAATGTTCAATCCAGAATTATTGTCTATGTTTCTTTGGTCTCCGTGTCAGTAGCTAAGTATAAACCAATTTTTGGTGCTTTCTCAGAAATTTGTTGCTTTTGAAGTGAAGAATGAAGGGGAGTAGTCTGTAGTCTTGTTTTCTGTTCTGTGCACAAACTGGAGGTAGGATGAAGGGAGCAGATCTGTAGAATGAAGCTGCTGGCATGGAGGATCAAAGGCAAGTGAGACTCATTCATCCCTCCTTGAGACTGGCTCCAGTTTGATCCCATGGGCTCATTTCCCATTTGCAGTTAGCACTCATTTGGTGCTTTCCCAGAGTAGTTTTTTCACGTTATTTTCATCCAAGTAAATGTCATGTAAGTGCTCTGAAACCACTCAGTAGTACAAATCACATGATGGTAAGCATGGGCAGTCAGGATATTAACTTCAGGAGAGTAAGAAACCGAACTGAAATACTCCTGTAGTTGCACATGTCCCTGTAGAGATCCTATAAACCCATGTTTAGTACAGAATGATTGTGTTCTGGGCATGTTCCAGGTGCATAACATCATGTGGGCTATGTTTAACCAGCCTGAGAACGTGAAAGAGCTGCAGAGCCTCCATCCAAAGCAGCCCATGATGGTTTGGCATTTCTGTTCTTAATGTGGCTTGTTTCTCAGTGCTGCTTGTGTGGGTGCAGGTGCAAGGGCAGTTCATAAAGTGGTTGCTAACAGAGGAAGAGTGATGAACTTACTGAAGATGAAAATCACATTCTGCCTTGGGGTTGTTCTGACCCAACCAGTGCTAAAAACAGAAGGGAAAGTTCACAGTTCTGCCAGTGTTGTCCAGTGTTTTGTTCTCAGCACTGCATGTTATCAGTCCCAGCAGCTTGGCCAGGTGAGCTGACCTCTCCATTCAGAATGCCAAAAAAGTGATTTCTGGCTTTGGTCAGAAGGGAAAAGAGCTTCAGTATGAATACATAATATATTCTCACTCAAATGCCTGGGATTAATATCACCAGAGCCTTAAGTTCTGAGGGAATTTTCTCCCGTAGTTCTCTTCACCAACACTGTTGCTGCTTCAGAGAATTCCCTCAGGCCACAACCTCATATATCTTTGAATGCTTTCTACTTCACTTTTTTTAGCAGTAAGAATCTTTGTCTACAGGTGATGGACATTCAGTTTCAGGAAAAAAAAAAAAGCAAAACAACAAAGGGTTGTTGGACATTTTAAGAAAAATGAAAAAATTTTCAGTGAAATGTTTAAGTGCAAGAGTAAAATTGTTCAGTGTGCTTATTTTAAGTGTTAGCAGCAGCAATTTTTCTTTTAGCTTGCAGAGTGAACCCAAAGTTAACCTTTCCTTGGAGGCTGCTCTAAATCTGTTCAGCTCTTTTGTAGTTAATGGATTCATTCCTGTCATCTGAATTTTGCTCCAGAAGCAGGTAACAGCTTAAGTAGGTACCGTGCAACTTGTCAAATTGCTGAGGAGGGAAAAAAATTAAAAAATAATTAATTCATTCATTCTGTGGTAAGCCATATCTAATTAGAAAAATATTAAAATTCAAATCAAGGGGAAAACTGGGAGAAAAATTATGTTTCTCCATTGTAAACATTATCTACTGAATTTAAAGTAAATCCAAGATGCTGAACTACAAAGACAGCTTGATATTAAACTGTAATCAATGTTATGTTGTTGAATTTTAGACCAAATTGCAGTAGAGATCTTTTTTCTTTTTAAAAGATATGTTTACATATTTTGAGCAAATTATACAAAATTAAAAAATAAAATTATTGAAGAATGTATACAACTAACTTAATGGAAAAAAAAAAAAAGCTGTTTTCTCCAAGTAAGTAATATGGATTCCTCCAGTGTGTCTGCTTAACACATGAATTTCTGATAACATACTGAAGTTTTAATGAAGCTGAAAGTTCCTGGCATAATAATACCTACTGCTTGGCAGGCTTGCAAGTGGGTAAAAGCTAAAGCTTAATGCTCAAATTGATCTTGCCATGCACTACTGGAGCAGGAACACCCAGAGCAGTAGTTATCCTTTCCTCTTCAAATGACTTGCAGAATTCAAAGGCTTGGTTTAAAAAAAAAATAAAAGGGGAAAAATAAAAAAGCATAAACTAATGTTATGAAGTGATGTTTGTGTAGGATGTAAGAGAATCTAAATGTAACATTGAAAACAGAAATTAAATTAAATTTCAGTTAAAAATGCAGCATACTATACTTGAAATAACCCTCTCCTGTAGATAGAACAGTGTTTCACAATTATTACAGCATCTTAATAAAACTACAAAATTACCAGTGAAAATTTGTAGATAGGCCAGGATAAGTTCATGCCATTCCCTATTCAAGTTATAGCCTGAGCATGGGGGTGGATTGACTGGAGAAAATCACAGGTTGTGCTTTTCATCTCTCTCAGTTTACACAAAAGAGTGGATTGTTTTCTGTCTCACAGCTTTCTTAGGGGTTTACAGTTGGTTTGTTTTCAAACTAGTAAGAAATAAACCTTTCCATTACACTTCGGCAAAAGCTATAGATGGAAAAAAAAAGATTCAATACTAAAATGTCCACAATTTAAATTTTAGAATTCCAGTATTTCAAGCATCATGTATCACATGGAAATCATGCATATCTGTATGCAGTCATAGCACAAACACAGGGCTAGGTACTGGACATGGAGTTATCCATAGACTGTTTTCTCTTAGAAGAGGTGGGGTCTTATTTTCTTCTGGTGACTTTTTTGCAATCTGATGTCCTCAATATCAGTATAAATGTATAGAAAGTCATAGCAGCTGAAGGCAGTACATTGCACTGATTGTTTATTTTCATGTTTTGGGCTGTAATTGTGTAGGGTGATAGATCTGGGAGATTAAAGAGCAAAACATCTGATTGAGACACCAACTTCACCCTAACTTAGACTGAAAGAGGCTTTTTGTCCATTTCCATTTTCTAAAATGAGCCATGCTATGAAATTCAGTGTCTATAGCACTACTCAAATATAGAGTCATAGAATCACAGAGTAGTTTGGATTTGAAGGGTCTTTTAAAGATTCTCTAGTCCAATCTGGGCAGGGACATCCATCACTAGGTCAGGTTTTTCAGAGTCCCTTCCAATCTGGCCTTGAACACTTCCATCTACAACTTCTCTGGGCAACCCAGAGAAGTTGTAGATGTTGTTGTCTCAACACCCTCACCTTAAAAACTTCTTCTTCATGTCCAATCTATATCTAGCCCTTTTCAGTTTAAAAGCATTATCCCTTGTGCTGTCAGTACAGATTTGGGTAAAATTCTTTCTTCATCTTTCTTATAACCCTCTTTAGGCACTGAAAGGCTGCTATAAGGACTCCCTCCAGCCTTCTCTGTCCAAGNTATATATATAAGAAAACAGTATTTTTCATGTTTTTTTGCAGACTGTCTCCAAGGTAGCACATCTGCTTGCTATGCTAGCTGCATTCTTTATGCTTCATATTTTCGTGGGAAAAAAAAAAGAAAAATATGATCATTCATCCATTAATTAAGTTTATTTCATTAAGGGATAAACTAACATTAGCCATTTCCCATTTATCATCACTTCTGACATCTTGCTAATCATTTGTCCTCTGGCCCAGGAGTGGTCAGTACTAGCATGGAAGAGGGAAAGACTAAGACAGAGCTTAACTCTTCACATCCATGCAAATCAGATTGCTAGTGCTCTGGCACATACAACAGCTCTTCTTCAAATGATAAAAAATCCAGTCACAAACAATATTTCCCTGTTATTCTACCAAATAAATGGAGGAAAATATCAAAAAGACTCGTGCATATAAATAGACTACAGTTTTCATGTTAGCATGGTATTTTGTCTCATTTAATTAAAGTCATGCTTGTATCCAATCCGCCACAGCAGAATTCTGTGCCTGCCCTCTGCCCTCAGGCTGCAAACAGACTAAGAAAACAGCAACTGTGGTCTCATCTGCAGGTGGCCTGTTCAAATTCTTTTCTCTGTACCAAAACCAAAAATCCCAGATAGAAACAGATGCAACAGTTATTGCAAGCTGTGGGAAAGAGCAGAATTGCCAGGGTTACATCTCCTGGGTGTTGTGTCTGATTGGCATAAGCTCTTTTCATGAAACTGTCGTGTGAGCAGCCCCTCAGAGTAGGTAGTTTGAAGGAAAGTGGTTGGACCCCTGCAACAGTTATAAATAAAACTGAGAGGAAAAATAGATCTTTAAAAGATATTGTTTTATCATTGTTGCTGTCTTGGAGCCCTGCACCAGCTTCTAGTTTTTTATTTTGTAATTTTAAGTCACGGTAGGGCACTGAAAAAGTATGATTCATTATTTCTATCTAAAGAAGTAGCTATGAATGTAGCCAAAGTGATGGCCAATACAATCAATTGCCCAAGTGAAGAGCATAATATTTTAGTATAAAAGACAAAATATCCAGGTTTACTTGAGCCTACTGTGAAATTGTAGACTCAACAGCACCTTGCAAAACCCAAAGAACTAGAGCCTTAGAGAGCCAAGATCAAGCTTACAGGATCATATGTATTGAATACAGCTTTGAGTTTTTCAGAATGGATTAAACTTTCCCCTTACAATATGTCCTTCCCTATTAGAGCAGGTTTGCACAGAGCTCCATCTGAAGGAGCTTCCTCATTACTGGGTTTCTCTGAGCTGATCTTCTGCTATTTGGAACAGTCATGTCAGCAGGTGGACACTACTTATTAGCTGTCAATCTGAATATTTTCAAGAATAAGTGTGAAAGATCTATTTCAGGGTCCTCTAATTAGGCTTCAAGTGAGAGAGTTTCATTGGATGAAACAGTCAGGGCTCCTTCTGCAGAACTGGAGGCATCACTGGCCTTACAATGGCCTTCAGCTACTTCTGCCTCCCTCAGAACCTGCAGAGTAAAATAACACCAGTAAAAGCATAGAAGGGAGGCTTATTTCATAACACCTGACAAGGGGACACAGGACCAGACGTCATGTTTCCCACTGCATAACAAAAATTCAGCAGCTCCTAAAGGCTGAAGCAAAGCATTGTTGGATTTATAGCAGCTCACTGTCACTCTGGATCTAAAAGCTTGAGGCAAATCCCATCCATGTCAAAAAATAAGAGCACCATTAATGCAGAGATTTAGTTGTCAGTAATTTCAGTTTGTGCTTTCTGGCTAAACAAAACCTTATCCATCTCTTCCTTTGAACTTCCTTTACATCATATATCGTGTGTTCCCACAAAACCCCACAGGCAAGTCTCCCCACCAGCTCTGTGTTTTGAAGCACCAATGATGTTAATTGCCACATGGCATCACATTTATTTTATGGCTTCTAACACACTATGCATGCACTGACAATGTGTCAGGATTTCAGATACCACACAGGATGACAAGCATAAGAATGCTATCAATAGACTTATGTTACTGTGGGCTATCCCTGGCAGCTGGCTCTGTAAGTCTTGAAGCTCACTCCACAAGGCTGTGAGCTCACAGATGGTGAGCTGCAACTGCAGTTCTCTCCCAGGTTCACTTAAATGTGCAGCTCTTAGTGACAGCAGAAGCTGTGATTTCAAGTTTGGCAGGGAAAGAACATTAATATTGATCTGGTATTGATGTCTGGAGAGGCAACCTAGAAGGCTAGGCAGTGCTAAAGGAATAAAGTAGGTGTTTATTTAAAGGCCTTCAAAGGATACACCTTGGGTAGTACAAGAGCCTGGCCATGGTTTAATCCAGGATGGATGACTGGTCACGAGTTTTCACACCTTTATAAGTTTTGGTCCATTTATATATTGGTGTTAATTGTCCAATTACAGCTTCGGGTTATGAAGTCCCAAACTCCCAGCCTGCTCTCCTCAGTTTGATGTTGTTTGTGCTTTTTGGGCCTGAAGCTGCAATGGTGTCCTTGGTTCTCAGGCCAGAAAAGGGTTGTTTTTTCTAAGTAAACTGTGAAGAGAACTTGGTAACACTTTATATGAAGTTCAGCATTATACACTAATGCAGTACAGAATCTAAAAATATGAAAGCTAAAACTTAAGGTAGCAGTATCCATGCAACTCAAGCACACAGGACTGGCACGAATGTGAAGGATCAGTTTTTGAGAGATGGAACCAAAATAAATACAGTGATAATGATGCAAATAAAATGCTTTCAAAATAGACCTGAGCGTGGCTTTGCTAGAAGAACAGTGTTGCTTTGCTTTTCATACATCTAAATGAGCATTAGTTCTGAATCTCATCCTGCAGCCTTTAGATTCTACATGGATCTAAAGAGATTGTGTATAGCATAAAACATTTTCCATTTGTAAAGTTAGGGTTCTCTGCACTGCTATATCAAAACTGTGGGGGCTTTTTTCCCCTTTGTAGCTGAGGCATTGCATATATGGCTGGAGAGAGCACAGTTTAGTACCTTTCTCCCTATTGGAACAGCACAGCCCTCAGCTGTCCCCTACAAGCAGCATCTCACATGTGAGCTAAGCCCAGGAGGGCAAGCAAATGAAGATGACAAGGGAAACAAGGGAAAGCACAGACAGAAAAAAACAACATTAAAATCTTCTCTGTACTTCATATTCTTTTCATATTCTTTTTTGGCACTAAAAACATACAAAATCTAGGAGGCAATGGGATGTTTTGCAGAACAACTTGAAGAGTACATCATACCAGGCANAAACCAAAAATCCCAGATAGAAACAGATGCAACAGTTATTGCAAGCTGTGGGAAAGAGCAGAATTGCCAGGGTTACATCTCCTGGGTGTTGTGTCTGATTGGCATAAGCTCTTTTCATGAAACTGTCGTGTGAGCAGCCCCTCAGAGTAGGTAGTTTGAAGGAAAGTGGTTGGACCCCTGCAACAGTTATAAATAAAACTGAGAGGAAAAATAGATCTTTAAAAGATATTGTTTTATCATTGTTGCTGTCTTGGAGCCCTGCACCAGCTTCTAGTTTTTTATTTTGTAATTTTAAGTCACGGTAGGGCACTGAAAAAGTATGATTCATTATTTCTATCTAAAGAAGTAGCTATGAATGTAGCCAAAGTGATGGCCAATACAATCAATTGCCCAAGTGAAGAGCATAATATTTTAGTATAAAAGACAAAATATCCAGGTTTACTTGAGCCTACTGTGAAATTGTAGACTCAACAGCACCTTGCAAAACCCAAAGAACTAGAGCCTTAGAGAGCCAAGATCAAGCTTACAGGATCATATGTATTGAATACAGCTTTGAGTTTTTCAGAATGGATTAAACTTTCCCCTTACAATATGTCCTTCCCTATTAGAGCAGGTTTGCACAGAGCTCCATCTGAAGGAGCTTCCTCATTACTGGGTTTCTCTGAGCTGATCTTCTGCTATTTGGAACAGTCATGTCAGCAGGTGGACACTACTTATTAGCTGTCAATCTGAATATTTTCAAGAATAAGTGTGAAAGATCTATTTCAGGGTCCTCTAATTAGGCTTCAAGTGAGAGAGTTTCATTGGATGAAACAGTCAGGGCTCCTTCTGCAGAACTGGAGGCATCACTGGCCTTACAATGGCCTTCAGCTACTTCTGCCTCCCTCAGAACCTGCAGAGTAAAATAACACCAGTAAAAGCATAGAAGGGAGGCTTATTTCATAACACCTGACAAGGGGACACAGGACCAGACGTCATGTTTCCCACTGCATAACAAAAATTCAGCAGCTCCTAAAGGCTGAAGCAAAGCATTGTTGGATTTATAGCAGCTCACTGTCACTCTGGATCTAAAAGCTTGAGGCAAATCCCATCCATGTCAAAAAATAAGAGCACCATTAATGCAGAGATTTAGTTGTCAGTAATTTCAGTTTGTGCTTTCTGGCTAAACAAAACCTTATCCATCTCTTCCTTTGAACTTCCTTTACATCATATATCGTGTGTTCCCACAAAACCCCACAGGCAAGTCTCCCCACCAGCTCTGTGTTTTGAAGCACCAATGATGTTAATTGCCACATGGCATCACATTTATTTTATGGCTTCTAACACACTATGCATGCACTGACAATGTGTCAGGATTTCAGATACCACACAGGATGACAAGCATAAGAATGCTATCAATAGACTTATGTTACTGTGGGCTATCCCTGGCAGCTGGCTCTGTAAGTCTTGAAGCTCACTCCACAAGGCTGTGAGCTCACAGATGGTGAGCTGCAACTGCAGTTCTCTCCCAGGTTCACTTAAATGTGCAGCTCTTAGTGACAGCAGAAGCTGTGATTTCAAGTTTGGCAGGGAAAGAACATTAATATTGATCTGGTATTGATGTCTGGAGAGGCAACCTAGAAGGCTAGGCAGTGCTAAAGGAATAAAGTAGGTGTTTATTTAAAGGCCTTCAAAGGATACACCTTGGGTAGTACAAGAGCCTGGCCATGGTTTAATCCAGGATGGATGACTGGTCACGAGTTTTCACACCTTTATAAGTTTTGGTCCATTTATATATTGGTGTTAATTGTCCAATTACAGCTTCGGGTTATGAAGTCCCAAACTCCCAGCCTGCTCTCCTCAGTTTGATGTTGTTTGTGCTTTTTGGGCCTGAAGCTGCAATGGTGTCCTTGGTTCTCAGGCCAGAAAAGGGTTGTTTTTTCTAAGTAAACTGTGAAGAGAACTTGGTAACACTTTATATGAAGTTCAGCATTATACACTAATGCAGTACAGAATCTAAAAATATGAAAGCTAAAACTTAAGGTAGCAGTATCCATGCAACTCAAGCACACAGGACTGGCACGAATGTGAAGGATCAGTTTTTGAGAGATGGAACCAAAATAAATACAGTGATAATGATGCAAATAAAATGCTTTCAAAATAGACCTGAGCGTGGCTTTGCTAGAAGAACAGTGTTGCTTTGCTTTTCATACATCTAAATGAGCATTAGTTCTGAATCTCATCCTGCAGCCTTTAGATTCTACATGGATCTAAAGAGATTGTGTATAGCATAAAACATTTTCCATTTGTAAAGTTAGGGTTCTCTGCACTGCTATATCAAAACTGTGGGGGCTTTTTTCCCCTTTGTAGCTGAGGCATTGCATATATGGCTGGAGAGAGCACAGTTTAGTACCTTTCTCCCTATTGGAACAGCACAGCCCTCAGCTGTCCCCTACAAGCAGCATCTCACATGTGAGCTAAGCCCAGGAGGGCAAGCAAATGAAGATGACAAGGGAAACAAGGGAAAGCACAGACAGAAAAAAACAACATTAAAATCTTCTCTGTACTTCATATTCTTTTCATATTCTTTTTTGGCACTAAAAACATACAAAATCTAGGAGGCAATGGGATGTTTTGCAGAACAACTTGAAGAGTACATCATACCAGGCAGAGCTACAGTGATGGCAAGTGAAGCACTGGCTCTACTGAGTCAATCGTAATTTCAGCATGCTCCAAACTACCCCACATCTTATCAAATTAGGCTACTTGTTAGGATTTCAGTTGGATTCAATTGACTTGCTTATTTCATTTGTTGAGATTAGAAATACTGCTGGAGGAAAAATAGTTCCTGGGGAACATGTAGAATGAACTCCAACACCCTGAGCATTACATTGCATTCCGGGGGCTGTGGCAAGTATGGATTGCACCTCCACACCAGAAAAGGTTCCCGTCTCTTTTTATGCTGGGTTAGTCAATGTGAAAAGCAAATTACAGCCACCCTTCTTCCCTGTTCTCCACTTTGCCTCCTAGACCTTCATGCATGGATTCACCTCCATTGGCTAAAGGAAAAGAACAAGGAAATGATTAAAACCTTCCTCCCTGTCCAGCCACATGCTCTGTTCCCAAGCAGGCTGCATACAAACAACATCTCTGTCAGGCATCAGTGGCAAGGAACAGCCAAGCCCTTTGACCTTGAATTCCAGACTTTTCAGCTCCTGCTTTTTAAATTTAGTTCTACTTTCCTTGTAGCTCTGATATGGAAACACTGTAAAAATCTGAACTCAGGGATTTTGAGTTAATACCTATTACTAAAGAGACAATAATTAATATTATTCAATTTGAATTTTCCTTTCATTTTTTCCTTGTGAAAAAATTTGCAAATAACTAAATAGTTCTCACCGTTTCTGGGTTTTGATTTACTTAACATTAAATTGCTATTTACAGTTTACTGAAACAGTAGCTACTTGAGGTGACAGAATTGTGTCCATACTTGCTGTTGCTATCCTATTATTTATTTCAGACTTAATATGAAGTGTGAGAGTTGTTAATGCATTTTTTCCACTAAATACTTGCAGATTTTTCTTTAATCTTAATACAGTAGTCTTGCCTTTGTTCAAATTTTTTCTTGAACTTGGTGAAAATTGCCATAAATCTAAAACCCAGGAGAAGTCAGGTAAGCTGTCTCAGTAACCTTCAACACTTTTAGAGTTGTCTCTCTTACTGAAATATAGGAGAAGGTAGTGATACTTGAAGTGCTATTTTAAGGCTAACAACTTGAAATTATGAATAGACATGACAGAATCTGAAGAAAACTCTTCTGATTTGTTCCAGGAAAATATTTTTTCCTTGAATACTGTATTCACAGCAGTATTTTTGAGACCTCTACACATAAAAAGATAAGGTATCCTTTGACCCTGAAACCTCTATGATTTCCTGTACTTATTTCATAGAATGAGCTTGTACAACATGTAGAAAATGGAAAAAGACTCTATCTGTTTTTTTTTCACATGGCAGATATTTTCTAGTACTAGAAAAAATATAATAACAGAGCTATTAGAAATAGTTTTTTTGATTGTTATATTTTTTATTGTTTTTGAGGGATTGTCTTTTAACAATTAATAACTAGCAAATTTTAATAAGTCAGTGGTTCTGGCTTTCATTGTTTTCGCCTTCCTCAGCTATCTTTCAATGATATGAAAAAAGGCAGTTCCTCAAAAATGGAGATTAAGAAAAATCAGTGGATGAAATTTAGAGCTTCATTCTAAAAAAATAAAAAAATAATTGTCTGTATTTCCTCATCTTGCAATGCAATAAAACATTTTGATATTCAAGAAGGTGCTTCCTAGTAAGGAAAAAATAATGCATAATTGCAGAAAAAAGGAGGAAATTTCTTCTAGCAATGACTTAACAGCTCTGGAACGGCTGATGATAATATCCCAAGCTCCCTCCAGATTACTAACTGGGGAAACAATTGCTCTGAATTCAAAACAATTAATAAATGTGAAAAAAAGCTAACTGCTTTTTTCCATGGAGTTACTAACCATGTAGTTACTGGGCAGCCTATGGAGGTTACCAGGAATTTGTCTGTCTGTGTCACCTGATGTAGTAAAAACTTAGAAATGAAAACTATTGGTCCATCTATAGAATTTGCCAACATGTCTACTATAGTATTAGTGTTAGGTCAGGTTACTTGCTTTCATGTTTTCAAGCAATCTCTCTTTACTCTGCCTGTTCACTAAATAAGTGATTTGACCTCCACAATGATGCAGGCAATATGATTTTGGGCTAAAAAGTAGAGAAAATAGACTTATGAAAGGAGTAGTTGAAACTATGGCTCATAAATACAAAAAAATAACCTCCAAAAACATTTCCTTAAGATACTGTCTTAGAATCCATTGGTGCAGATACAGCTGTAGAGCTTATTAACTGCAATAGCATGCTGCCTGCTCTGGCACTAATCTTGCCTAACTACTAATTTCTCCAGGAAGTCTGAATATGTGCATGTTTAAAGCTATTGCTTAAAGAAATGCTGAGTGACAAATAGAAGTATGCAGACATTGAAGGACACCCAGGTCCTGCAGGTTTGTCACCCTGATCCAAAAGGAGCTGGAGTGGGCTGAAAATTTAGTTCAAGTTCTTTCTCTCTTTTTTTTTTATTTTTTTTTAATTGTATGAATGCAATTGACCTTAGTGAATAAAACCAAACAAACTAATAATTCTTTTGCAGTCGAGCTGGTTCACATCTAGATATATTCCTCCAAGTAACTGAATGTCAGTGTGGGTAGGGTGCAGTGGTGATGGATGGTGGGGGTTTAATTTGTGTACAGGGATGCTCTAGTGGTCCTTTAATGGGACATTGCCCGTTGTGCTCTGGTCCTTTTATGATCCATGAGCAGCACTAGTAAAGAATTCTGCTCTAGGATCTAATGAAATGGGAACCAACTGAATAACCTGGAAAACATTCCAGGTTTGACAATCAGGTCTGTGGGATAAAATATTTATGGTATAAGGTAGGAAGAAGAGAGAGAGTCTGCAAAACTTGCATTCAAATTGCAAAATGAAAATTAACTACTTCTGTCTTTCTCATTAAATCCAAACTCTTGTGATGGCATTGCTTTATTACAGCATCTATTATTAGTATTATTTATTTGAATACCCCCAAAAGAGCTTGGTTTTTGATGGATAGATACTAAAAAGTGTCTCTGCTTAAAAGATCTCACATGGGAAGAAAATTCAGGGTGAATATTGCTTTAGAGTGCTTGCCTTTGAAACCTTGATGTTTTTTAACAAAATAGGTTGTGTATAATAAAAAGCAAAGCTTAAAAATATGTTTCAGTGACTTCATTGAATGCCCTCAAAATATTATCCTCATTTTATGGTTAATATCCATAGAGAGAGCTGTACAGCTTTATGTTAAAAATGCTAAGTTGCAGGAAGCTGAGGTGTGGAATGAAATCATGAAGTATTCAGCGACTCCCAAATGACATTAAAATTCAACCCTCTCATTGTCTCACTGTTTCAAAAAACTCACCCAGCCCTAACTTTATGTCTATATGGTTCTGTGAACCCTGTGAGTGGAACCCTGAAGTTTGTGCTGAATCAGTCCAGGATCAATACTTAGCTGTAGCATCTGTAAACTAATGTGTTTTGGAAAGAAGGGACAGAAAGGAACACTCATCAGGAAGTTAAGCAGGGAACATGAGAATTTGAAAAAACAAACTGCTAGTTATCTCTGATTTCTAGTATCTCTGATTTCTGATACCTTTACAGAGGTCACAGCAAGGAATTATTTTACAAGTATTTGTACAATATTCTCTTCAGAAAAGTGAGGTTTAATAGAATCACAGAGGGGTTTGGCTTAGAACTGACGTTTAAAGGGTATCTAGCCCAACCCTCCTGCTGTGGGCAGGGACACCTTTCACTAGATTGAGTTGCTGAAAGCTCCATCCAGCCTGACCTTAAACACTTCCAGGGATAGGTCATCCACAACTTCTCTGGGCAACCTGTTCCAGTGTTTGAATACCCTCACCTTAAAAAAAAGTCTTCCTCATGGCCAGTCCAAATCTACTCTCTGTTTGTTTAAAAGCATTATCCCTTGTCCTGTCATTGCTTGTTTACAGGCTTTGGTAAAAACTCTTCATCTTTTATATAATTCTTCTTTAAGTATAGAAAATCTGCAATAGGATTTTCCCCAACCCATCTCTTCTCCAGGCTGAATATCCCCAACTCTCTCAGTTTTAATTTGTAAGAGAGGTGCTCCAGGTCTCTGACCATTTTTGTGGCACTCCTCTGGACCTGCTCTAACAGGTCCATGACTGATTTATGCTGGGAACTCTTAGCTCTGTCAAGGTCACTCTTGATGGCAACCTTTCCTCAATTGTGACAATCACACCATTCACTTGTTGTTTCTGGGACAATTTCTCAATTACTCTTTCAGGGGGGAAAAAATATAAGGAAATCCTTACTGTAAAATGGCTAGCTCGGAGGCATAATCTAATGCCAAGCTTCTGAGGTATTTGCATTTGCTTTAGTGATTTCATGTACACTTAATATTTACATAAAAAAGCTTATTGTGCATTAATTGTGTTAACATCAAAGACTACAGCCCATGAAATTCTGAGAAATGGCACTTATGCTCTGGCAATTTATTTCTGAGTATTTTTCCATTGCCTGTAGGAGAGAAGTGCAACGTGAGAATAATTCTCTGCCAGCATGCTTTGTAGTCTATCAAGCAAAGTAAATAATAGTGTGGGAGGTGAGTAGCATTAAAATTTCAAGGACTGACTAGCTGAAAGTGGACCACAGTACCAGTATAACTCAGCTTTTCAGTAAGCCTTAACTAGGTTTTCCATTTTTGACAAACCATCTAGGCAGGGTACTCCCTTGGGCTCCTTCTGTGCAGCCAAAGGTACTCACAAAAAGCTGATCAGAATGTGCAGCCTGGTGAGGTGTTTTTTGAGAGTCTACCAAATGAATGCTAGAGTCAGAGCATGGCTCAACAGAGCTTAGTATTTTCTGTAACAAGGAAATATGTACAGATGTTCCATACATAGCAGCTGCAGATTGCTCAGCTTGACTGAAAGTGGATATCATGCCCTATATTAGCAACCTATCAAAGGCTTAAGATATCTGAAGACAAATTGGAGACTGCAGAAAATAAATTATATTGCAATCCAGGACAGTGTTCCATAAAAATAATAAATTGAGTTATTTTTAGTCTTGACTTCTTGTCAGTCATTTTTCCTCATATTTTCTGTGTTTTTCCAATATATTGTAGATCAAAATAGGAAGAGGATTTATCACTTTTTAAATCACATTTAGAATATATTAATAAAATGCATGTAATACTCTTACAGCTTAACTGTAAATGACTTCAAAAGGTTAAAAATCGTAGCATTTTTCTAAAAATGTTATAGATAATACAAGCTTTATGATGCCATTTATAGGTAGAATGTTACATTACAGTAAAGCTAATGGCTTCATCTATGAAAATTGTTACAGAAACAAATGTACACGCTTCAGCTTTAGGAACAGTGTTTTATTAGTAAATCAACATTATTTCTCTTGTTGTCAGCTGCCTGTTCCCCTGGCATCTACCCCATGCAATAACAAATACACCATGCTTTTTTTTGGCCTCAGATACCAGTGGTCCCCTCTATGATAAGACATGCTCAAAAATGACAGAGGACAAAATAGCAATTATATCTTTGTAAAAGTGTGTGTGCTTTCCACAGCGTAGGTTTGGCTTTTGCAGTTACCATTGATCCATTCTCCTGCATAATCAAACCAGTTCTTTACATCTTGTTTTCTGCCCAGTGCCCAGACTTGCAGCCACAGATTTTGTGTACATGTATGTGAGAAGGTAACAAGACAGTATGTGACTCCTTTTGGTTAATTTCCCAAAACAAGACTGCATTATTGGAAACTCTCCATCAGGAAGAGAGATTTCTCCATCTTTCTCCCCTTTCTCCTCTCCACTCAACACTGCTTCAGTCGAACCCCATTCTGCTTTGCAGAAATTTAGCTCAAGAGTTGAGATTCAGTTTTGGACCAAATGAATGAAGGAGACTCTTCCTCTTTGCTGCATCCACACTGACAGAGAAACCAGGATTTGTCATTCCCTCAGGTTTGCCCCAGGGCTTCCTCTTCTCTTGTCTCAGGATAAGGCTTCAGTCGTTTCCTGAGCCTGGAAAGCAGGAAGAGGTGAGATGAGACCATCACCCATCACTGTGTTATACAACAGAATTGACACATTTAAGCATCTTTACGCAATTTTAAAAGGCCTGCTTTTGTTTTATATTAATATTAGTCTTGAAGGCTCTTTCAGAGAGGCAGATATCACTGAGCTTCGTAACCTGGTTCTCACTGATGCATTGTATCACACAGCCTTCAAAAAGGGACATAACTTCAATGAACTTCCTATCTGCTTGCAATAACCCAAAAGTAGATAAAACCAATTTATTCTTCTTCTTTTCCACTAATCATCTCCATTATTACTGCAGAGACATCTTCTATGTGTCAATACTGTGAGTCACGCAGAAAAACTAAATGCACCTATTTAAATTTTCTCAATTAAGTTTATTAAGCAGAAAAACTAGTTCAAGGTCGTGTTAAGAGGTAAAAGTAGCAGCAGAGACACTTCCCAAAAATTCTCTAAGTGAATCCAGGATAGTACAAAAATAATTTTCTAGTTAAAATGAATTTTCATTAGACACAGAAGTCACAAAACAATCACCTGTCAATGGCAGAAGACAATTATAATTGGTAGCAGCATGACAACTCAGTTTAGCAAATATGTGAAGTTCTTGGTGTGAAATAATTAGAATCTCTGCTTCTGGCCGAAACACTTTCCTACATTCATATCTTCCCATTTCCTCTTGATGGATTGAGACACACCACATCTGACACAAGAGTAATGTAATGTATTCTGTTCAAGGCTGCTGATTATAATGCACATGTGCACAGTGACAAACAATTAGTGTAATGATGCAGTGATTGCTAAGCTTATCACAACATTGTATAAGATCTCATGCACCAGAAATTACCCTGACCACCTTTTCATGCTTTCCATTCTACATTACTGTGAAACACAAATTTGCACATCGAACCTGAAAGGCTGCAAAGGGATTGATCCATACGAAGCCTGTGCTGAGGAAACTCTGCCTTCCAGCAAATCTGGAAAATAAATTAAAAGTGATTAGGATGAAGGGATGGAAATACAGAGGCAGGGTTAAGAGTTGGCACTCTGTTCAGTATTGATTGGAGCAAGATGTTTCCAAAGTGACCCCATTGCAGAAAGGTTGATGGTGTGGAGTTTGTTTACCCCACATCACCAGGCACTGCTGCCTGCCCAGAATCCCTCTCCTCAGCCAGAGCCAGGCTCCATCCATGCCCAGAGGGCCAGCCTGCTGCTGGCACAGGCTCCTTCAGCCAGGGGCACTCACCGGCTGCACTTCACCCATTGACACGGGCTGTTCATGGTACTACAGCATCTCTGAATGTGCCATTTACACTCCAACAGCCTCCAGCGAAGCTAAGAGGGGAACAGAGCTCTTTGTGTGCTCATTTCTGTCTCAGAAGTAATGTGCAGAGGGATGTGAAGCAAGAGCTGTGAGAAATGCAAGCCAATTTCTCCCCTCCCCTCTCCTTCTCTCTCAGGACTGTGACCTGACAAAGCCAAAAAAGGTGGGGAGAAATCTTTTCTCCTCACCCCGTGCTTGAGAAGGGCAGACAGAGCACGGGACACACGGGGTGGCAGCAGAGGTGTGTGTCTCACAGGCTGCAGGACTCCCTGCCAGGGAGGAAGTACAACCAGGAGCAAAAGGAATATCATAGTCATGGAATGGCCTGGGTTGGAAGGGACCTTAAAAGTCATCCAGCTCCAACCCCCCTGCCATGGACAGGGACACCTGGCACTGGATGAGGATTCTCTGAGCTCCACACATCCTCTTGATGTGCCCAAAATGGAAAAGAACACACGTAAATAAGGTCACAGCAGCTCCCCACATATTCCAGACATGGATTTTTCCTTTTTTTCTTCTATAAATTCTCCCATTTAGCACTTGTCTCGTTCCTTCCTGAGCCTTTTTTACCTTTTGTTGAGCTTTGTTTCTCATGCAGAGCCCAGCAGTGAAAGATGAGCCCCAGTTGTAAGGGGCACAAGTCTCAGGGCTGATGCAGCTGGGAGCATCAGTGCTGCCCTGGGCAGGGGGTCATCTGCCCTGAGATGGTTGCAGCTGGTAGTAGCCAGCTCAGAGGCTGAGGCAAACCCCTCCCAAATTGGAGGAGCAAATCTGAGGAGCCTATGGTGCTCCTACACAAGCATATTTAGGAAAAAATGTCATCTGAAGGGAAGGGGCTGGAGAGAGATGCGCAGAGCCAAAAGGGACAATGAGTCCCCTAAGGGACTGCAGCTGTGGGCAATAGTGCTGATTCTAACTGGAATTGAGTTGATTTTTTCATAGTAGATTGCATGGGGCTGTGTTTTAGACTTGTGCTCAAAAACTATGACATTATGACAGGGATGAGCTGAGCAGGACTCACACAAAGCCAAGCCTTGGCCAAGCAGGCTGGGGATGCACAAGAAACTGGGAGGAGACCCAGCCAGGAGAGGGGACCCCAACTGATCACAGGGATATCCCAGAGCATATGGAATCCTGCTCAGCATACAGAACTGGGGAAGGAGGAGGAAAGGGAGGATTTTTGGACTCACAGCATTTTTCTTCCCAAGTCACCATTATGTGTGATGGAGCCCTGCTGTCCTGGAGGTGGTTGACCTGCTTGCTTGGAAGTCACGAATAAATTCCTTATTTTGCTTTGCTTGTGAGCAGGGCTTTTGCATTATCTGTTAAACTGTCTTTGTCTCAACCCCTGAGTTTTTTTCACTTTTACCCTTCGTATTCTCTCTTGCATTCCAACATGGAGAGAGTGAGTGAGCAGCCATGTGGGGTGAGCTGCCAACTGGGGTTAAACCAGGGCAGGGACACTAAGGAACAGTGTGGGAAGGATGTAAGTGAGAAGGAAAGAGTGGAAAAAGCATCACAAGCACAACAACCTCAGCCTATTCACTGTCTGTTTTCTCAGTGGGAATGAGCATGTGGTTTTGAGGATTGGTGTAGAGTGAATTGATGTTTAATCATGCACTTCTTTCCTCACTAACTAAATTAGTGATCAGAAGTTTTATTTGGACTGGCAACAAAATGGGCTTCCTTCCTTTTTTATCCATCATAGTGCATAAGTATAATTTTTTTGGACTATAAACTATATTATTGTGTTCCCCCGATATATTTAATGGTGCACTTCGTCTTTCTTCCTTTTGTTCTCCTCCTTCTCTTATGATTCTTTCCACAAGTCCTCTGGAAATGAATAATAAACCACCTCAGTTTCTTCTGGATCCAAAGTTTTTTGCAATGGAAGGACTGTGGGCAGTGACTCCTGGCCTGTAATTATACGAAAATATGACATGTTGCTTTTGTAGGGGTTTATTATTGAGAAATATCAATTGCAGTTTCCTTTCCTTACTGAGTAAGCAAACAGAAGAGAGAAAAACAATCTTTGCCTTCAAATATAAAGGTTCTGTGCCATCCTTGCCCTGCTCCAAGCTCCCAGTGCCTTCTGGAGCAGAACTGACACAGGTAGGATCGGAGTATGCACCAATGTATGCACAAGCACCCCACCAACTGCAAGCCCGTGTTTGTGAGTCAGAGATCTCAGCTCCTGAACGACCTCACTGCAGAACATAGCTCTGCTCTGTTGGAGGAAGGCTGGCTCCACAGCTGATGTGGCAGCCAGTGCAGTTGAAAGAAAGGTCTAGTTCAGGAAATCTGTCCCTGATGCTTTCTTGCTAAAAGCATTTCTCAGTGTATACATTTCTCAGTATATATTTCTCTCCTCTATCCCTGCGTAGCAAAGCAGAGAACATTGGTCACAATGAGGTTATGATTTTAGATTCTCAACCATCATTCACAGTTCAGGTATTACTTTTTGAAAATTATTGTATCATAGTCTATGATTCAGATAGAAAGTTCTTTTCTCCCTGTCTCATAGGTAGGCCAATTGGCACTGATGGGCAAACAGTTAAAATAAGTTCTTCAACATTCTGCCAAAGCAGAGATGGGACAGCAGATGCTTTTAGACAGGCAGGGGAGGACAAGGTAAGAACAAGATATGCTTGGGCAGTATGACAGGACAGCTGTCTTTGTCAAGTGTTTTGTATGCATACTTGGAAATGTGCATTTTAAAAGAATATATTGCACACAGATTCTTGAAGATATTTACTATAAATCTCTTCTGAGTATCATAAACTGAATAGGGGAAAACCCAACCAGCATTGATATTCAGGTATTAGCTGACATAAAGTGTCAGCTTGGAGGAGCAAAGGAGAGGCAACAGATCAATGACTGCCAAAGCAGAAGGGTCAGCTCCAGGCTGAGCACGTCAGGGCTGTGCATATTCCAGGCATGGTAAAAGAAGAAAACCAAAAGCACAAATGGGAAATAGGTGATGTGCCTTTGAATGGGACATCAAATGGGGGATTGACATGGTATTTATTGTTATCTGGGGATGCTGCAACAGAATACTGGTGTGTCCTGCAGGAGGACAAGAACAGAACAATAGGTCTTGCTTCATCTCACTCCATTTTTAGGTTACTTTTCTGTCAGCATTGTGATATACACAGATGGTGCTGATTGAGGAGTATTTGTGTGGTTGGGTACATTGTTAGATTAAACCACTAGCTGAATTTTCTTTCTGAAAGCTCACTCAAAACTTCATTATTGCTGAAGTGACCACGGGAGTCATAGTTCTGAAAGAACTGTGCTCTGCGCCTCACTGACACTATCTTCTATCTGGCTCCTACCTGCTCAGTAAATTCAAGAGAAAAAAACAACTAATAAATTAAAGGGCATATCATGTGGTAATGCCTAAATCGCTACTAGTGCTATTTATAAATAATTCAAAATAAAATGAAAGCCACAGCAAACACATCTGTAGTTTATTTGCTGTCACTCACCTGATGGTGAATCTAGCATTGGGCTGTAGCAGTTGCTTTTCAGCTTCAAACCAAAAAAACAAAATCTATTATTGTTGTTACTATTGTCACTACTAAACCCTCACTTGGATGCCTACAATTTGCAAAGCCTGGTTCTTGGCATGTTTTGGTGAAGTGTCACACCAGAATTTTCTCCACTGGAGTCAGGACACTCATCTACAGTGTGACTCAAGCCTTGATGGCATTGCACATCTTTCAGAGGATACCATGCAATGGAATGTGCACAGTTACTTTAGTAGAAAATATTAGGGATGAAAATTCTTTAAATTCATCATGCACAGAGTATTCTTGTCTTTATGTGTCTCTGTATTTGCCATCCTCTGAAAGACGAGCTTATGAAGATTATATATTTGACCATTTTCTGTGCCACACAAATTTAATGACACCACCAATTAAACACTATACTTCCACCAGTACTCCACCCATTTGTTCTTGAAATACTCCTGATAGTATTATTTTTTTCCTCACATTTCTGATCTGCATGGATTTGTAGGTGAATATCTAGCTGGTTTTATTCCCTGTCTCACTAAATTCCTTTTCTAACTATGTACCCTGGCTTTCTGTTTGATATCCTTGTAAACCTGCCCCAGGATGTATGATGACTTCCTTGGCTCTGGAGTTAGTCACTATAAAGAGAACATTCTTTGGTCCTATGGGACTTCCTAACCACATGTGAAGAATGAAAAAACAAAAATCAATCCACTTATCAACACAAAATAAAATATTGTGAAACAGTATCTTGTCCAAAAGCAGGAATAAGTAAGGGATAAAGGAACTACCAATGCAACTTTGACACCTGTTGTAAGGGCACAGGAAGTTTTAATAGCCAGGTCTGCTGTGTTGGTTGTCAAAGATGTCACTTTTCTGTACATCACATCCTCACTCCACTGAAGAAGCCTAAACCATATCTATTCTATAAGCCTTTCCTGCTGGCCTCTCCAGTCCTTCCTCCTACAACTTCCTTTTCCTCAAACACAAGGGTTAGATCAGTTATTTACATTGGCTACTTGATTTTAATTGGCAGCATACACAGAATTTCAAAGGAAAGGTTAAATTAAAGTCTGCTTTCCCCAGGTTCAAGTGTTAGAGAAAGAAAATGGGAACGGGAAGGCTCTGCCATGCTGCGGGGAAAGCTGTTATGGAAACAATCATGGAATGGGTATAAAGATGAACAAATGTTAGTGTTAAAAATAAAATATTCCAAGGAACAGCTTTAAAGAGCTGTGGAAGGAATTTGTTTTTCCCTTGCTTTTGTCCAAGAAATTAAGAGACTCGGGGGAGGTGAGCTGCAATAAATCACACAAAGTGGTTTCCTATCTGAATGGCAGTGAACTCTGCCAACTGGTGGCAAAAGTTCACTTTTTACTCTGCTTATGGAACATATCTTGCTAATAGACCAAACAGAATAAACAGACTTCATACAAATCAGAAGTGTTTGGAAGGCCTGGGAAGGAGGAGTGCCAGGCAAAAGGGAAGTGAATTGAAGCCTTAAATGCTTTTGAAGTCTTCTCTATTTATAATCACATCCAATTTAACTGGAATACTCGGCAAAAATGCACATAATTTTTAAAGAAGAACTGCATCTTTATCAGAAGTGTTTTCCCTGAGAAATCCTAGGAATATTTCTTGTATGTCTCTTAAAACACAAAAACTTTCATTACTGTGCTAGCAGACCATGCCAGCATTGTGAAATCAAAGCTCACTTTGAACAGTAAATATAGGTTACAGAATGCACAGATCTATAGCTCCAAACAATGGAGTAACTTGCTATTACTTGACAGATCTCTGGAAGATATCTTCTTCCTCAGCATCAGAGAAGGGGGAGTGTTTGCTTCATGTGTCAGGGTCCTTACTCCAGGTTTTTTAGTTCTCTTTCTCCTATGAGCAATAATTGTCTCAACAATCACTGATTTCCCCCAACATCTCACATTAATATACTCAAATCCATTAGAAGTCCCCTCCAACTGTGCATGATTAAAAGAAAAAAAGCAGGATGTTTGAAGTGAGAGAACTAAATGTGTTAAATCACTTATATTGCTAAAAGAGCAGCCAAGAAAAAATATAATTTTTCATTTATACTGATGTTAGATACCTTTCCAGATTTCAGGATACTTTTTAAAATATTAAGTGATAATATTTTACTACAACCATTCCTATTTATTGAGTGCACTGGAAATATTATGAATTACTGGGTTTTGAGCCATTTCCACACAGCTTACTGCTTGGCATTGGAAATGCATGTTTTATTTCAAAGGAAATTTCAAAGAGAATATTCCCTTCTACAGGAATTGGGAAGGAGAGGACTTTGGAGGGTTCCCTAGAGCTCAGAGGAGGGGGAAACCCTGTACGGTAGGATTTTCCTTGTGATCATTGATGGGACTAGGATGGCTACATCATGTTTATCAGGCTGGCTGCTTGCGGAATAGGAAGGTGGAGAGGGATCAAAGAATGGAGCTACAGGGATTCCAAGCAGGGCAGTGCAAAAGGGTTCACATCAATTCTTCCAGAAGTAATGAAATGGATTTTTTTAATACAATTCTGTGTGCAGCATCATGATACTGAGACACAGTAAGAGGAATGAAGAGGGATAGAGCAAAAAGAAGGCAGTTTCAGTTCCCACAAAGTGCCAGGTGGTAAGTTTATCAGAGAAGCTGGTGGTCTTAACCTTCCACTTTAAAAACAGAACTCAGTGTTACTGTGTCTGGGGTTTTTTTTTGGGAAATGTTCCTCACTTTGCAGACTTTCAACTAATCACAGAGCTTTCCTGTAGTGAAATAAGCCATGTTGTTTGTGCCCTTATTCATCCCTGTGGTTGTAAAGTGAAGATTCATGCTGTGCCACCGCTTCTTGTGCCCAAACTTTGTTAGTGCCCTCATCGTACAAACAAGATATCAAAATGCTCAAGGCACACACATCACAGAGCAGCACCATTAATGCAGCACCACAAGCCCTTTGCACTGTGTGATTCACTCTGGGAATTCTGATGATCTGAACTGTCAGATGTGAACCACTCCCACATTGTTAGGAGTGGAAGATTGCGTAATTGAAGAGTAATTATTCCCCAGTATGCAATAAGATTCTGACTCAAATATTTAAAAGTTTTTCTTTGCCTTTGAAACTGAAGTGTTGTTTCAAATAAAGCAATTTGCATTCCTAAATCATTTTGGATCTTGTGAAAAATCTATGTATGGAAATAGTATACCATTTTAGCTACAAAATTTTTTAAAATACTCTTCCTGAAAAAATAAACAAACAGAAAAAAAACCTATTTATTTTTTAACTTACATTTCTGTGATTGTCATTCATAATCATATCAGCAGTGTTCTTTCTACAGTTCTGAAAATGATCTGCAGTGTTCAGTTCCTGCTTCTACTTTTCTAGCTGTCTTCTGATGGAAATGAACATCCTGATGCTTCATTTTCATGACAAAGACCATAGCAGAAAATAATACAGACCAAGCCTTCTCCTGACATTGACTGAGGTAAGTAAGGAGATTGGGATGAAAACAAGACATTCCTCACTCACATTTTAGCACTGTTATCAACAGGAATCCACAGATACCAGTTACAGAGGGGATATTGATAAGCATAATGTTCAGCATTGCAAGTGTAGTATGAATTACATTGTAAGGGTTTTTCACATCCTGCAGTACTGACATGTATTTCAGGAATCATCAAGAGCTCTTCTGCAGAGAACAATGAAATATGATTACATTTGTCATAACTGCAATATACCTTACCACCAAATGACAAATTAACAGAAAAGGTTCCTCATGCTTTTTCCTGCTGTTGAATTATTTGAAACTGTCATCTTTACATCAAAAATTACTGTTGCAATCCTGTGTGCAAACCAGTTGTAACAGGTTCAAGTTCAGCAAATCCATTTTCAAGGTTGTGCTGCTGCTTTTACAAGCTCAGTGACTTCTATGAGGGCAGAGAGAAAGAACATGAGCTCTTCTGCACTGCATTAATTATTTTATCCAACACTTTCAGGAAAGAAGCAAAAGTTTCAGTACCAAGTTGAGCTTATTTGTTGATTACTCTGTTTTTCTCTTTACCAGTCTCATTTGATTATGTTCAGTTAATAGTATGTGTTGCAAAGATTGTGGAGTTTTCTTCATTCTACAAACTAAGAATGATTTTGAGTCTATAACTGCATTTTTTGTCACTAAATTTCTATGTACATGTAGAAACTGTAATGCGTTTCCAAATAGGAAGATAGCTATATACTGATAAAGTATATAGTACATGAATGTCAATTAGAGATCATTTAAGGAATCTCTCAGAAGTAATAGAATTCTTTCAGTTCAGATTCTTTTTGGATATTCTTTCTCCTTACCTTTTCTCATCATTTCACCATGTCCCACATTTGGAATTTGTAGAAGGGAAAAAGATTGTCCAAGGAGGACACTAATCAGTGAAAGATATTTTAAATTTATATGAAAAGAAACCAAGTTTCTCTTTAAGCAGGAAAGAGTGAGCAAGTGAAGCAGAAGTGTTGTTGCCAAAACGGATATCAGCAGCTGTCAGGCAGGAAAGAAAAACTTACAGCTGAGGCAACAGAGTAAATGGATGCTAGCCCAGAAACAACAGAAGGATCTGGCAGTGGAGCAAATGCTGCAAACATCTGCCTGGTATCTGTGGTACATCAGGACTCTGAAGTGTTTTCATCAGTTCCTTTTATCTCCTGAGTACTGATCTGATGCTCTGTCACTCTGTGCCCACAAGGATCCTTTGTCCCTCCTATGCTTTTGTGTTTTGTGTGCTGCAGCCTAATTCTCTTCGCGTTGCTTTGTTCAGAGGGCACCACAAGGGCTTGTTCCTGTGTCCTAATGACTAGAAAATAGTTGGGAAAAAGGAGTCCTTCTCTGTGAGGCAAGAGGCAGATTAATGTCCCAAGAGGAACTTGTATGTTCTTCTGCACTTGCTGCAGCCCATTTGTGTTGGTAGTGCTCATCCCTTTCAAGACTCCAGACCACCAAGTGAGTCTGAAAGTCACACAGTATTTGACCTCCAGATGAGCCAGTGACACTGAGAGAAGCTGCAGCAGTGGAACAGTAACTTACGAAAGAAGGCAAAATTTGCATTCATCATAATGCCTACCTTTTAGTAGAAATCAACGTGCTATTGTCAACCTTCCTTGAGTGAGTTATCTTCTCTCATTACACTAGGAAATTGCTAAAGCAATGCACCAAATGTCTCTTATGTAGTTTGCATAAGCTGAACACAAGTTTTTTTGATATTTCTAAACATGAACGTACAAGGTCAATCCACCTTCTTCAGCTGGCATTAGGATAAAGCCGTTTCCAGAAGTGCTGCAATAAACTGGCAGTGCTCCAATTTGCTTTTTTTTTTTTTTTTTGTCTTCTGAAAGAAGTGTCAAGCAGTGGTTCTTGTTGATGGAACAAATAGGTCTTCAGAGTCTATGTACAATGAGAAATTCTTTCAGAGGGTTTTTCCATTCATACAAGTTATTACTAATTTCTAAGCTTCATAGAAATAAGTATTCAGTGTGTTCTATTAAATCTGGATCTTCTCTCACCCTCATGTTGCAATTCCTCACCCAGTGATTCATGCATCTCTCTTCTTCATCCTCAAGTACTAAACTCAGTTAACAGAGTTAAGACTGCTAAACTTTAAGATTCAAGATTAGCACTACAGAAAGCAAAAAAAAATTAAAATATTTTTACCTAACCTAGGTGTAGGCTTTCTTTTTGATGTATACAGCACTGTCCTTTCTGCTAAGCAGCCAAGTTCCTTATAATCATCCAGACCAGTACCTGTTTAAAGCACATAATGGCATTCCCCTTGAGCACTAGTTTTATGTACAAAAGAAGATTTGTGGAAGGAAAGATGCTGCAAATCTGTGCCTTGTCCTCACAGAGAACAAGGATATGGCCAGAGCAAGTTTTCAGATTCAAGATCTGGGAATCACTTCTAGGAGCTATAAAGCAAAAGTAGCAGCAGTATTGCACCCATAATTCACATCAGAAGACCAACATGTAACATCTGTTGCCCAAAATGGATCCATAATTCTTTAGCATCTTGTGTACAATATAAGCAGTCAGGCTGAGCGAGCCAAGATCAAAGAGGTGGAGTACACTGCAGACTAATAGTAGAACAATATTCTCTGTAAAAGTCTTTCAAAGTAAAACAGCAGGCACTTGAAGTCTTGAGAGTACGTGGAGGAAGGGATGAAAATTTTTTTGAATGCAGTTGATCCTAAGAACTGCAGAATTTCTAAGGGGAGGAAATATTTAACATTACCTTCCATGAAAGAAAAATCCAGTAAATATTTTGCAGTAAAAGAAGTGGAAGGAATTTTTTTTCCCCTAGGGAATAAATAATGCTGCTACTGAAGCTAGCATCTATTGGAATGTGGATACCAGAAGGCAAAACACAGGGGTTTGAACAAGAAGGTATGTTCCTGTACCACAAATTTGCTACACAGATATCCCACACCAATGTGTGTGAAATTCTTGTTCAGGTAAAGCCTTTATTAATGTGCTCTTGGATGGAATAACGCTTGTGCTGATATGTGTTCTTCCTCTTTGGACAAATACATTGTCACCTGTGTCAGACTCAGGCATCAAATTGGATCCTTTTATCTCATCTTCCTCTAGCAGCCTGTGAGTTCCATCCCATTGGCTGGTCTCTATTTTTTGTAGATGTAACAGAAACCAAGCTGGCAAAACTTAGAAAAGGTCAGTGTTTGCAGTGGCCTTGCTGGCCAGGACCAAGAAACAAAATTCAGCTCTCACATAAGATGCCTGTTCAATGAAACCTGAAACTTTCATTTTACTTTCAAAAAATGGATCAAACCTATTTTGCACAAGGAGGAGGTCTGTGAGTTGAATAACCTTGGTGTTAAGTACTCTTCAATATTAGACATTTTTTGTAATCACTCATACAGAAAAAAAAATTCACATAGACTCTTCTGGAATCCTGGAACATGCAAGGACATTTTACTGGGTATTTTTGCTTCCTTCCACTTGTAGTCTTGAACTTCTAAAAATACTTGGAAGAATATAATGAAGAGACTTAATTCCCTAGTCAGGCACTTATGTGTTTGAGTACTTAATGATGTCACTGAGGAAGCCTCATTTGCTCAAGTTCCTTATCCTCATTTCAATTGGCAGGCTGAATGAGGTATAATTTTTACGTATAAACATGCATTTTTTATCTTTCTTGGTCTTCTGCTCATTTGGGACCATTGAGATTATCAAATCTGAAGAACCCACCAGACTAGCAAAAAGATTGAGTCTGATTTACAGTTTGCATTTACTGCTGTGTTTTTAAATATTGAATAAGCAAAGTTTGTGCGACTTGATTGTTGATGCAAAATAAATTATAATAATTTGTAGAAACACTTTTTTTCAGTGTCAGCTTCATGGTGTCCTATGCCTGTAAGTCATACAGGAGACAAACAGCTGGCTTACCTGTGCAGGGCAGTGTGACAGCTCTGGCAATTAGGCAGAGAAGCCCTGCAGGTTGGAAGGAACAGGTTCACAGTAGATCCTACTCCTGGAGCTTTCCTTCTGCCATTTTCCTACCTTGAACCAGATCAGATTGAAGGATAAGGAGAAGAAGGAAATAAATTACCACCCTGACCATTAATTCCCCAGACCTTCCATTAGACCAGGGTACTGAAAAGCCTAAACCAGGTTGTTTCTCCCTACAGATGGGCAATATTTTTTCATTGAAATTTAATTTCTCCCCTTATATCCCTTTCCCCTCACAAGCCGCAGGATCTTCCTATAAATCAGTGGAATTCTGGCTTCACTAGTGATCCACAGCACCACAAGGTGATCACTTGACCTGAGGGGGTCACAGTGACTGTAAGGTTTTCTATACCAGAGCAGAGGGAAAAGAGGTCAAATAATGGCTGTACTGGATTTCTAGAGAAGACATAAAATAATAAAAGCATGGTTGTGGCAATACTTTCTCCATCAGACTCCTTGTTTGCAACAGTCTGTTGATCAGTGGGCAGCCTGGACTTCTCATTGGACTAAGATGGCATATTTCCTTCAAAAATCAGTGCAAATTTGTGTTTCCACATGTACTATACCCAATGCTAGTCACTGTTTCAAAGCAATATACATTTATACTCATCAGTACACCCAATAGCCATGAATTACAAAAAAAGGTTGCAGATTTCTAAGTGGTTTTAGGCAACCTGTGTGCTTGTGTTGAGTAGGTAGAATCAAGGTAAAAACTCATACACCAAATTGCAATGTAGAGTTTCCAGCTGTAGAAACTCTCCTGTGTAAAGTAATATGAGGTGAGGGGAAAGACATAGTCTGGTATGATAAATCTGAACAGGGTCAGCAGTGGAGAGGGGAATAAACCAAATAACTTTCCTGAAAAATGAACAGAAATCTGCCCTTTTGATTTATTTTCTTCTTATTACAACAATCTGATTATAGTAGTAGGCATCTGACACAATTCATTACAGGACAGTAAAACAACTAACTAGAGGTGCAGGAAGTGTGGAACTGAGTCTTCTGTGCTTGGCCTGCACTAAAACTTTGTGACTGACTTGTATTGGCAAAAACACTCAGTTACATTCTTACTGCCATTCCAGAAGTGTTGGATCCCAGAAACCTGGGTTTTTTTGAGCTTTCTGGGCTTGCTGGCACTGATCCCCTGGAGAACACTGCTTTTGACCTTGGAGAAGGCTTCCAAATTTGAGTGATGGGGTGTGTAGTTAAATAGAAGTGTGTGCTTTCACATGGTAAAGGGTTTTAAATTTGAGGTTTTTATAGTATAGTAATAGGTATGGGACAAGATGGAGGATTTTGGGTGGTGTCTCTTTCAATGTTCATCTTCCTTCTTCTTCATGGTTTCAGGCAGTAGTTTCTGGTTGGTCAGTCAGTGACACACTGAGGGTCACAGGAAGTTAGTTATTGGGTTAAAAGGATAAATAATATAGGTGTTAATTCTCTATTAGACTGTTTAGCTTTATAGACCTTGTAGCAGCTGGCTCTTCATCCATTTTCCTCATTTCTAGCAGGTGGCTAGAAGTGCTGCTGAACACTCTGTACTTTTTGATAAGATTTAATAAACAACCAAGCCAAAACATGAGAAAATCCATTTCCTTCATGTATTTTTTAATCCTGGCTCTAAGTGAAGGCAGAAGAGACTGAGACAAACCATTGATTAAGTGGTACAAAACTCCCACCACTGTTACACAGAAGCAACCAAATTAGGGACAGGGCATAAGGGAAAGTTCTGCCCTTCATGTCCAGAAAAGACCACTCTGCTGTCTGACAAATCAAGTGGCTGACATGCTGAGGGGAATTTGGGCTTCTGCTGCTCTGGGAGCCTGGAATGCAGAAAGGGAGAAATCTGGGCCACGGCTGAGCTCCTGCTGCCACTACCAAACAATGACAGCTTCGAGATTGCAAAGATCAAAACCAAGGCACATGCACCATTGAACTTACAGTGTTTCTTTTGGGTAAAGGAAAATCTTCTAATTATCATTAAAATAAGAAGATCCAGAATGCTCATCTTAGTCCAATTCATATCATAGCCACTTGAGCATAAATACTTTGAAATCACTTGGTATTAACATCATATTGGTATTAAATTCACATGAGCAGTAATATTAGTTGTGTTTTTTTTTCTCTTCGTTTAACAGAATGAACAGCAAATAACCTGAAATGTTTCTGGGGAGAATCCTGTGAATATGTACTGTATTTCTTCCTTGTTACATTTTAAGAAAATATCATCATTTCATCTGCTAGCAGATTCAAAAGTTTTATTTCTCACTTGACCCAAACCAACAGAATCAAACACATCTAATTTATAAGATGCATTATGAAATCATTGGACTTCTCTCTCAGAAAGAAAAAAGTTTACAGGAAGGAGTCACATTTTCCACTCTTACAAGGCTTTCACATGATACCATAAACAGTTTGAGGGATGTGATTCTCCCTGTCTACTCTGCCCTTGTGAGAATCCCCTGGAGTGCTGCACCCAGCTCTAGGGCTCCCAGTATGAAAAAAGGTGTGGAGCTTTTGGAATGAGTCCATAAGGTGCCACAAGGATGATCAGAGGAGCAGAGTAACTCCCCTCCAAGGACAGGCTGAGACAGATGGGGATGTTCAGCCTGGAGAAGAGAAGGCTCTGGAGAGAACTGGGAGCAGCATTCCAATACTGAAAGGGGCCTTACAGGAAAGATGAGCGGGACTCCTGACAAGGGCATGTAGTGGTTAGATAAAAAGGAATTGCTTTAAACTGAAAGAAAGAAAAATAGGTTTAGATCAGAAGTAAGGAAGAAATTCTTTACTGAGAGGTTGTTGAAGTTGCCCAGAGAAGCTGTGGATGCCCCATCCCTGGAAATGTTCAAAGCCAGACTAGATGGAGCTCTGAGCAGCCTGATCTAGTGGGAGGTGTCCCTAACATGTCCAAGACAGGGGCTGTTGGAACTAGATGATCTTTAAGATCCTTTCCACACCAAACAGTTTCATAACTTTATGATTTAATTTGGCAGCAAGTGTCCATGGTTTTGCTGTCCTTTTGATGTTTCTCATAATTACTCCTTTCTGTGTCTTAAATTTCAATAAGTAATTCTTATATGAAAAGGTTTGAGAGGACTTTAGTAGGTTTTTTTGTTTCATTCAGTCACTAAAGTTTTGGGATTTTCCTTTTTCTTTTACCCCTGAGAGTGCCTTACATGTTTGAGCTGTGTTCCCTGCAGTAGTTCTGTGACTACCTCCTGTCTAGACAGAAATATCAATATATTCTGGCCATAAAGGCCAGGAAAGAACAGTAGAAAGCAGAAGACAGAGAGTTCCGGGATTTGAGGAGGTCTCTCAGCAAATGTTCATACCGATATTTATTGTGTTTATCCAGATAAAAAAAAAAATCCTCCCAAGAGTGTTTTAGAAAGGATATAGTGCTTACATAAATTTCTACTTTCCCTGGGTTTTATGATATTGTCTTTGCATTTTAGATGTTTCTTCCTTGAAGAAACTGGTCAGCACCAAACTCAGGACTTATGTAATTTCAAAGGATGAAAAGGATGAAAATGCAAACAACTAAAGAAAAATTAACACTGGTACGTACAAAACACTTCTATGTACAAAATAATAAAACAACCAAAGTTGAATGCAAAAAATACCACTAGACTACTTCCCCCACTACAACAGTTTGTAGGCTGGAAGTAGAGCTCCAGTGTAACTATATGGTGCAGATGTTCTTCATTGATATATTCAAATAAATGTATTTTTTAAACTTTCTTTTCATTAAATTCTGGACCACATTAACAAAACCTACATTTTGGAAAAAAAAATCCTTATCATAAGTAGAAAATGTTAATATTAGGAAATTTATTGAATCTCAAAGATATTCTATTTGTGTTTGTTCTATTTTTATTTTTATTATATTGTACCGCTTGATTTTGAAATAATTTTATTTTGGAAACTACTCATGAGGAAACAAAAAAAATGATGATGTGGATAAAAATTTGGCAACTATTACTGAGGCAATTTAGTAGTCTCTGATGTTCACAAAATATATGAAAATGCTCTTCAAGAGTATAGTAATTACTGACTTAAATTTGTATTGGCAGTCATGTTTATCTCTGTTTATATGTGCATTATTTTGCAATTCCTATGTGAAAAAAATGCATATGAACATTAGTTCTATTAAATACTTTGAAGCAGAAATATTTCCAGGAAAACAGTGAAAAATTTAGAGGAAACAAAAATTTTGAAAATGCAGGAAGTCCACAGATTATAAGATTTTTTCTTTTTTAACTATTCATCTTTTGCCTTCTAATAAAGTCAATCAAATATTTGAAGAATTCACATTCCTAGAATTACAGTTTTCATTATTGGTTATGTAGACCTCTGACACTTTTGAAATGCTGACAAACAATCGATTTAGCACTGAAAGATGGATGTTAAAAGGTCACTTGGTGAATAGATGTTTGTGTGTTGTAGCACATGTACTCATACTGAAATTAATTTTTTGCGTCCCAATACTACTGTACTCTTTCATACAGAAAGAGAAAAGTATCTCCTCTCTTAGTCTGCCTGTTGAAGAACTCACTAAAAGTCTTTGAGGAAAGCATTTGAAAAGAAAAGTAAAAAGTGTAAGGGCTTTAGGTTTTGCTCTGAGTAGAAGAATGGGTCTTAATTCATTCTCCCCATATAATTCCAGTGGGCTGGTTCAACCCATTCTTTTGCAAAGATCATCTGTCCTGACCCTTCGGGTTTACTGCTACTTTTAAAATTCAAATCTTGGATTTTTCCTGAAATAATAATATTAATATTCCTCCCTCACAATTCCTGCTTTTGGAAGCTTGTTTTAAGTGCTGTGGCATCATCATCCTGCACTACCTGAAATTGCACAGCAGTCTGTTTAGACAGTTTAGCTTTGTGGGAATATTTATAGAGCTGTCTGTGAATTGAAATTCTGCCATGAACAAAACAAGCTCAAACCTTTTGGGGATCTACATGATCAAGTCAAATGCCAGCATTGACACTGGGTGTGATTAACCAGGCTGCTGTGTCTTTATAAACTGATTATAGAGTGTTGCAGGCTGTTCTGATGGAGAGAGGTGGCATTAATGGTAACACTGAGCCTCAGAACATTTTTTTTTGTCCTTTAAGGTCAGGTTTGCTCTGACGCTGATGTCAAAGGGAGAGCTGACACTACAACAGATCCTCAAACTACAAGAACATAACACTACTAATTTAATCCCCCATAGCCTGTTGAAGTTGCCTGACATACTGTGATGCATCACAGAAAGAACCATTCTCAACAAGACCCTTTCTGCAACAGGAACAATGACAGTCATGGCAAGACTATTCAGGAAAATGAATTGAATTAATATTTTGTACCTGATAATGTCAACATTTATATTCTTGATGGAATATGACTTCCAAAAAAGTAAAAGAATGAAGAATGTAAAGGATTAGTCTATGTTTTTATTAGGATTAAATGGTTTCTGATACTAAGTACATAAAATTTCTTCTCATTGCATTTCTCAAGAAGAAAAAGTCATCTATTAGAGAAAAGCCTTTGAGGGGAAAAACTAGGAGAAGTGAGAAATATTTTATGTTCAGGTCACAGGAGCAGGGTCTGGTTTGCCTTATTTTTCTGACTTGCACAGTCTGAACACATCATTTCAATACTTCTCCATGAAATGTGTCCCTTTCTTACAGGTTTTTCTGTGCCTCCTTATTTCTCCTCTCTGTCTTGCCTGGCTGATCATTTTCTGGAGTCCAGTAGCCACATCCTTCAAACATGGATTCAGCAGGTGGTTTGAGAAACCCAGAGACTTCACATGCAGGCTCTCAATACAAGTTGGTGATTTTTATTCAGTAACACCTGGAAGAATCAATAGCAGAGAAATCACTGGGAAATATACAGTGGTGCTATGCATCCTATGTACTCTGTGGGTTGCTGGGTCTGGCCTAGAACATTTAAATGTAACCCTTTTGTTTATTAAAACACTACTGCTGCAAAAAACTCGTGGTAATAGTGGTATTTAGTGTGACTTGTCATACGGTGTTTACATGTAATATAAATATATATAGTTTAACTTATCAAATGTGCAGAGAATGTGCAACCACTCTGATCAAAGTGTCTCATTTTATGAAAGTTTTGGCAGATGTTAAGACTACTCTTGAAATATGATATGGAGAGATTGAAATGGAATTTTAGGTAATTCTGTTAGTTCTGATGTAAAATTACGAAAATTAGGGTTTTGGGCTTTTATTGCTGAATATTAATTACAGTCACACTGTAACAGGTCTTTTAGCTACTCTTGAATTACTGCACTTGAAAGTTATAAAATAACATACAGTTTCAAAACTTCTTATATTAGCAGAGAGATTTCCAATTTAAAAAGTGAAGAAGTGCAGAAAATTTATTAGTTATTGAGCCTTTTAAATTTCAGGCAACTTATGTAACCGGGAATGAAAAGTTTTGTAAAATGTTTATGTTCTGTCATTTTCCCTTATGAGAAAAAAAAATAGTATGCATCCTCCCTGCTTATCTTCAGCTATTTGGTAACCATAACTACATCCCAGCGTTGGCTACTTAATAGAAAAAAATACTTCCATGGGACATCTGGTTTACATGCCTATTTTCTTTTTTTATCTTTGACTATATCTGCAAGAATCCTCTTATTTCTTACTGAAAAGAACTTACTTAAAATTAACAAAAAGGAAGAAGTTTCCCAGTTCACAATTTTTGGCCTCATCATGTTCAGGTCAGGCCAAGGACCGTTTCTGAGAACTCCTTTTGCTCCCTGCAGACAAGTTACTGAATTCAGTGATCTTCCTGGGATGTCTGCAACAACAGAACCTTAACACTGACCCAAACAGAGAATGGATACCTCTCCTTGCCACCATGGTTTAAATCCTTTCTAATGTATCTCTGAATCACAGATGGTTGAGGTTAGACCTTGAGGGGTCATCCAGTCCAACCCAGATATTCAAGAAGGGCTGCCCAGACATCTTCAGTCACCAAGACATCACAAAATCAAGACCAGCATGATCCCTGACATAAAGGCTTTGTCTGTTCCGTGTGAGAAGCCAATTCAGTTTTCTAGTCAATACTGACTTGAAAATATTGTTGACGCTTTTAGATGAGCAGATAAGTCTTAAAGGGATTTAAGTTTTAAAAAAATCCAACAAATCTGAGTCCTCATGATAGCATAGGGTTAAAATGTTTCTAAAATCACGGGAATTGCATACAATAGATTCAGGGGTTGGAAAGGAAGATTGAGTCTGGTAGGCCTGGGAAAGGGAACTAGGCACTGGGAACGAATATTGAGCTTTGTTTTTTTTCTAGATCATGTGAAGCTACACCTGCGTAATCATCATATGATAAATGATATGATTGTTAAATGTAATGATTGTTTGGCAATTGAATATAATTATTGTTTAATCGTAATAAGAATCATGAGAAACGATGTAATCGTAACAAGAATCATGAGAAAGGATATTTGGGGGGCCTAATGAAATCACAAGAATTCATGCTTGGATAAGATCAATGTATACAATAAAACAATATGGGTTTAATAATTAATACATAGTTATATAACAAAGAGGGTATAAAAACATGTCTATCTCGGATCCATGTCAGAGTCAGATTTGGGTCTGCACCCCTGATTCCCAGAGCTCTTCAATAAAGCACCTGCATATAATCATTCTGTGATTATGTGCTTCAACGATAACACTTAGACCTAGCAGCCTCATTTAGAGCAGGCTCCCAAGGATGAATCAAAGTGTCTATGCTAGAAACTTGTGGCATTACATCTACAGGCATCAAGCAGATGCATCAAGTACAGGCATCGAGTATACATGCTCATAACTCCCATAAAAACTGAGCTCACACATGCTCTTGAAAACTAAGTCCCCCATTTTGCATTTCTTTCTTAATATGCCCTTCATTTTAAACTAGCATAAACCGGGGTTTGATATTCTCCAGTCTAAAGGCAGCAAGAAACCTTCAAACTGATCTCTGATGTCTAATTCTTGTTCATTAGCCTAACTACAAAAGTTTCAGTCTTGGTAAATGGATTTTTGATTCAGATGTCCAACTGTTCTGAAGTACATCCAAGTGAACTTTGTGTGAGGAATATAATTCTGAATTTTCCATTTAGGCAAATGAAGAAACTCAGCTGTTAATTTAGCTGCATGTTGCTGTAACTGGCATCAACAGTAAATCAAGTCAGGCTCTTCCATCTTCATGTGCTCTCAGATGACAGCACCACTTTTTATTCCATTCAGCTTCTCCTTGTCTTTATTTCAACTCCCTATTCCACAAGTCTCTTCTGTCTGTAGAATGTCTCCCTTTTACTTCTTCCTCCTGTGCTGCTCTAAACACATCTGTCTCTTTCACACTTCAGACTCAGCTCCTTTTTGACATTCCTGTCAGCCAAAAAAGTAATCACAACCCATGGGGATGTGGTAGATGAGAAAACGTGCTATCAATTAAGATAAGGATCTGTGTCAGGAAGGAAAAGTTGATAAGAAGTCTTGTCTAAACAGCTGAGGGTGAGAATGACAGAAGATGTCTGAAATGTTTGAGAGCTGTATTGGGTTACACTAAAACAGGAAAATCAAGTCTAGGAAAAATAAGAGGAAGGAGATGTGCATTGGGGGCTGACTGGGGGTGTTCACAAAAGAGGTAACTAGTAGAGTCATCACTGCTATTGTGACAGCCTTGCATTAGGACATTTAGGGGTTTAAAAACTTCTCTTTACATTATGTGATATTTTATCTCTAAGAAGGAAAATGGAGGAGAGGCAGGGGTTAATATTTGTTTGCTCCATCCACAGATGTTCAAATTCCATCAACCAGCCAATATATCCCAAACAAATTTGCAACAATAGATAACAACGACGGACAATTTCTATGCTGTTTTTAATTTTTTTTTTTTTTTTGCATGGCAATGTTTGAGTCAGCCAGGTTCTTAACTTACAGCATTATGGTTAAATGCTTATTGATGTTAAATGCAGAATGATTGCTGCAGAGCTGCTACTATTTTTACACCCTCATAGCAATTTTCTCAAGAATCACTGTGTCTGGGCTTGTTTTTTAGTTCCTGATTGTTAGCATAACAACACGATGATTAGTGCAACATTTAAAGTCGTTTATTTCTTTGAGGTAATTTAACAACCTTGTCTTGGTTCAGGTCTTCAAGTCCATCGTTACGCACCAAAATAGTAACATATTCTCTTCAGAAAGTATTCAAACTCTGTTGCTAATATTTGTAGGAGCTCAGAAAACCTTCGATAGACAGTCTGTACTCTAGATTAAAATCCAAGTCAGGAACAAAACATTAAGCATGAAAAACTCAAATAAATTCTAAATAAATGAGCTAGGAAATTTTAAATTTTCCCATTAAAGTCTTACCTTTTTCATCAGAGAGAGAGAAAACATTAGAAGTTAAATTTTCGAACATCCCTATATTGAGTAAACCATGAACACTATAAATATCATTATATTAAGGAATACAGTTTATTGATTAATTCAGTCTTCAGTATTTTGGTTTAGAATACGATCACTTATTTTATATCACCAACTATATTGACTGATGGAAGATTCACAAAGTTCTTTCTCTGCAGTCTAGAGAACTTCTAACATTTTTATTTTTATTTAATTATGGTTTTAATTTACTTCTTCTTAGTAATACTTGCAATATTTTCATCCCTGCCAGACAAAGCAATCACCTCAATTTGGCCTCATAGCAGCAACAACTATACTTCTCCATTAGATACCTGTAACTACTTAGAGTTTTTCTTTCCTAACGTTTCTTTTTCTCAGGGAGTTAGCTTGATGGCATCCTAACAAAATTTTAGGATTGGAAAGTAGTGGAAATGTTTCCATAGGATTCCTTAATAAGATTGCTGCCTTCTTTTGACTTTTGCTGTGTCTGACTGGGCATAGCCCAGTCTCTGTGTATAACACCATAGCATTTTGGATGAAGCAAGATTCAAAAATTTCAAAAACAAAATAGATATTTTCTTTTAAAAATACATACTCAGGAGTGTGCAGTGGCAAGCATATCTATCACTGTTCTGAGCTGTCATGATCCTAGTAATTGACAGAATTTTTGCAAGTTTTTACATCAAGAAATTTCTTGATCAGCACTTCAAAAATTACAATAATGCCAAATTGACAAGATTCATTCAAAAAATTGAGATGTTTTACATACTCCTTGGTTAATACCAGCAGTCATTTGAAGTCTTCATTTCCATCCCCCCTAAGTGTTGGTACTTCTCTATGTCCTCAGAGAAATTCCAGCTATGAACAGTTTTTTCTCTTTGCTACACTGCCACTCAAGTTAAAAGCTGATCTGTGGTTTCTAAAAATAACTGTTAAGTGGTAATAAAACTGTGTCTAATATAGCTGCCATTCCACCACAAGTTTGTGAGCTTAGTGTTATTTTTACATGAAAGCCTGGCTGAGTCAGAAAGACACCAGTAATGAGGGAAAGATTTTTTTCTTTTTTTTTTTTTCTCCTTATTTTTTTTTTTGGCGGCTACAAGATCAGTGAGAAAGCTTTCTATTGAACACATAATGATGTTCCTCATTAAATTCCTTCAATAGAATGTGGTAATAACTACATCACATTTTGGAAAATGGGTTTTAAATAAATCTGTAGTATTTTTTTTAAACTGTTGGAATCCTTCCAGAAATAGGGGGTTGTGGGAGAATAAGGAACTGAAGTGAATAAAGGTTACTGGATTATTGTAAATAGAGTGCAGGCATTTTCGAATGGATTTGAGTCAAAAAATCTATGGTTTGATAAAACTAAGATTCTTCACTAGCTGTATTAGCAGCTATTTTTCCCAGATTAGCAGTGATTTTGGATGTATATTAAGGCATGATAATTCACATGTTTGGTTTTGAAAATCTTTGCCTGCAACCTTGAAATCCTGGGTTTGTGCAGAACAATCATAATTAAGTGCAACTTCCTCAAAAATCTGTTGAAAGAGTATTTTCTTGTGCATCCACTTGGTATTACTGCCACCTTTTCCATACTTTCGTAACATAAAATATGGCAACAGTTGCTTGATTTCCTAGTGCAACTATTTAATACTTATTAGAGTACTATGACTGATCACTGTGGGTTTTTTACTTTCAGTGCCTTCCTTAGCACAAAAAGTACCTGAACACTGCTGACACAAATAGGTGTCCATGACTAAGCACGGTGTGAGAAACAGGAATATACAGATTGCTTCGTGGAACTGAAACACAAACACATTTCTAATGATATGGGGAAATAGAAATTTTAGGAAGAAATTATATAGCAATGAAAAATAATGCAAGCATCAATGAGAACTAATAATGTTCAGCCATAAAAAATAGCTTTAAAAAGTAAACACAGCCAAATCCACTAATTTTTACTTTCACTGTGACCTTCTGATAATTTCCAACTCTGGATCGAGGTTTACTGCTTGCTGAAATTATGATATTTTTTATACTTTACTCCTATATTTTTTATAGTCTTCTCTGTACTTATTGGTTATAGTCAGCATCTGTTTTCTCTAGAAATACATTCCATAGCTTATAAAAGACTTAAAATAAACCACCTACTGAAGATTTCCTTTGAAGAATATAATTCTTCATCTTTGTGGTCATTAGCAATTACTCAATTTTTAATCGGGCATAATTAATATTTTTTAGTATTTTCAAAATGCAAAACCTGCAAAATACATTAAGCATTGGATTACACAGACAACTTTTCCCTTATATTAATGTTAAAGTAATGAAGGAACATATTTGTTTATGTATAGTTAGTGTGATGTTATGATCAATCATTTTGCTTGGAAAGACTTAATTTTTTGCTCTGCCAGTATTAAAGTTGCCTGTTAAGACAGAAAACAGGTTTATTAAATATATCCAAAACTTAATTTTGTCACCCTGATTGGGCAAGGGTGTGTGTTAATATGACATTACTTGCATCACACAGAACTTCTAGGTCACAGCTCTAAACATAAGAAGAATGACTGCAAGGTGATTTCCCTAAAGCCATTAAACAAGCCCCTGGCAGTACTTAGAGAAGATCCCAAGTCTGCTGAAACACATCCCATGCTGCCCTGACTGACTAGGAATCTTCCTTTTGTGTAGAGAAATTAAACTTAAGGGACATTATACATTAAAAACAAATTGCAATATCCTTGCATGAGGAAAGTGATTTATCTTTGTCAGTGAAGAAAATGGGTTTTCTTTGTCCACACAAGAAAATTCTTAAGTGGAAGCTAAGCAATGTATTTCAAAAGTTATGAGAATCATTCTAAAAGATTACAGACTACTAAGATATGCACCATATGTGCACCTCACAATCACATCCTCTGTTCATGTGTTTAAAAGGAATGTCTCTTAATGCAATTCCCTCTTGCCTTCACCTTAAAATCCCTCTCAGACTTCAGCAACCACTGACTCAGTGCTTGCACTTGAGCTTTTAATCAAGTCACAGGTCTCATTGGTATCAAAAGCTCAGCTTTTGCCATTTAATTTTCTATTTCTTGCATCTTTTCTCCTTTCACTGATTCTTCACACAAAAAGTCCTCTCTCTTCTCTGTCTCCAATTTCTAGTACATAAGGATTTTTTACCATCACTGTCATGATCATTGCTTCAGATCACATATGAATTTGTAGTTTTGTACCAAGACAGTGTTGTCACTATAACCCTTTTCCTGGTCCTAAAAGACTCAATAAAGCAAAGTAGGACAACAATTAAAAGAAACCTCACTGAACTCCTACTGCAGGCTGGAGACAGTTATGTAAGGGCAATATCATGTAGGTAGCTGGCTATGTTCTGTTTGTATGTAGGATTTCTCAGAATTGTGGGAATATCTGCACTTCTTTTCGAGAACTTGAAGGGTGTCTCTTGACCAAAGTTGCTGGGATGTGCTCTCTGGAACATGAGGCAGAATTTCCCACACTCAAGTTTACTTTCAAAATAGCTCTTTGTAAGTGATAGGCACAGAGCAAACCATTTGATCTCCTTCAAGGGTAAGAAAGACAGATAAAGCCAAGTGTTATTTTAATAATGCCTCTAAGACCTAACACAGATGAAAGCCTTACAGTGCTAAGAGCTGAGAAGAGCTCTGATCTGTTACTGAAATGTGTGACAAGAACTTTTCATACCACCATTCTCTAGAAGAAATAAAACATCAAGTCTAAAAGAAGGGCCCAGCTTCAAAATTCCTGCATATAGGACTCAATGTTTAGCCGCAAAAATTTCTTCTAATTACATTATTTTAAAGGATAGAGTATTTTTTTCCTGATACATATGTATGTGTAAAAAAATACTTCTTTATATATCACAAATAGGATATTTTTGGGATAGCTGTGTCCTCTCACAACAACTTAAGTCACATGGGGTTATTCTGGAATTCCCAACTCAGTCCATCCCAGAGGACAATTGTAATCTGAATCCCTTCCACACAAGCACTGTTATTTACCTGCAGTTCTCTGTTCACCATGAATAAGCTCTTGTAAACCCATGTAGTCCCCAAATTTTGCCTGTGCAATAAAATGATCTGTCAAATAGCAAGAGTTAATTACCTTAGCTATTGATTTGGTTCAGGTGCTGATAAAAAGTGTTAATTTTTCAATGAGTCTCATCACAGGTGATAAAACAGCACAGAGTTTTCGAAGTATTGATCATCTCAAAAACTCCATATGCTTTAGTCCTGTGATTACAAAGAACAAACAAAACCTCTTGCAGGGGAAAGGAATCATCATTTTCTTCTAGATTTTCTGAAAACTCATAACAGCCCAAAAGTCCATCAAGTGCAGTAAAGCAGACATCGACAGAAGGATCAAAAGTTCCCACAATTACAAAATACGTTTCTCTGAGAAACTTCAATAATTTTTGAAAATACTTCTGGAAATTTTCATAGCTGAAGTTTCTTTTCGTTAAATGTACATATTTTATTTCAGTGACTTTGAACTGTAAAATTGTTAAGAGGTATCCTGTATGGAAAAAATCAATTATAATACAATTCTGTAGTTTATACTGTATTCTGTGTTTCAGCTTGCAGTGAGGTATAAACAAATCTTGTCTGTAAGTAATTTGCAGAAACAAATCCACTTTTACTTGTAAAAATGGATTTATACAGTAAATATTATCTCTAGATCTCCAATTTCTACATAGTTCATATCCCATTTAGTAGTCTTAATAAAACAAAAAAGCCCACTGTTCTCTATCAAATCTGCTTTCATTGTCTTAGATAATATTTTAACAAATGGATGAACACCATGACTTATTTGGTAACTTACTTGGCAGATTTGGATCTACTGCTGAAAGGTGAAATTGGCCAATTAAAGCAAAGACTAATTAGAATTTGTAAATAAGTTTTATTGAATGCTTTTAACATCTCAGCTTGCTAACAATTAACACCCCTTACTGTTCCAAAGTAGCCACTTTGTGCATTCCTGTTCCTTACCAACATCTCCTTCCTGCGGAAGCAAAGGAGACAACCTGTAAATGTCTGTTCAAAGATGGAATTCCTATTTGAAATCATACTGTGCAGCCCACATTTAGACCTTTGTTTCAGAACTGAGCACAGAATTCAGAAGTGGACCTGAAGGAAATTCATTTTAATGTGAGTTCATCCTTTCCAGAGGAACAATAATAAGAGTTTCAAAGCTCTTCATTGTCACTGAGAGCTATACTGAGTAGATTAAAAAAGAAAAAAAAAAAGAAAAAAAGAAAAAAAAAACCTAGGCCCTTTAACATCCAACAATCCAACATTAGAGAATTAAAAAATTATTTAATCATTCACTTTAAAACAGAGGCAAAAAGATTGACACCACAATGAGAATTGTAGGAGGTGGGAATAGAACTTCAATTGTTTCCACTGACTGACTTTACAGATAGTCCTTCCTTCCTCCTAAAATGACATACAACATATTAAATATGGAATACATACAGTTTGGGAGTATTTATGCAGATTACTGCACATGAATTCTATTTCATGAGACCAGTGTTCATAACTGCATTTCCTTGAAATGAAAAGATATATTGGAAATTAATTTACTCCTCAAGTGAAATCTCTGAAGAAGATGTGTCACTGAGAGGTTGCCCCAGAAATTTGGCTCATTCATACAGCAATGAGGGAAACAAGAGAGCAAAAGAAACCAAGCAATTCTGCAACTCTTGAAAAGGGAAACAAAACAAAACAAAAAAATAAGAGCACATCTACAGGAACACAGTTTTAAAAGAAAAACTAATCTGGAAAGCTAAGAAAAAGACAGAGTTTCTTTAATAAATGTACTGAAAGCAGAAAATGGTACATACATTGCCTAACAAACTCTTGCTGTTCTGTTGAGAAAGATTCTTTCAGCACAGAGCCATGGCGTGGAAAAGATTTGTACTGTGTTTACAGCTTCCCAACTTGGTTACTCATTTTGTTGTCTGTCACACTAATCTACAAAACTGTACCAAGGACTCCTCAGTTCCCCCTCACGAGAGACATTTCAGTGCCAGCGAGCTCTTTGGCTCTAGCAGTGTTTCCATTCCACAGAAGTTGCCAGTGTTGCTAATTGAACTGTCACTGCTCCTGCTGTTCAGATTATTTCATCGTGACCCTAAAAGCAGTGGGACAGGTTCTCCTTGTGCAATTTAACTATGAAGAATTGTTCTGCAAGACAAAAGAAAGAAGCTAATGAAGAATTGAAAGAATTTACTAATAATGGATAAAACTTGCTGAAATAAAACAGCAAAAAGCATTCAATGTTTTAACTGAAGAGCGCAGACTCTATTCACTTTTTTGTATTTGTGTTTGGCCTGTTTTATACAGACAAAGCATGGAAGAAAACCTGCAGTTTTTCCTGGAGTATTTGAAATAGTTTGTTCTTAAGTGAATAATGAGTGCTGCAGCTTCCCCCTAACGAACAACACAACTTGTTCTGCCAACCCAGCCTTGCTCCCTTTTTCTGTGCTGTCAAACACTGCATTCACACATCCCAAGAAAAAGATGAGACCTCCCTTTCATAACTGTTCTCTTCTCAGTTCCAACTTCAAGCCAAACAGCTTTCTGGCAGAGTGGCGGTTTAAAGATATTGCTTCTCCACCACCTTCCTGAACAGTAATTTCATACAATTATCCACCAGGAGCTGGGGATCTGAACTAAGATTGCATCCCCACTGAAGAGGGGACAGACATTGCCAGTAGCATGGGACATAAAGTCACACCAAGGTTCAAGGCTGGACTTTAAAATACATATTTAGCTGTTGGATGGGGTATCAAGCCTTTTCCATTGAAACTAGAACAGACATCCCAAAATATATTAAACACATAAATATTTTTTTGGTTCCACTAATGGAATTTTCCTGACGCCCATCATGTGGAATCGCCCTAAAATATGAGAGGAAAGAGTTTTTCTGACAGTGTGCTTACTGTAATTTGTTGATTTTTATTTAAATAAGAGATCTAGGAAGATGGCTCCTGGCTGAAATATTTTCCTGGAATATCAGACATGACATGATGGTATATTTAATTATCTCTTGTTTCCCCTAAGTATTTATAGAATCATACAGGGCAAGCCGGTGCATATCAATTAATATCCATATCTATCTATCTGTCTATTCACATACACCTATTTTATCATAAAGTAACTCAATAAATCACTTACCTAAGGATATCCCATAGGACTACCTAAGAGACTGAGTTGTGAATCAAGGACAAATGGTGAACTCAACTGAACTGAATAATAACTGAACGAAATGCTGAACAGAATGCTGAAACAGCAGCTGCAACTGAATACTCATGAGGCCAGGATGGTGCATGGGAAAGAGGCCACTGTCAGGGGATCTGTCACCATGCACAGCTCCTGAAAGGGAATCTCTGCCTTCTGCTCTTACTGCGGAAAAGTTTAGACAGAGCCTCTCAGGGAAAAACACATCATACTTATAAACTTAGGTCCAGTTTAGAGGAGTGAATCATTTGCTACTTGCTGAGTAAAAGGTCCCCTTATAAGAGCAGGGCTAACCTGACAGTGTTTCTTTTCCTCAGGGAATAGAGGTAAGACAAAATCTTATCAAACTTGGCCTTTCTTAGACCAATAACAGCAAAGGGCATGATTGCAAAAACATTGTCTTCTGGGTTTCTTGCCAGCATTTATTTAATGTTTTGCCCTACCTATCTACAAAGTTCCTTTGCCTTCCCTTCACAAAGCATAACAAAGAATATATAATTTAAAGTATTTAAAATGCGAGTTTTCTGGACCTAGTTAGATTAGGAGTGTTTGGCACTCTGCCAGCAGTGACAACCATGCCTGATTTCTGACAGGTGAAATAAAATTTTCAAAAATGGTGCTCACTGAAGCAAAAATCTCCCAACAGTGGATGTTTATGGGAAGGTGACCAGAAGGTGTGATCATCCAGTGTGACATCTTATCACATTCACCCCATTTCTCCATGTTCCACACTGTTGTTTCACTAGCAAGTGGTAGTGTAAAAGAATGATCCAGTCTTATTCCTGTGAATTAAAACTGCAGGAAAAATGCAGCATTGATGAAAAGTAGTAAAGAAATCTAACTGCTTGAGCTGAAGCATGAAACAATGTGTGTAAAATGATCACCTTAAATAAAATGGGAGAGAGCAAAAATATTCCCAAGTAATTTGACAGCAATAAAATCAGCATATTAATACAACATCACCAGTTCTTTCATCCACCCATTACTGAAAAAACATTTAAAAAATCATCTTAGGGTCTACAGTACAATGGTAATCTTTATTCTGACCAAAAAAAAGCAGTCTTTGAGAAGCCTTCATTTCTTCAGATTTACTAGGGAGAGTTTTCACTCATGGTTCCTATAAGCACATCCTCTACCTGGAGGATTTCTTATGTTTGGATATTCAGTTCAAGTGTTAGCTAGATACCAGTGGAAAGTCATTCAAAGCTTCAAAAAGAAAATTTCCAGAGTAACATTTGAAAATAATTTCTTGTCTTTGAGAGGATTGTTTAGGATGGCATGAAAACAGACACTTAAGAAATACGGTCAGCAGGATGACATGATACAATGCTGGTCCTTGGCTAAGAAAACCAGGAGAAGGCAGAACATAAAAAATGTTCTTTGTAATGTGAGCATTTTGGACCAACGTGATTAATGAGTTTGTGGAGCTCCTCATGTTTCCTAAAGGCATCACACTCCACAAGAACACCATGTCTGTCAAACAAAGTTGCTATGAATCAGACCTCAACAAACAGAATGAAAGACATAAATCTGAAGTTGAAGTTTTCCTATCATTTTTGTAATTTCTTTTTTGTCCGTGATAAATTAAGGTGTATACAAGAAAAAGTATATATAATAAAAACAAATATATTTCACTGTTAGAAGAGATTTTTAAATCTGTTTAAAATTATTTCATCTGCTAAATAAATTACCAAGGTTTATCCATTGTTGCAGATCAGACCCTGGAGCTTCCAAAGAACTTTGTATCAATTTGAGACAAAACCAGTTTAGCTTACTTTTTTCATAGTCCTTAAAGTATTTGCCTGAAAAATTGTGTCCAACTGTTGCAGAATCCCTGTTGTCACATAAATTAAGTTCGACTACTTCAAAACACCTTTTGCAGTTCTTCACTGCCTGTATTTCTGTGGAACTTAAAGATATATCTCCTCTGCTTTTCTGAGTATTGTGAAAGCAAAGAACAGAATCTTTTATGCTTTCTGTTTCCAAAATCTTAAGCTTACAGCTATCCATATTTGTTCTACTTACTGTGGCATAACTGCTTCTGCTCAGGAATGATCAAGGTATTTCTCAAAAACATGTTTCTCTAACGTGTTCTTTGTCCAGAGATCACAGCAGGTTGATAATAATACTGAAAAAGGAGATAAGAATTCCTTTATAAAAAATTTGGCTGATCGATGTACAAAATGAAAAGAAAGAAAAGAATGACAGCTGAGCAGAGCAGTTCATACTTCAAAGCACAAAATTTCATTAGTTTTGTAATATTTATAATTTCTTTCATAAGTTCAAATCCTACAAGTTCTTCAGACATCCAGCAATCCCATTAAACACCTTCTCAGAAAAACCTTACTAAACTGGCACAGAAATATTGGAGGCCATCTATCCTTTCAGCTTTTTTATTTACTTTTCTAATGCAATATCTATTAGTTTCACCATATTTTTGTGAACTATCAGGAAAAGGAACAAGTAAATTATCAAACACAATACTTCTCAAGAAAAATACTTTGAGAGACAGATAAATATTCTGCTACAGCAGGAGAATTTTCTGCCTGTTAAACTCCACTCACCACAAACAATAGTTTTGCTCTTCAAGGTCACCTCCCTCCTCTCTTCAGGAGTCTCAAGTTTCTTCCAGTTAGTAGCTTGGCAACCCTGTCCATCTTCCTTTCCTTACTTACTGGCAATACAGGCAGTGTTAGACAGTTAAAAATAAAAACCCAAAACCAAATCAAAACAGAGCACACAGCCCACCCAAAAATACAGAAAATGTTACTTTAAAAGATAACTGGTTTTTATTTACATAAGTCCTGGATATTTTTAAATGCCCACTTCAAAGAGGACATGAAATGCCTCTCTTTTGTTCTTCATCTTCTAAGTAAAAACATCTAAAATTACTGGAAGCATTGGGAAAATCCCAAGTGTGATGTGTGGAGCAAGTCCCACCAGCTGGCTTTTTGGCCACTATGCTGTCCTTAATTTTTAAGTGGATCTCAAAATTGATCATGTTGCTAGATTTGCACACAATCTGTAACAGGGAGGCTTTCTGGTTTTTGGGAGGAGTTCACCCCATTGCACTAGAATCTGGAGAGGGACTAATTGACAGGTAATATTGGGAAAAGAAAGCCTGAGAGCACTCAGCCGACACGGCCAATTAATGTGAGACAAACTGGCAATAGACATGGGGATGGTACTTTGGGAGGTTTAATTTAAATTAATGAACAGTGTCCTATAAGAAGGGTCAAAAAAGGAAACTTGTACTGTTTCTTCACTTGAGGCTCTTAAAAAGTTAGCTGACCTACAGATCTCCACTGCTGAGAGAATTGCAACTTCCTTTATTTTTACTGTTTGTCTCTCTCTGCTCTTTCTGTGTCTGGCCTATTGGCTTAGTTGTTGATACATTTAATGGTTATTTTTTCCTTTTTTTTTTTTCCTGTTTGCTTCTTAAAAACTACCCTAATTAATTTTTATCCTTTCTGCTCTGAACTTTACAACCCTTGGCCCAAGTTTTCTTCTTCCTATCTCTGGATCACACATGTTTCTTTTCTGCCATGCAAACAGCCATGGGAATAGACAACTCAGAATGGTTATGTCCTATCTAAATGTCCCAACACACAAACTACTCCAGCAGCTGCCTGCACAACGTGGGGCTGTGGAATCAGGATTATGGTAGGTGACTTTCAGGGAGCAAGCGATAGCTCTGCCAGCAGCTGCTGGAGCACATTACAGGGCAGTAGCTGGAATGTGTCCAGGGTCATGCAGATTTATCCACTCCCACGGTACTTCTCCACTGCTCTGCACATTACTCTCATCTTTCAACCCTCCCTGGGAATGCTGAACCAGCTTGGGGAGGAAAGATATTAAACATATAGTTAGTGCTGCTGGAAGTGAAAATTACAAATGGGTTGTTCATTTCTTTGCATGTGCATTTTGTTCAAGCTTTGCTAAAATTTTTCAGGAAAAATAAAAAACAAACAAAAACAGTTAAAACCTTCCTGTATCTTTATGCAAAGTAATACATGGATTTTATATGCATTCTATACTTGTGCACTATGGATTTATATATACACATGCTCATATACACATATGTGTGGATCACTTAATCACTGAAACACAGGCACTTGTGTAATAGAACACAACAGCTCTTTAACAGTTCTGAAACACTTTGAAATGATATTTTAGAATAGAAAACTAAGGCAGAAGTGAAACTGCTAAGAAAGCTACAGGCAGAACGCCTCCTTTTTGTTATCTAACCGGAAATCAGTGAAGGGTGTGAAGAGCAGCATCTCTGCTCTTAGGAATGGTAGCCTTTCAAAAGAGAAACACTAAAGAAATTATGAAACCAAACTCATTAGGAAAAAACCAAAACTCCTATAGTTCTCTCTCTTTATTCTATTTAATTAGTTTCAATTTCTAATTGAAAATAAAGTGAGCCAGAACTTGAGCAAAATAACAAGAGTGAAAAAAGGTAATCCATGAGATTGGAAGGCAGAGGGAGAAGGCAGGAAGCTTTTCACACGTATATATGGACAGGGAAAATAAAAGTGATTAATATTCTAAACCCATAGCCTATTTCATGATCAGTTTTTCCATTCAGCTATCTACAGTGACTGCAAGGTGAAATGCAAATTAACACCACTTGTATCTCCTACCTCATCATTACTGCTGTGCTGGAAAGAGACAGGACAATAACTACACCTGTCCTAGGGTAGGAATCCTGTGCTGTCACACACAGATGCTCCCTGCATCTTTAGTCTTAATCAGCAACACAAACTGATGCAAGTGTCAACATCTGCAATGCATTAATTGCACTTCTGTCCCTCACATAGGTTTCTGTATATTAAGCTGTTTCTTGTATATCTCCCTTTTCTCTGTAGCAATTTCCATGCTTGCTTTTAAAGTTTTCCCTGCAACATTTTATCCTATCTTCCACTTATATTTTTAATTTTATAGGCAATAAATTCAACTGATTTCCTTAACTGTCATTAACTAAATGACTTTTCAGATGTGCTTTAGTTAAGGGAGAGGGGTAGAACAGTTCAAAAAATTCAGTCACTCTGCAAAGGCCATATAGAACATAGGATGGTGCCAGCATCAAGGTGCAAGTGAGCTAGAGGATGATAGGTTTGAAAAATAGTAGGGTGGAAATAATGTAAGGCAGCTGTGGTGATGTTGGAAAAGTTCATCCGACAGCATTCAGGAGAGGAAAAAATGCAGGCTGATATAATTAGCAATGGTAACTGGGATTCTGTCCTAAGACACTGGGAGCACTGTTTCTGTATATGGCATCAAATTATTTAAATGTTGTTGGGTTTGGGTTTGTTTTTGTTTTTCAGGAAACAAAATATGTTGATTTAAATAAGTTGATTATCAAAATAAACTGACAAAATTTGACATATCTTTTTCTGCCTTTAGGAATATAAACAAAAACAAGTTTGACAAAAAACCCATTATGTCAATGGTTTGGGCAGGAAATGAGACAGAAGTTACATCCATTGGTGCTTCAAATGAAAACGTGTAGTTTATATGGTAAACCAGATGAAAAGAAAATTTAAATTATAGTAAATAGAGAAATAAAGAGACATTTCTTAATACCACTCACTTTGCAGCACATAGTGCAAAATCTCATTACATCTCAAGAAGATTTATCAGGGACCTATTAACTATAGTAAGAGTCTTATAATCCTGCATGAAGATATTGAAATGGATAGGTTTGAAAATTGTAGTTTCTAATTTTGAAGGAAATTAAGGTTTTGGGCAGAATTCCATCGAGAAGAATGATAACATGGAATGCAGAGGAGAATGGTATGACTGTTAACAGTAGAGAAATTAAAGTAACTACTGAGTAAGGGTTGAGGAAACATGCCTGAATGTGCTTGGTTGCAGGATCTTCCTACCTAGGCAACCCAGTAATCACTTATATTTCTATATTTATGGGTTTTTTAAAAATCCTTCAGACCATTTCTTTATACTATATGTAGCAATAATATTGTTACTGCCAATATAAAAAGTGAAGCCAATATAAAAAATGAATATATATGTTACATACATATGCTAGAATGTAGGTTATTGAGAAAGTATGCTTGGTATCCAGTGTGTGGAATTACACATTAAGGTGATATAATCTAGTTTTAAATTACTGAAGTAAAATTTAATAATTTTATTTTTCTCCAAAGATTAGTATTTCATAGCCTTTTTATAGTACAGGGAATGATTACATGGAAAGAAAAACATTTCTAATGTCAAAAGGAGTCAATCTCCATGACTTGTAGCTCCACTGGCATTCCCCCTCAATCTTCTTGCTTCTCCAGATGATTAGAGATCAATGTCTGAATTTGTGAATAATTTCCACACATAAAACTTTATTCATTATCGGATTTGGTCGCCAGTGATGCATCACCTAATTCCACCTTTACTACATGAACAATAGTGTACAAACCCTCCATGCCGTATTTCTAGAACAGCAAAAAAAGCAAACAGGAAAGTCTATAAATATTGATTTTCATGCATTATCCCCAGTTCTGTGATTATTTATAATTTATAATTATCTATAATTTCCCTCATTTCACACAAATCAAATAAAGATACATATCTTTAAATAAAATATTTCTCTACTTAGACTGAAAAGAAATGGAATAAGGCTGGTGGTTTTTAATCAACTTTTTTCTGAAAAATTCAGCAAAACATCAATCAAAGGCTGGCAAACTGGTAAATCTCCCTTAACTTTTTACAAGTTCCTTCATTATTTCTGGTTCCTGAGCCGAGCAATGAAATAGAACACATCTTCCCCAGGCTTCATTTCACTTCTCTGCCCTAATAAGCCCCAGCCTAAGTCACCATCTTCTTTATATTACTGTGATTTGCTTATAATTTCCACTTCAGGTAGGCTGAATTTAGCAATTTGGTGCAAATGTGTGGATCAATAGATCAAAGCAGTATGTGCTGAGCACTCTCTCCCACTACTGGGGCACTGGCAGTTTATTGCCAATTGGATTTCTTCTTCCCAGGGAAACATTTCAACTACTCATGATGGAAAACTTTCTGAAAGAAAGAGGCAGTGGCCCACACCAGAGGCCAAAGTCAGAGCAAAACCCCCACCCAAGGTTTGGATCTAAAGTTCCTCTCTAAGCATTGCAGCACTTTTTGAAAAGAGTTTCTGTTGATTTTCCTCCAAAACGACCTGAGTTCTGGCATTAAAAAAAAAAAAACTACAGTGGAAGCCAAGGCTGCTGTCAGAAAAAGGGTTTAATTTCTAAGCAGCACCACTGATGAACCAGCTCACTAATGGAAATCCAGCTAAAGTCTGCACAAAGACCCTTTGAAAGAATTCCTGCCAAGGCCATAAAGTAGACCCAAACTTGAGTGGAATATCTCTTTCCCTACCAATATCTCAATCTTCTTTTCCCTTTCATATGATTCTATGATTCTTTGATAGTGCAGCATCCACCTTCAGTATCTCTTCAGACAGCACAAAATTAGGCAGGGTGCTTGACACAGCACATGAGTGTCCTGCCATTGAAGGAGCCTCTCACAGACCAGGAAAATGGGTCAGCACAAGTCTCACAAAGGTGAGCACAGGGAACTGCCAAGTCTTGCATCGTTTATCCTTTGTAGTTATGATCAGAAATCAAGTGCTCCATATATAATTTTAAAGTAAACAAATACATGGAATTAAGTTTGAATTTACACAGATTTAAGAACTGCATTAGAAAAAAAAGCAAGTTATAGAGTTTGATTTTTTTAGTCTTATGTATCTTAAGCAAAATAAAAGATAGGACATAAAAAACATCGCTTATAATATACTGTGATTAAAATACAGCTAGATACTCCAATTTGTCCTGGACAGAAACAGTCCAACAAGTTCAAGGTCAGCAGAAGGGAGATGGTGAAGGGAAGAAAACACTCTAAACCACTCTAGTGATTTCTTGTGGTAATTGACAAATTTTAATCAATAATTTTAAAACGTTTTCCTGACCTGAAATGAAAATGAAAATGAAATGAAAAATATTTAGGTATCTTTTGAGACGAGGTCGACACCACCCTACTGATTTTTCACAAAATGAACACAGTTAAATAACTCCTGTTATTTCCAGATGCAGATCATGCACAAAAAGTTAAATATGCCATGTATGATGCATGATTACAGCAAGTTTAACAGATCCCCTTATATGATAAAAGGTACTAATGAAACACCATCTTTGAAAGGGACTGTAAAATTATCCATTACTGAAGGAATGGAGAAAGGAAAAAACAAGGATGGCTTTTAACGAACTGGAATAAACTGTTCTGACATGGCTTTCAGCTGCAGGTGGGTCTCAGAGTGGGCAAGTTTATCAGTGATTATATCAGGCACAACTGAATCAAATGAAAGACAGGAGGAAATAACTGGCATGTCAGAGATCAGACTTGATAAAGCCATCCCAAAATCTGGAGAAAGACATGAAAAGGGGGGAGTGTTTTAGAATAACTTTAAAGGAACATGAAGCCTAAGTCAGAAACAATTATTTCACTGCATAGCATGACCTTCTTCATGGCTCAGTTTGCCAGTGTCTTGCACTTCTTATGAGGTGTGTGCATAAAGTAATGGTAGAAAATTTAGAGACTGCTTTCCATCAAAACAGTTAAATATGTTTGATGAGCAAGACTGATTTCAAAACACACTTTTGTGAAGCAATGGAAATGTACAGATGTAGACACACTTTAAGGTAACCTGACTCCCTTTCATGTGTTTTGCTGTACTCTCTATGAAAGCAGCACTGCAATAAAGTTTTCACTAAACTTCCCAATTAGTGTGATAGCATGTCCCCAGATCTTGTCCCTTATCCATCAAAACCAGCATATGGTCAGAGTGGGCTCTCATGTGGAACATATCCCCCTGTTCCCTTAGCATGGAAAGAGGAGTGAAACAGAAGAACCAGCATGTGTCGAGGCTTGCCTGATATGAAGGTATGAGGTGGCCAAGGACAGCAGTAAGAGCATCACAAAGAACTCTTTGGCTGTGTTTTATGGACATGGTGGGAGAGACATGTTTGTTATCCCTGGAATTTTTCACTTTCACAAACAGAATATGTCCTGTCCAATCTTATTCCAAAAAGTCCTTGAAAGTTCATATCTGAAACAGAATATCATGAGAAAATAGCCATGCAACAGCCAGCTGTCTTGGACATGTCACTGATGCCCCAAGCTACCTGTGTGCTGTATGTCACCTTGATATGTTCATGAAGCAGGGGCCTCCAAATTTCTCATGGTCTCCCACCAGTCCTTTCCATACAATAGTTCACTAAACAATAGCAGATCTGGTTGGTGAGGCTCTCACCACTGCTATTACCTGGTGGGGTTTTTCTAATGCTCTTTGATGCTCTGAATTAACACATTTCCTCTGCAACATCCTTAAGAGTCAGAACCTAATAGACTGTAACTCTTGTCACCACCATACTAAAAGCCTACCTATTTTCTGCACTTGCATGTGTAATTAGGACTATCCGTCTCTTTAATTGCCCTCCACTAAATAACCCCTTCTCACTTGAGCTAGTATTTTTCTTCTGGGACTTTCTGCCTTCTGGTATTGGCAATGTGCAGCCATCTCATCAGGCTGACGTACCAGGGCTGCAGGAATATCACTGGTGACTGTTATTTCATGCTTCATTACAGCTGTGCATCTGAAATCATAACACTAATTAGAAAACAAGGCTCTTCTACACCTGCCTGCATGATGCAGAATAAGATCACTGGCAGGCTGAGCACAGCCAAATTACAGCACTTTACCATACAGTTGAATGGTCAGTACAGTGGCCTTATTCTGCCTATAACTTTGCTCTTGTAAACTCATTTTTTTAGATGATGTTAAGATGAGATTTTTCCTGCTCCTGTTTTCCCCTGAAAACATATCTGCAACAGTTAATTTTACATGTGAATTGGTTATTGTAACTTGATCAGTTCAACAACTTGCTCCTATAGTCATGTATTTACCAATATCTACGTATTTTCACAAATCATTAAGTCAAAAGCAGTTCAAGTAAGTCCACAAATATCTCATGTGTGTCTATTCATACACCAGAGAAGGAAACCACTTATGATATCTTTACCTTGTACATTCACTGGAGATGAATAAGGGACTTTCTCCACATTTGTATATATTAAAAGTGATATCCCTGTTAATTCCATTTACCCACCCATTAATAAAAAAATCTGAAATGTATCCTACAATCTCATATAATTTAACCTCAGCATGGCTGCAGAAAATTGCACAAGTCATCACTGCCATTTTTCATGTTAGCATTGGGGTACAGAGAGTCTATGACTTGCCTTAGGTATCAAAGTCAGGTTCTGAGACAGAGCTGGGAATAGACCTTAGATTTACAGTCTCATAGCCCAGTGCTCTGACTGAATAAATCTCTACTTCTGCTTTATCCAGTGTAGAGAAGACTACAGTGCCCTAGCCTGCAAAAGGAACTTTCAGGAAAAGATGTATCTGTTAATTATTATCTGTTGGGTAGGGGATTTTTACAACATCTGTGGCTAGAAGTCGTTTCTGTTATGAGCACATTCACAGAAGACAACTTCTAGAACCCTCTTGGTCCCACAGTGCTTATGATGAGGATGCTAAAAAGGAAATAGGTGAACCTAAAATGCCAAATCTTTCCAAAGTCTAATTTCCTTGACTTCAGAAGAAACATCTCCATCTTAGAACACAGCAAATACATGAACAGTTATCATATAGTCCTGGGAAAAAGAAATCATTACAAGTTAAATCATTGTTGGATTTCCTTTAATATTAAAAAAAAAACAAAACAAAAAACAAAAAAAAACCAGTCCCCATCACCAACCAAAGCAAACAAACACAACAAAACTAAACTCTGAAGAAATTACAATTTTCTGCCGAACCTAAAGACTGAGAAATTTGTCCATCCTCCTCAATATTTTACATTTGGGAATCCACCCTGCTAGGTACATTGCATTAAGGCCAATGGACTTCCAAAGACAGGTGCTTTTCTATTGAACTCAAAGAAAGAAAAAGCTGTGGAGGCTACTACCTTCTCATGCTGTACAATCTAAAGAAACAGGCCAGCTATAAAAAATGAAGGAGACTTTATGCCTCCAAAACACTAATGAAATGCTTTCCAGTAGCCTTTGAAAGGACACACTTCTTTCTCTGTACCTCCATGGAGTTTTCTTGCCCTATAGAGAAGAAGAAGCTGCAGTTTTGCCCTCCTCTACCCTCTGGAGCTGCTGCTCTCATGTGTGGCGGGACTCAGCCACACCAACATATCTGCCCTGCCTCAGTGCACAAAACAGAGGGAAGCAAAGTCTTTTGTATGAACTCATCAAGACCCCACAGAGCAAACACAAGAACTGTGTCACAGGGCTGAGATTGCAGCAATGGACATTGTCAGGAAATTGCCCTGCTGTAACTTCTGGCTGCCCTCAGGGGAGGGCATGTGGTTTCATCATTCCATCACCCTAAGAATGCTGACATTGTGGAAACTAAGCAAAAAGTCCCACATTTTAGAAAAAGCAGACTTCTCATTCATGAAGTTATTTTCCAACCAGAGAAATCCATGCACTTTACTAAGGGATATATCAGGAAAGCAATGAGTTATGGAGACATTTGGTGTCTTTTTATACTTTCAAAGGGAAAGATATCCATATTCATACACCATAGATGCACTTAAATTTGTATCCACATTAGCCAGAAAAAATAAATTATGAAAATAAAGGAGCTGGGAGTAAATATTTATGAAGGAAGTCAATCCACAAATCAAATTATTTAAGACAGACCGTACCATCCCTCTCTTAACTGGATTTTCTCCTTAAAAGACATTTGATGGCATAGTCTTCTTCTATTTCAGAAACACCAAGGAAAAGTTTTTCAAAACCCAAGCCCCTCATTTCACAAGAGCCATACTACATCACAGCAAGGGAGGATGGGGATTTTCCTGCTAGTGGGGCACTTTGAGATTTTTAGTGGAAGCCACAACGGAACGTTGTTTTCCTGGAGGTCTCTGGCAGCCTGGCCCTGGCTCAGGTGGTTTTGCCTCTCAGTGAAATCACTGCAAATCCCTGGGATGTGGTGAAGTACATTCCTGCCACCACACCAGTGAATCAAACACTCAAGGATGTCTCACAGCCCTGCCCCTGCTCGTGTGTCCCCACTCCCCCTGCTCTGGGTCAGGGCAGTGACAGTCTGAGCAGCCTGGGCAGCACAGCTCTGTGTCCAGGACTCTGCCACACCACCACAGCATGGCTGCAGGGGCCAGTACTGGCAAATTAGGGAAGTTACTCTTCTTTGGCAGTTTTTATCAACACTTATCTTCCCTTTTTGCCCCAGCACAACAGCTGGATCCAGCTAAACAATATTTAAGGTGAGCAGACCCACAGTCCCAGTGTAACAAGGTGACATTGGGTGCTGTTAGATGTCTTCATAACTCCTCTACTCTCCAGGAATATGTGAGTGTGTTGTCAGAATATGACAGCAATAACAACTTCACCCTAAGGTTTTCAATATGAAGACACCTCCACTAATGTGATACAAGAAGGAATTTATTATCTTCAGTGTGCTGTTTGGGGGGCCAGAGAGCCCAGTGCTGGAGGCTCTCTCTGCTCAAGCAGTGTGCAGAGAGGAGCAGCAGCATTTTACACTTGCACTGCCTCATCCTGCCCCGGGAAATGCATCCATGGGAGGCTGGGGAATCAATCCCCATAAATATGTCTTTGAGAAGAGCTACTATTAGGGGTTTAATGCTGAAAAAACTTGATTTTCCTATGCTATACAAAGTTTAATCTTTCATTCAACAGTCTTGGTCTACTCACCTGTAACACAAAAAGTGCCAGCTAATGCAGTGCTGCCTGATAAATGATGACAGCAATTAGATTGCTCACAGATTTGTTCTCCTTGGGAGCTCTGATGCTGCAATCGACTCTCTCCTTGAGATCTCTTTGTAGAAAGCCAACTTGCCAGTCTAAATCAAATCTATTGATTATCTGCAGCGATATAATAAATGAAATTTAAAATAACTTGACTCTAAGAGAAACAAGTCAAGAAAAAGGAAGCTAAGGAAAATATTTCTGTTGCAAATGTTTTTGAATTTCCTGTGGATGCAAGAAAATTTGGTATAAACTTTAGATTTTTGACCAAAACATTGTTTGTTTTTAAATGCCTTTATACGATCTTGGGCTTCTATCATTTTTAAATTGTCTCACTATCACTGAAGCTGAAATAAAATATACAATATTTTGGTGTTCCTTACAATTTCTGGGATGTCTTTAATGAGTCAAATATATTGCAAAGATTTTAGGGAAGCAAGGCAGCCCTTTCTATCCACAGATCATTTACCAGAGTTATTCAGTGTATTCTATACTATGAAAATGAAATGTCACTGCTGGATAAAGGAATGGTGCTCAAACGATTTAGCTGATTCTGAGACATGGCCACAAATGTCATCAGTTAGTTTGTGAAATGTCTTCTAAAGGATTTTAAATCTGTGAATGTAGAAGAAATTGATATACCAAAAATCTGTAATTGACTCAATATTCATTCATTTCTGGTTATATATAACAGATACAGCACAAAACTATTGTAAAATCAAAACCTGTTTTATTTTAAATGAAGTCCACATATTTAAAAAAAACTATGCTTATATAAGAAATATATAAGAAATTTTATATTTGCTGAAAAAGTAAAAGTTGCTTTTGTAACTTGTGAAAAGGAATTATTTCCTAAAGCAGAATTCATCAATGTTGTTTGTGCAATTTCCACACACAGGCAACTTTAAGACTTTGGAAGCAGAAAAATTTCAGACTTTAACGCTTCTTTAATACTTTATCTTTTTGCTTCCATTTGCCTGAGCTCATGTTTATTAAAGTCTTTGAAGCAGTTTTCCTATGAAAAACTGATTCAAATTTCTTTAAAACTATCAGTAGGTCCATTCCAGTAAATTTCAGGTTTGCTGATTTGTGGATCTATAAGATGGAGGTCCTGATAAAAGGAATGAGTTCATTCATCCTGTGATATGCAAGGCAAACCCTCTGGATGCTGGAGGAGTGCAAGCCTTGCCCCATTCTACAGAATCTCCAGCTCATCTCAACAGGGTGTGTTAAGGATAGTGTTCAATTAATAATTCACTGCTTTAATTGCACTGAACATTTTATGCAGCATGGATTTTAACTTGGGGTTTTGTTTGCGTGCTCACGCTACCAGCACATCAAGATCTGTACAAAAACTGAGTGGGAAATGTCAGGTGCTGCCTATCAGCTATTTGCTAATACCTAGCCAGTGCTTCTCCTCCATTTGCCTGCTTTCTTATAGAGCTTTATTCACTGAAGCAGAAGCAAATAAGACCTATTAGGGCACTCATAAATAAAACCAGCACTCCAGTGACTGGACAAGTTGCTGGATTTTTTTTTTTTTCTCCAGAGTATGTGTGAAAATTTTTATCAAGGGAAAATATTTCAGAACATGAATTCATTTTTCCTTAGGTCAGTAGCACTGGGTTCTCCCCCATCTTCCCAGCCTTGCATTTAATAGCTTCAGTGGATCTGGGACAGGTCCCCAGTGCACAAGTGCTGTATCCTGATGTGGAGCTGCTTCAGCTGCTTGCTGTACATTTGTCTCTGAATTGTGCCTGTCACCTTGTCACTCTTTAATTACATCCTTTATGATTACTCTATACTCATCTTCAGTCCCAAAGACCCTTTTTTGTTTTTCAAAACTTGCACAGATGTAATTGGAATTTAGAATACTCAGAATGGAATAGTAGAAGTGCATCTCCCAGGAAAATCTCTTTACTGTTTTCAGTAAACAGCTACCTCTCCTTGTTGACTGAACAACTGACTGTCAGGCAGTATTTTTGAATAAGAACCATATATGTAGTCTCATATCTATGGAGCTTTTATATTTTTTGGGTTTTGTCTCTCTGTATCCCCCCCTCCAAATAACCATGTTCTATGAAAGAGATGGAAAGTGAGTCCAGATTCTTGATATTTTTATCTAGACAAGTTCTTCACATGGCACACAGTAATACTTTGAAAAACTGCTGTAAGCAAATGTTTTATTGAAATACTTTTGTATAAGCTACACAAAGATAAAGTGGCAAATTTTATTAAGGAAAATGAAATACTAAATTAAATCCATTTGTTGCTTCTTAACAGATACAATAAACTTCTTAGGTGCAAACCAGTCTTGGTTTTTCCCCACAGAATATTTCAGTTTTCATACCTGTTTTCGTTCTTTTGTTTTGGTCATCTCTTTTCTCCTCCAATAACTTTTTCATTATTCCATAAAAATACTCATCTGGATGCCCAAGATGTCTTACTTTTCTAACTCATCAACTCACACTTCACAAATAATGGTTTTCAACTCCATCGGTCATGCTGAATTGCTGTAAGCCTACAATGTTCATCGCTGTGGCATCAAAATATATTTGCTCATTTGTTATGTATTTCATGAAATAAATTAGACTGCTGCATAATGCAATGTATCTGTTTTATGCATCATTGTGTTCTTTATACAGATTGAACTTGTCTGAATATGGAGAGATTTGGTAAGTTAACAGCCTCAGCATCTGAAAGCCTGCAAACTCATTTTTATACACTGAAGTAATGTGGAATGGCAACGAGCAGAAAAAGAACGGGGTACAGTTCTAAGAGAAAGAAATTAATTTCTGAGAGTTTTTTGAATCATTAAATGCAGACTTCAGGGTTTGATTTTTTTTCCTTCTTTTCTGCTTTCTGAAAACGGGAATATGGGGTTTCTTGAACCTGTGGAAATTTAAATTGCTGCAGATCTGTTTTAATATTTGTGAGGGGACAGCTCTACCCACCACATGACAGTCTCAAAGGTTCATTTAACAACACTATAGCAACCAGTAAATAATTAAACAGAGTGCTCTGTCTCAAACACCAAAGCTAAAGAGACAGGGATAATGAGAAGGTCCTTGGGCAAAGGACACGGGTTACATTGAATCACTGTATATTGTTTTCCAAGTGGATTTCTTACTTTCTTTCATTTCAGCTGTTCTCTTATAACTAAGGCACAGAGACACACATGTGGGGAAGGTACATCCTAATGTAAATTAAACAAGAAAGGCTGAATTCTGCATGCAGAGAGGTATTAAGCATTGACACCAGCTGGGGGAAGTTTGAGGGCAGACATGGCAAGGCTGGCTCAGCTGACAGGTGGAAAATGTTTTAGCTGAACTGTCTAAATTGATCCTGTGCAAAATTAACCCTGTAGATGATCCCCTGCAAGAATGGTCCTTTGCTGCTGTGAGAGGACAAGGGCTATATACATACCTGGAGTAACTCCCTGTACCTGAATTGGCTTCTGTTAAGCTGGTGATACCAGACACAATAATTTACCTTGTCTACAGAATGCATGGCAGTGAATCAGAAGGAAAATGCATTTTGGTCAGGACTTTGGCCCCATTCTTTGTGGAGATGGAGTGCAATCACATAAGCTGGTTTACTTCAAGAGCAGCTCATGAATGCAGAGGTTTCTCGTCGAGGCCATCCAGTGAAGTGCCATTGGGAACACCATGAGAGCTTGTACCTGTCCTGAAGGCAGGGTACCTTCTCTGCACCCACCTGGCAGGAGGGGGTATGGATAGCACCAACACCTAGAATGATGGTTTAGAAGGAAATTTTAAAAGAACTGAGCAATTATTAAATATTCAAATAGTTTTCCCAGTGTTTTTTACCCTACACAGACATGCTATTACAATGTTATCAAGAAAGGTAGAGGTGAGGGGATTGAGTTCCTAACTACACAGGATGTCAGGCAACGAAGATAAGTGCTGCTGACAGCAAGAGAGGTGAGTCACAAAGATGCAGCTGAGAAGATTTGTAGAAAGAAGATACAAAGATTTGTAAGGTACATGACTTTTACATCTAACAGGCTGACGTAGACAAGAGAAAGAAATTTAAAAAGTGATCCAATTCTTATTTTTCTCACAACTATCTGCTAAAAAAATGTATGATTTTCTCTAAAACATTCGGCCTGCAGGACCAAATTTTTCATTCAGCAAATCAAAAATAAAATCAAAATGAGACACAGGATAAAGTTTTTTAAAATTACTATATAAAGACAGGCTATTAAGGTTTACTGCAGGCTCACACAATTTTTTCCCATAGATTATCTCTTTTCCTTCAGTAGATAGAATTTGCCAAACATTTGCAGTAAGATGAGGTGCTCTGACTATGTCAAGAATCCAGAAAGAGTGTAAGGCAGAATTCTGCTTTTCTTCCCTAGGGGAATTGGAAAGGGGTGATGGACTCTGCCTTCAGAGGCACATGCTATTTGCCATAAACAACAGAGCATCCTGCGTGTGTAATGTGGGTTTGAGATGATGAAGAAGGTGCTCTCCTGCTGCTGAAGGAACAAAGCAACGATCCTTGTTTATGGATAACAACCAGCAACTTATCCACAACGTTAGAATCTTGCTCCTCTGGAAAAACCTGTTATAGTGGCTGCTGACTTCTGATTTCCTGTAATCTACTCCACGAAAATCTGACAGATTGATTGTATAGCATTGGTTATTAACTTTTACAATTCCAGCAGCTGTCATGGACAGTCATGTAATTCTGAAATTTTGAATACTTCAGGGTTCTTTTGGCCTTTGAGGGAAGAAAAAGAATATATAACTTGTCCCATAAGTTAATGATATGTTAACAGTGTGACAACTCACCCCTGAGTGCAGGGTGTAATGGATGGGACTGGCATTCTTAACATGGTCATTGTGGGAGCACTGATGTCTCTGAAAAGAAGTCCATCTAACCACACATAAATAGAAGGCGCTTCCAGAATTACCTGTCCATCCTGGTAATTTATAAGTGAGGCTTTCTACTGATGGCAAGAACTGCATTGTCTCCTCTGTTTACAAATGTTACAGTAACCTGAGCCTTGGGGTTTAACTAAACCTGATTTAGTAGACTTGAACTTCAAAAGTAAGACATTAGACATATGTTTCTGCTATTCAGAAGGTCTTTATTACGCTCAAATGTTGTTGATTCTTTTGTTTTTTCAGACTTTAGAAGAATCCTAGCAAGTTGAAGGGATGCAGGGGAACATTGCTGAAATGCAGAGATTCACTCTAGAAGCTTCCTGGACTACAAAAGTCTAGGTAGTAGCAGCAAAACTAGAGAATATTTCCTCTCAGATTTCATGCCTTGGTCTCACCTTATTTTTCAATTCCTTTTTTTATTACATAAAGCGATTCTTTTTCTATTTGTTTTCCTTTCGGGTAATTCACGATCAGTTTGTCTTTGCTCTGCAGATAGAATAGACCAATATGCTGCACACAATGAAATAAGCAACATGTCAGGAAAAATGTAGACTAAACATGGATGAAAAACCTAAGGGAAAACTTGTCTACTGTGAAGTATTCCCACCAGATATCGTTAAACTGTACAATACAAATCTCTTTTACGAGCCTTGCAATGTGGAATATGCTTAAAAAAGAAGAGCTAACATTTTCTTAGATTAATATCTTATCTAAATCTTGAAGTCTGTGCTCAGGGTATGGAGCTGTCTAGTCATCCAGGTGCCTGCAATGGAAGTCTTGATCACAGTGGGGAATACTGGAACCAAATGAGAGGAGGAATGAAACATTTAAGATGATCTTCACTAAAAAATGGAATTAATTCTTCATTACATTATTAATTCACTACTGAGCATAATTAATTTATTGGCCATTAATGCTGCTATTTGCATTACCATTGGGTTCTCTGGATAAAAGCACAATATGACTTTCCTAACACATTTCGAATGCTGTAATCAGACAGTGAATTGCTCTTCAACAGCACTATCCAGGTTTAGCCACAGATTATTTGGTCTCTCTAAACTGCTTTCTGAGGCTGTTAATAACTTAAGAGACTGCATGAATTATTTTGAACATGTCTGACACAGGACAAGAGCAAAAAAAACATCACATTCTAAACACGTGTGTGTTTATAGGATACCTGAGGCTGTCTCTAAGGCATTTGCCCTTTCTCCATTGTTACTCTACTTCGAAGACCCCACATTAAAATACCCCGTAAGCTCTCTGTTCACTATCCAAGGGGTGGACAGATTTGTGGGAGATCTCTGAACACTAAGTCCTCACTTAGAGAAGAAAAATTGTAAATAATGCAGAAAAGTTTGAGAACCTGCACTTGTTTGACAACCTTTTCTCAAAACTTATGTTACTATTTTCATTATCATTATAATTATGGCATTTCACAATATCTCCTGTTGTTACAAGGATTTCCATATCTGCAGTAGGAGGTGGAAGGAGAGAAATTCCAATTTTCAGTTTGGGTCTCAAGTATTTACTTGTGCTCCTTCTTTCCCCAGACAGTAATAAAGCATTCTCAAGTCTGAAATATAGTCACTGTTGTTCTCTCAGTATTGGAGTATGTTAATATTACACCTCTACAGTCTTATCTAAATGAGCTCACTGAATTGCATAAATAATATTGGCAATGATATATAAGAAAAAAAAATCCAGTTCACTCTCTCTAATCAATGCTAGCTTGGCAAGTCCAATGAGTCAAACAAACAATCAATGAAAAAGGCTCATCTATGTCACTGCAATCACGGACAAACTGAATCTGAATCAGAAAGCTTAATTTTTACATTGTTTCTTTTGAAGTGACAATCTTCACAGGTAATCTGCAGAGGCCATTGCTGAAGAAATCCAGACAGAGCAGAATTCCATCATCAGAAAATTTTACAACACAACTTCCTTGAATTACATTAACCAGAAAAAAAAAAAAAATTACTTTTCAAGAAACCGCTAAGTTCTTTTGAAGGAGGAAGTCTAGTTAATTATTTTTAGTTCTGTTAACCATTTCAAAAGAGAAGAAAGGTATTTTTTCCATAGTCCAGATCTTCAATAATGAGTACTCTCATTTTAAAAACCTTAAGGTGTGGTAGACACAGTTTCATAGGAGAAGGCAACCAGGCCTCAATAAGATGAAAAATATGGGGGAGAAATAAGTTTAGCTTATAAATAGGTGTATTTTTCTTTAAAACTTTGTTGCTGGTAAAGCTATTTTATTATTGCAGCATGCCTCCTTTAACTATGTTGCATTAGATGCCAAAAGGCAGAGTTAGAGACCAGATGAGAGCTGTCAGGTGAGCTTAACCTGTTTTTCAGTGTCTGGCTCAACTCTATTTCTTTATGATATAAAAGCATTTGAGAAATGTGACCATAAACATTTGACATAATATCTAAAATGACAGACTAAAATTGCTTGTGCTTGTTTTCCAGCTTCGCTTTGAATGCACACATCTTCAAGAAATAAGAGTAGACTGCTTCCCCCAAGGATTCTCTTCAAGTGTTGCTTTTATGCTATGACAGAATGCAAGAAAAAATAAAAGATTCCTCCGAGGACCAAGACCATTAATGAGACAGGGAAGCACTCAGCTCTGAGTCACTTTTTGAAACACCACACAGAATCAGGGCTCAAGTTTCTCTACAAAACTGATGCTCATTCCCTGGCACTCATGAAATGAGGCACTGGCTCAGCCCAGCAAGCTGCTGTGGTGTGCATCAGGTAACTTTCGACACAGTCTGATCCTACAGCTCACCTGCCTGCTTCTAGGGGTGCCTTCATCCCCCTTCCAGAATAGAGGCCTGATGCACACTGTGATCACAAGTGACATGCTTTGTCTGTAGTCTTTTGAAGGAAAATATTCATCGAAACCTGAGGCAAAGGAAAGTTATTCTTGAAAGAATTGTGAGGGCAATGCACAACTCCACGATGATAAAAATATCTGATATTAGCACTGCCATTGTAGGGGCCTTTGCCCTTTTGACCCATCCTTTCCTACACAGTATATCCACTCCTGGGTTAGACTAATTGTAGCTCACATTGATGGAAGATGTCTGCTCTGCAGATGACCACCAGTTTGGACACTCTAGACTGTAGCTAGAATACTTTCTCTAGTACTGAATCAAATTTTGGTCTAGAAGAATGATATTTTCATATGCAGAGCAGCCAAACCAGTATCCCATTTTCAGCTGCTTGGAAAGAAACAGCTGATACACAAGCCTTTTTATGTAGTGGCAGATCATACCAGCAGTCCTAGGAAGGGCCACAAAAACACATTTGTCCATGAATGGACAAATAGGAGGAAAAACAGGCTTTGCACATATTCCCCACATGAAAAAAAGTAGAAATGTAAAGGGTAAAAGAGCATAAGTGGTAAAGGGAGCAGGCAAAAATCACATAGGGAATAAGAATTAATAGGAAAACAATGTAGCAATGATATAATGAGCAAGAGAAAGACAAAAGGAGGAGCCAGAGGGAGCTGAAATAATGAGAACTTAGTAAGCCAGAGCTAAAAAGATGGACAAGAGAAGAAAAGCAGCAACCAGATGTAAGACAGGATCCCACCAGAAGCACAGCAATGTGTAAACACTGAATGACTTTAAATTAGTTACAAACTGAGTTCCAGGTCTTTCTCTTCCTATGTTCAGCAAGCAGGCATGGAGCCCAAAGGCTAACTGTGCATGGCTCCAGTGGTGATGATAATGATGAGTCCAGAAAATCCACTTTGATTATATTGCAAATTACCAACTTTGTATCATTAAACTAATAATCACAGCTGGAGAAGGCAAGAGAAATTACGGAATTTGGAGGATTTCTTATGTGAGGTGAAATAATGGATAAGTTTAGGAAATCATTTTCAGGTACAAGCTGAGAAACAATCTTAGGGCTGCTAAGTCAAGCATTCAGATGATACCTCATATATCCAAGTTGCAAATTATTAAATGGTATTTATTTATATGATCACAAAATGCTTTTCTCTTCCATTTTATCCATACCTTCTCCAGAAGCCAAGTGTGCTTCTTTCAACATAATGATAGAATGCACAAACAAAAAAGCTCTCCTGGGTCAGATGAGCAGTCTGTCATGCTGAGTCTTGGACACACTGGGTGCCAGTGAGATAAGAAGCAGAAGGAAAGTTGTGAGCCTGGTCACCCTCCAGTTCCCTTCACTTCATCTTCCCCCATTGGTGCACTAGGGATAGTTGGGGACACATCCTTGCCTTTCCTATTTAATATTCAGGTATGGAGCTGCTGTCCACAGAGTGGAATAGACATCTGGAAGTCATCTGTCTCTGTCAGAGGGCAGGATTAGCTATCCTTGACAGATACATATCCAATTTATTCAAAAAATCCCTGGTGAAGAGCTCTCCTGAGCCTTTTCAAATATGATCTACTTGCTCTGCTTACCTTCAAAAATATTTTCCTCGTATTTAACCTAACCCTCCTTTCTTGTATTTTTAAGTCAATATTTCTTAACCTTCACAGCATCAACACAGCAGCAAACTTTTCTGCCTTTCCCAGCACTCCTATGAAAGTAATTTGCAGCAAGCTAAATAAACTGTCTTAGTGTAATAGCTGAAGTGAGCATCAGCAACAACAACAACAATAACAACAACAACAACAACAACAACAAAATATACTGTGCTTTAAGCTGTCTGCACCACTGGCACTGTGCCTATAATGACGTGAGTGTACCATGGAATGTTCTCTGGCACTGGGGCCAGCAGGGATGGAATGGCCTGGGTGTGCCTAACACACTCTCTACAGCATCATGGCCAGCAGCAAAAACAGTGCTGCCTACTGCTGTAATACCTGATCAGCACAGGGAGTCGTGTTTCTTGCCCTGGTGGCCTAACCTGTGAAAATCAAAATAGAATAAAAAGGCCAGCAGTGATACAGCCCACTGAAGTATTGATTTTTTTAATTTTTGGTTTACTTTATTGATTACAGATACACATACTTGGCCTCCAAGTACCTCATGGAAAAAGTAGCATCATTACATATGCATAAATATAAACTTTGATTTGTGTGCTTTCTTTTCTCCCAGTTCATTACTCACAACACCGCCTTTATCTGTGCCTCCAGTCTCCCTTTGTTTTTGAACTCGTTTTCCATTATCTTGCAGTCCCAACCTCATATAATTTTTATTTCTTATTTTTCAGTTTCTAAGAATTTATCTTTTATCTGACCTTTCCACTGAATCCGTGCAACATGCCTATACAACTTCCACGATGGACTTTTGACCCTTTGATATCCTCTGAAATGCAGCAGCATATACAGTCTGAATGGTGTTTTCAACAGTACTGCACAGTTTTCTGGCTGAACACAGGTCCAGTTTGTCCCAGCAGCCTCATTTAGTGTGCCCTGTTCCAGTGGCACAGGAGTCTGTATGTGGTTCTCTTCTGTTTCTTTTGGAGGAGTATTTCCTCCTCCATGTTCACAGAAAAACCTCTTTGCCTCTATATCAATGGTAGTCCTCCGCCCTTTTCCATTTGCTTGCTCTACCAAAAGCAATTTCCTTTTCCAATCATCAGATAATATTTATGCATTCAAAACCGTGAACAATAATAGAAATATCCCATTTCAAAAACAGAGAGGCCAAACAGACAAAATTAAGCTGTTTGACTCGATGGGAACTTCTTTCTGTACTGTCTTGTCCTTCAAATACCATTTCAGCCCTAGTTTAGCTTTTCTCACTGAGCAAAGAGTTTGTCTATCAACTGATAATGTGAAAGTTTGAAACTTTTCATATCCAGCCCAGATAGTACCTTATAAGCAGTCCCTTGGCTTATAGGAAGAAAACATCAATAGAAATGTAATTTATCTTGTGCTCATCACCTAGAAGCATTCTTAAGCACTCTGGAGCAGATCTGCAGCTCACTCATGGGCAGAGCACTGGCACACAGCCCAAGCACTGGGCACTGCCCAGTTCAGGTGTGTGTCTGTAGGAAGAGGGATCGGTCAGGCACAGACACACACATCCTCTTCTCCAGTTTAAATCTCCAGTCTAGATTTAAACTTACATTCTGGCAGAACATTTTAATCAGGGCAAAAGTCAAGGAAATGTGTCATTGCCTCCCCCTTGCCTGGATTATTGTGTTTGTAAGCAAAGATCTCTGAAAGGTTTTATTTGCTGGACTCCCCTAACCCGTGGCCCCCTCTGCCCCCCTCTCTGCTCAAACCCACTGAGCTCGGGAGCCCAGCTGACACTTATCACTCCTCATCAGGCTCGAGGTAGCATGGACATTTCTCCTCATCATTTACACAGATTTAAGAAGCAAACTAGATCACATCCCACTTTCATGTTTCCTCCCTGATGCAAGTTATTTCATTAACACTCTCGTGGCCACTTCAGAAGATTTCACAGGCCAAAATACTCTTACACATCAAAGTAAAACTCTCCAGACTGCTCATAAATAACTCCACAAGCATAGACAACCATATTATGCCACTATGAAAACACTTTTTCTGTCCAAAATCTTCAGAAGATTAACATCCTTTCATATTTGTTTCATCTTTTGTATCTCACAGAATATGATCTAGGAGCACAGACATGTTTATGATGCAGAAAATGCAGGAAAAGTGTCTCTTGGCTGATCAGGTTACCAAGGCACTATTAGGTATGAGGAGGGATTGATTCAGAGGAATCAATTTTGCTGAAAAAGGTTATATATGTATTGAGAAGTAAAATAAAAGGAAGAGGTGGGGAAATCACAACACAAGCAAAAACAGCTTTCGATAAACTGTCCTTGGTTGCCATGGTTCCTTACTTGCCTTGTCAATACAAATTATGAATTATAATACCTATATGAAAGTCAGACATAGCCACACTTCTACTGCTGCCCTCACAAACATACAGAAATTGTTACTCCTACACTGTGTTGATTCTTTCTCCCTGAATAGAGCATGATGCCACACTGGAACCATTTCAAACAGGTCTTGAAGTCCCCAAAAACTTTGGCAACTCAGAGTACAAAGCTATGGGATCCTTTTCCCCCATACTCAGTGATGTTCTCCCTCTGTCCCCTCCAGAGGCCACATGATGTTTGTCACTCAGCACAGGTTCCCTCTCAGGGCTGTGTCCCCAGTGCTCCCACAGGGGCTCTCCAGAGACATTCCCTGCAGGGATGTAGCACACACTTAGAAAGAACAAGCAAAACAATGGTTGAAAATTGTCCTCCTTAGGACAAAATTTGCTGTGGCAGAAGCAAGGGACACAGAAAATGCTCCTTTTCTGGGGCAAGGACCTGAGGCTGTCACACCTGGTCAGACACTGATCTCTACCTGCATTGCAGTGAATCCACACCCCAGCATTCTCAAGAACAGGTTCCTAGCTGCTAGATTTCAGCTGCTTCAGAAATTAATAGACACAAGAAAAGCACTTTCTTGGTGGTGGGAAATTGTGCCTATCACTAATCCAGGGCTCCTTTCCTTCACACACTTCTACATACCCACCCCCTTCAACGTCTGCCAGCTTTCTACTCACAGGTTTAGCAGGTGTGACCTCAGAGCAGGTGTCGTGCTCAGCAGTATCTTGCCTTTGGCATAAACTCACATTTTCCACTGAGTTCTGAGCTACAAAAGATCCAGAAGTCACTCCATTGCAAGCAAGCAATACAAACTTAAACTTTTGAAAAGGGACATACAGATATGTGCCTTTGAGAAGTACATATCTGCTAAAGGTACTGCTTTTTGAATGCCAAATTACCCTTTTTTTTCCAATGGAAATTTATTAATAAAATAAGTAAGCACTCATAGGCTATGTTTGTCTTCTGAAAATATTTATTTGGAATTGTATTTTAATTTTCAAATAATGAAATATTTAGTTAAATATTTTCCCAGAATACCAAATAATTCCATACTGTTCTGCAAAGATCTCAAAAAGCTTTGTAAGGCAAGATACTAAGGGAATACATAGAGACTTGACTACCAGACTCAAACTAGAAAGTATTTTCTTTGGTAATTTTGGATGAGTTTTCCAGAGTAACTTGTGATATTTGGTTGCCTGTTTTGCAATTTCTGTTTGTTTGGGGTTTTTTGCAAATATTTAATGACTTTATCCTCCAACAGCAGTGTGCTTTAAGATAACTGTAGTTTAGGCATTTGCAAAATTAAAATGTGCCCTTTTCCAGTTTTGTTCTGAAAGAGAAGGCTCTTCCCATCTTACACCACACAGAGCAAGGAATTATTTTAGTATAGCATAAGAAAGGAAAGACTGAAAAAAAACCAAACATTATGGATGCAGCAATTCAAAGCCTTTGATCCTGAACAGGTTTTAGACATTGTCAGTTGCACATTTATGAGAGGAGATGGAAGCAGGAGAGATTAGAAGAGCAAAATATTGGGATAGAAAAAACATGATGTGTTCTGCTTATGCTTTAACAACATAACCACTCTCATTCTGATTTATATACTCCCTTGATTTGCAAGATGCATTGAAAGTGGCAGCCAGTCACCAAAAAGTTGCTGTTTTTCAGAAATTTTCAGACAGCTTAGGAACATCTACCTCTGTAAGAACTTGGATCGATACTCATGATCAGATATTTTGATACTCATCACACTCTCCATAATATTTAGTTTCATTGTGATTACTCTAATTGCAATACTAATAATTAATAGTTGACTTCATATCTTGCTTGCAAAGTACTCGGGGGAATGTAACACAATAAGCACAAATACAACATAGAAGCACATGCTTTCAAATTCATAATCAGAGGGAAATTATACATAATTTAGTACTTGAAGTATATTATTAGAAAGATGAGATCACCAGTTTGTTTCCAGATCACAGAGCTCTTACTTCAGGAACAAAAGTGCTAGATATGCATTCAACTAGATGCGAATTTTTTAAGAAACACTCAAGATTATCATTCCCCACAGCTGATAAGGAAACAAGGACATCATGCACACTCTGATGTAAAAAGAGCTGCTCCTCTGTTTTTCCAGATGAAGAATTTGACTTCACCTATCCGTTTTCTAATTGTCAGAAAATGGAGAAAAATCTATTTATTTACAATGAATCTGTTCTAAAAGATCAGCTTTCAAGGTATTCTTTATAACCTGCTTTTTCAGCACAAGGTTTTTTATACTTCATGTGTTTTTTCCTGCTCCAGAAAGTTTTTTTATCACATACCTGAAAACAAAAATCACGTCAGAACCACTTGAAAAAGAAAGCACAACAAAAGTGGACACCAGATAACCTGCCAATGTCTATATTTCTGCCCTTTGACTTTATCTATTCCAACATAGCATTTTACTTTTTGTGTATGACAGGGAGTTGTTTTTACACTGGGAAACAGTGTTCTTCACTGTCATCTTTAGGGCCTTATTCTACCTAATATTTTCTGCTCCACTTATAGCAAAAGAGCCTGCTGGAGAGCAATTTGTTGCATAGTACACATCACATATTGAATTGCATTCCAGTTTATCAGAATATTTTAAAGCTGTAGCCATCTATACTCTAAGCTTCTTGTTGGTATTTTGTTTCTGACCTCGTGCTGGCAGAAGTCTTACAAATAAAAATCTGTCCAATACGTTGTTATGGCCAGGTTACTGCCACCACTGCACACCCCTGATGCCATTGTGTGTGCTCTTTTTGCATTGCAATTGCCTATCAGATGGAAAACTATGCACCCATTGAGAGTTCTTCTTGGCAATCCATCCCCAGAAAAAAAAAAACAGTCTCTCATATTTCTGCTATAGCTGAAATTAGAGGAAGCCTCAACAACCAGAAGTAGTGACAGAACTGCAGAATACAATGTTCATTGGGAAACTGGGGAGTTTGATGGTTATGTTATTTTTCTCCTGCAGCAGATTTTCAGGTTATGCACAATGAGGAATAAGAACTTTGAAGGGAAGGAGGATAGCAGATTACCCTCAGGAAGTTTGCAGAAAGCAAATACAAATTACTGTAGTAATTTCTAATAATAAATCACATTTCTGTGGTATTCTAGGAAACTTGCACAGTTTGCTAGAAACCTTTCTATTATACCAGGTGTTGACCTTACTGTGACATCAAAGATAGTAATTTTTCCCATTCTCCTTGCATGCAACAAATTCAGATCCTAAATAATTTCTTTCTACTAAACCTCATATTGAAGAGAAAAGCTGGGACAAAAGTGCACTGAAATTTATTTTCTATATTTATATAAACTTCAAATTGTCTATACAGGCATCAGACCAAGACAGTAAAGCAGCAGCTCACAGATAGCAGAATGAAACAAAGGAAAAAACACAGTTTTCTTCTGAAGGGATCTGCACATGTCCTTCATGTAATAATTCATTTTTGTATAATACATTTAAATACTAAATAGTTAAACTGCAAAAAAAAATTAAATCAGAGACAGGCTTCAGAAAAAATCTGAATAACTCTTCAGTTATGGAGCCAAGATTATGACCCTCACATAGCAAAGGGGGCATATTCATTTCTGTTCCTTTGATAATTAATGTTTTTCTACTTGTAGAAACTAAAATGGCATTAACAGCAAAATCTTGTGCATTCTTTTCTTCATGACTTTCAGGGCATAGTGCACAGAATGCAAGCTACTATCTTCTGGGAAATGTACAAAATACGGGAAGAAACAAGCAAGAAGAAATTTAATCACAGGTGATTATTTTTTAGATGCTCAGAAAAAAATCCTGAATTCACATTTCTGTACAGCCTTGGGCATATGGCTTCAATACAATCAGCTGAAATGAGTTTTGAGCAGGAGAGTCACATCTTGCAAGACATCTCCAGTTTTGCAGCATGCAGGTCAAACAGGAGCAGCACACCTTTTCTGTAAAGTGCTGCTGAATCAACCCCACCCTGAAATGCAGCTGGCTGTGCTGCGCCTCTGCAAGGAGAGGAATTTGCATGAGCAATAAATCCCAAGTGATAGAATAATAAAATGCACTTACTGCAGAAGACTGGCTTTCTGTCACACCTCCAAACATGGGGCTTTAGATTCTCGAGGGATCACACTGAGTAAGGAATTATAAGAAATATGCAGCAGAAATTGTGTGGGAATCTTATTAGGTAGCACTCTAGTGTCTTATGTCCTGATAGAAGAGGATTAATATCCTTTTTCAAAACACTATCATCATACCCTTGATACCTATATACCTTTACTGATTGCTTCAGGAGAGGCTGTGGCCTTAATTTCCTGTGGTAATGGTTCCCCACTCTAGCTGCACACTGTATGGAGATGAGTTTGCTTTATCATGCTGAAATTTCCTGCTTCTCATCGAACAGTCTTTCACCTTTTTTTGTATAGCAAAAGCAGAAGAAAGGAAGCCCCTATTTTCCTTTCACCATGTCGTTTGTCATTCTATATGTATTTTTTCAGGCTTGTTATTGGGTTTTTTTCCAAGTAATCAATCCTAATCTAAAACTCCTCTCTGGCTGTTTTCATTGACTCATTTTTCATTTTCTTTGACATGCACAAATGTACTCCAATTCTGCTATATTATTTTCCAGGTGGAAAAGCAGCAGCAAATGCATGAACAAAGACTGCACCACTGATTTATCTAACATTTTTGAGCTTATCTAATGTGCTCCTTTTTCTTGTACTTAAAGGTTTTTTCTTCCCTGCACACTGGAAGGTGTACATAGTACCAGTGCTCATATAAAACCCAAGGTCTGCAGCTGAACCCTCACGGAGGAAGAGGGAGCCCTTTGAGCAAAAGCTGAGAAGGGGGAAACAAGGCAAAGAGCAATCAACTGATTTATTAACATTGCCACTTTAGGTTACAGTGCACTGTCCATTAGATTTCAATAATGCTTACATATGTTCCATACACCTGCACAATTGCTAACACAGCTGCACATTTCTGAGATACAAGTTGTGGAATTGCACAACCCTTAGGGCATTCCTAATGACACCAGAGATTAAACAAGGTATTACACCAGACACATATCAGTATATTTATATTGTGCTGTACAGTTGAAGCTGTGTCATATTTAATGTCCTATTGCACAACATCATCAGATATTGATTTTATAAATACAGTAACCTGCAAGCTTTATTAGAAAGCAGATTGATGAAAAAAAAAATTTTTAGAGCTGAGTTTGGGCTGTGTGTATTCAAGATTATAACAAAAGAGGCATATAAAAGATGTCTTGATGAATTCTCTGAGATGTAAAGACATCTCAATGAAAATAGATTGTCTCTGAATCTGGGCCATTTGATCACTTTATATTCACCATGTTTTCTATGGGGAAAAAATTTAATGTGAAACAAGACGAATGCAGGCAATGTGGACCAGACTTGCAACTACTTAAGGGATTAACTTCCAGTGATTTAGGTCCAGAATCTGAGAATCTGGACTAAACTCCTCTTTTAGTTGGTATTTCAACAAAATGCATCCAAGATGGTGAAAGCACAAAATAGCAGGGAGAACTGGAAGCATGTGCAAAGCCAGAGGAAGGATTTCATAAAGCCTGCAGTGCCTGTCATCCAAGCCAGAGCAGACAACTCCTACATCACTTCAGAAAACGTCAGACCTCAATTTTGATTTATATTATCTTATATTTCAATGCAAAGAGAATATGAGGAAATTATCAAACTTACGAAGTGCTGTTATCTATATCGGAAGTGTTCCATTTATTTAATCTGCATATTTCTCAGTTACTGTAATGGAGATGTACAAGCTCCTTTAAGAAATTCAGATCTGTTGATTATACAGAATACATGAGCTTTCCCTTTCTGAATCTCTACATAAGTAGGATAAGACATGCCAAAGGCCCACAGACCTCTCTTCTCAGAGAACAGCACTGCAAGAAACCACTTTATATTAGGAACTAGGTCAAGATGCAAACTGAGATGTCATACTCATTCATTATCTGTAATTACTTTCAGTGACTTGCTGAGCATTGTAATGTGTTTAGTACAAGGTTTGGTTCAGGATTTCTTGAACAGAAGAGCATGACAATGGCAAATGCCATGAACGTATCCATTAGAAACCAATATTCTGTTACGTCCTCACTGTGTTCCATTTAATTTGCTTTGTCACTGAAGTTGTTCACTTCAGGTATCTCCTGTCTCATGTCAAGTTTGCTTTTTTCCTTTACTTTTTACAAAGATTACAGATATCTGGTAAAGACTTGTAAAAGAAACACTTTTAACAAACTTAAAGACTTATCAAGGCTATGCTTATATTAGGAAATCATCAGCCTCATAGGAATGGATTGGCAAACAGAAGATGTTGGCATTGAGAACACTACACCATCACTATACACAGTCTTCCAAATTTTACTTCAGACTAGATTTAGTTTGGCCATCAGGACTGAATGTCCTCTCTCCATGCATCAGTCAAGAAGTCCAAAGTAGCAGTGGTTGAAACCTTTATATCTAAAAGAGGACCGTGCAGTGGAAAGAAATACAGTGAGATGCACACCTGAGGCAGGGGTTGTTTAGTTTCCTCTGCATTCCCAGGCACCAAGAGAGCAAAGCAAGAATTGACGACAGCGAAGGAGTTTGCTTTGAAAGTGCACTGCCACTTTAAAGGAAAATGTGGATTCAATCAGGTATTCTGCTGCCAAGCATGACATCTGCCTGAATATGTTCCAGGTTTAAGAACGGAGTAATCCCTCTGTTTGAAATTCTGCACTGGTGCTGGTGACAAGGCTAACTGATGCATGCTCCAGGTCTTGCAGGTTCATGTCATAATATGTTCCAACATTCAGTAGAATAATAGAAGGTGTTTATTCACTCCGTCAGAGGAGGTTTTCATTGACAGCATTGGATTTTTGATCTAGGCATGCCAAAGTCAGGTTATAGCATCGTACCAATATCTGAAATACATTTTAAAAAGCATTTATGTAAAGGTTAATGAAGAATAGAGAATTACCAAGAAATATGCTAATTTGGAATAGTCTTAAAGATTTTAAGCCTGAAAGAAGAGGTAACTAATCCAAGGAACCGGTAGAACAAAGACACAATACTGCTCACAACTATTTTCCATTTATATGAGCAGTAGGCAGAACTGCTTCTGTGGGTTCCACTATAAAAACAAAACATTGTCATATTTTAAAGTAATGGTCCAAGATTATAGAGCTGCATAAGCACAGAGCAGCTTTCTGCAGTGTTTCAAGCTATTTCTGTAATATTTTCATAAACTATTAAGAGTTGTCTCTTACCCTACTTCGGCCAATAAGAAATTTGCATTCACAAGGATTAGGAACAGAGGCCCCAAATCAAAGCTCTTAAGAATTTCTAAGTCTCACTGAGGTCAGTGTAAAGCAAGCTTGCACTCGAGTGCTTTGCTGGGAGGAGGAAAAATGCTCCGTGTTTTTATGTTTTCCCTGTTTGTCTAAGTAAACAAAAAAGGCAGAGGAAGCTGATTTTTAATTTCTGCCATCACAGCTCTGAAACTGAATGGCTCAGCTGGAAGACAAGGAAATTAGCCTATGGCAGGAAGCTATAGAGACACAACACCAAGTGAAAAAGCAGCACAGTATTTATCTTCCTTATAAGTTAATGTTCTACTTCTGACAGTGAGTAGATGTCAGCTGACTCCAGAGTATTTAAATATATTGGCAGCATAAAGATTTTTATGCATCAATACTTTTTAAATGCAAATTTGTCTTTACCCAGACTCTGATAAATGATGACACATGTCAGTCTACCAAACCTAACATGGAAAAATGGTAGAATGTCATTATGAATGAGAAAAGTTTCAATTAGAGAGTCAACAGAAACTGTTCCATTCTTACTGGCAGATGAAGATAAATAAAAAGTTCTGCAGCAGAGAAAACATACTAATCCCTGATTCTTGTAAGAGAAAGGTCAACACCATGATAAATCTCCACCCTTTATTGGATGGGGGGAAAACATACTGACAGAAGGTGAGGATGAGGTACTTAATGTTGTCTTTGCCTCACTATTCAATAGTAAAACCAGTTGTTCTCTGGGTGCCCAGCCACCCTGACCTGGAAGACAGGGATGTGGAGTGGAATAAACCTCCCTAGTCCCAGGGGAAGTGGCCAGTAACCTGCTGTGATCTTTCAGTAACTACTTAGACACACCCAAGTCTATTCGGCCAGATGGGATCCACCCAAGGGTACTGAGAGAACTGTCAGAAGAGCTCACTGAGCCACTTTCCATCTTTTCCCAGCAGTCCTGGCTAAGCAGGGAGGACCCAGGTGACAGGAATTCAACAAATGGGATGCCCATCCACAAGGGTCAGAAGGAGGATCCAGGGAATTAAGCCCTGTCTGCCTGACCTTGGTGCCAGAGAAGGTCATGGAGCAGATCATCCTGAGTGTCATCACAAACAACAAGTAGGGGACAACCAGGGGATCAGGCCCAGCAGGTCCTGCTTAACCAACCTGATATCATTCTGAGACAAGATGACCTGGTTACTGAGAGGAAAAGGCTGTGGATGTCTTATACAGAGATTTTAGCGAAGCCTCTGACACCATTTCCTACAACATTGTCCTGGAGAATCCATCTGCTTGTGGCTTGGGCAGGTGTGCTCTCAGCAGGTTGGAAACCTGACTGCATGTCCAGGTCCAGAGAGGGGTGGGGAATGGGGTCACATCCAGCTGGGGCTGGACCCCAGGGGTGTCCCCCAGGCTCAGCACTGGGGCTGGTCCTGTTTTATGAGGAGTGACTGAGGGAGTTGGGGGTGTTGTTTCGGGACAGGAAACTCAGGGGATACCTTACTGCTTTCTACAACTCCCTGGAAGTAGGGTGCAGCTGGGTAAGGATTGGCCTGCTTTCTCAATCAACAGTTAACAAGGCAAGGGGAAATGGCCTCAAGTTGCACCAAGGGAAGTTTAGATCAGATATTGCAAAAAATTATTTTCATGAAAAGAATTGTCAGGCACTGGCACAGGCTGCCCAGGGAAGTGGTTGAGTCACCATCCCCAAAGGTTTTTAAAAGATGTGTACTTGTGGTGCTTAGGGACATGGGCTAGTGGTGAACTAGGCAGTATCAAGCAAACATTTTGGACCTGATGATCTAAAATGTCTTTTCTACCCTAAATTATTCTACAATTATAAACATTCAAACTATAGAAGTTCCTATATTACAATGTAAAAATATTTTATGTGATAATGTAATGACTTAAAATGTGATAACGTAGCATACTTGCCTTGGGCTGTACATTGATCTTTACATTTATCATAAACCCATTCCATACCTTTCCCTGATAAGGGCATTTCCTCACTGCTCACCTTGGACCCAGAATAAGAATGCTTGCATTTCTTCTGTTTACAACAGGACCATAAGAGAGGCTATATCAAATTTATGATGTTTTCCTTTAAAAACATATTATTGTGAAATATCATTTGGATTATATTGGCAGATCATTTCATTTTGAGTCAGTTTACACTTACAATTTTGTGCATTTGATCTTTAGAGAGTGAAAGTCTTATCAGGAGAGTAAACCAGGACCCAATTCTCAGCACACACTTTCAGCAGAAAATAACACACTCCTGAGAAGACACAGGCACTTCTTAAGCTTTGATAGACATGGAACAAGTGAGATTGTATGGAATTAATTACTGTACTTCAAAGCAATCTTCTATTTCTGGACTCATTGACTGACTTGGATTTTACTGATTGCAAAGCTTCAAACGCTTAGCACTACTTAAACTTTTACCTGCTGTGTTAATGCCTGTGTGCACAGCCTGAGGAACTGACCAAGGCTCCTTGTAGAACACAGCTGTGGCAAGTCAATTCCATTAAGAAATGAAAAAGAAAAAAAGAAAGAAAAAAAAACCCAAAAAAACACCAAGAAATGAAAATTTAAACAAAATGAAAGAGGATAAAAGATCTAAGTGGGGTTTTCCTTCTGTTTTGCAATTAAATAGTTTCTAAAATGCAAACACAGTGATTTTTTAACTAAAAGTAGTTCCTTCTTGCTATGAAACAGTTTGTTGGAATTTCTCTGAAAATCTATGTTCCATGTGAAAGTGAATTTCCTGGTCAGTACATACACATCAGCAAGCTATCCTGATCATATGAATACTGAAACAGTTATCTCTGACAAAGGAACTACTGTAAAACTAATTTATCATTCTCCTGAAAGATTTTTCAGAGATAAAAACATTTAAATGCAATTTATATACCTGCTGCCCAAGTTATCTTAGGGGACAGGAAAAGGGAACTGTTAAGGAAATCTGGCCTATGCATAGGATATCAGATTACTACCTAAAATTTCACCAAAACAAATAGTGATGAATAGCTTGTTGATTTCTGCCAAACAAGTAGACTGGGCTACAGAATTGCACAGATGTGAAAAACGAGATTGCACAAAGCAAAGACTAGCAGCAAAATACAGCATTTCATTTCTCCATTCTCTACAGGAGAGCCTTTCATTCATTTTGTCCATTTCAGCATAAGGAACTTTTTTCAATCACAATACCAACCCATTCCAGTAAAAAAAAAAATACATATATTCTACCAATCTGCTGCAAAAACAGAGCATTGTCTTATTACAGAACTCAAAAATCTCATTCTTCTCTCCATTAACCAACCCATTTCCTAGGGTGGTGATGAAAGCAGTTCCCCATACAAATTTGTTATCATATTTCTGCTCCCCAAATACCAAACAATTTTACTCATCAGGAAGAGGTGGCACATCAAGAAAACTTGAAAAGTCCTCTTAAATACACGAGCAAAATTTCTGAGTTTTGTTGTAAACTCCAGAGGAACTGATTCCCTCAAGCAGAGCCAGAGAACCAAGGAATGAGGGAATGCAGTGGACACAAGATATTCTCACAAGCAAAGGCAGAGAGCCCAAAACTGACTCTGTCTGGCCACATCCACTCCATCTCAACAACCTTCTGCCAAAGCTTTCCATTTCTATATAGCCTTTGTTTCTCATGTGTTTAAAATCCTCCAGCTGGTGTCAAAGCTGGTTTTGGCAGGATCTGGAGCCTTCTCAATGCCTTCCTTTCCCTGCATGTTTTCCACCTTCAGGCTCCCATCCTACCTCCTCCAAAGCAAAAGATGGATTTGCATTCCTTGCTTTTGGGCAGAAACACCCATTCTTAAGGCTACTTTCCCTCTTTGGCACTCTTCTCAAGGATCCTACTGGCTCAAAAAAGCAAACACCAAAATCCCCATCATTTACTCAGAGCAATAGCCTGCAGCATTCTGACCAACTGCAAATCCACACACTGAAATGCTGTCTACCTCTTCAAGTCAAGAGAACCTCTCATGTTTACAGAACAATGACAAAAGTGCACTCAGGTGTAGTAGCAGCCACAGAAATGCGTGGGGCTGGTCTCCAAGGAATTTGGAATCATCCATATCTCCTTTTATTGCCAACATAGCTCAAGTGAAAAGTTGGCTGACAGTAGGTGCTAAATTACTTAAAAGGATGAATATTTTATTTAATTTCCAAGCAAATCAATCCATCCACCAGCAATTTTTCAGAAAGATAATTCTATATTCACCACAAAGCCAAAGCTGGATTCTGCCACCATATATTTAAGTCACATGAGTCTACAAAGGAAACTGATGGTGCCACAATGTAAAAAATCTCCACACCAGAGGTTTAAACCATAAATGCAACATACATCCCTAGATCTGCTGGACTGAAGGGAGCTCCTGTCTTTTGGCAAAGCCATACTACCCGTAAATGCTCAAGAGACAGATGCTGGCTTAACATTTTTGTGTTCAAATCACTGCTTAGGCCAAGTCCAAAGCACAAAAAAGGCTACTAGATATGAATCAGATCCAGCACAATCCCCTCTCCCTCCAGACAATTACACAGTCCAGGAAACTATTGCGTACATAACTTAAAATTATTTCCACCTCCTATTCCCTTCCTCCATTATCTCATATCTCCTTACCTTTCTTACCTCCTGTTATTTTCTCAGGAGTCAATAAATTGCTTCACAGCAATTTTACTATATCTTCTACTATTCGCTTGTTTCTTTAGCAACCATAAATAACTCTGCTTATTCTGAAAGTGTCCTACAGAGGCCGATCACACAGGCTCAGGTTAGAGTTTCACTCCAGTCTTAAAATCTGGAGGTCTATAGCCACATTATCTCTGCTCTGGAGAAAAGTGCTGTGGTGTTTCTTTCTCCCATGATTTAGGGAAGCAATATAGGGTAGGATTGTTCAGTAATGAAACCCAGTGAAAAGCTAAAACATTCATCTTAATACCATCAAATAATAGCCAATAAAAAAGGGTGATACTCACAAGTAACATTCTCTGATTCAAAGTCATTGCCCCAAATTTGCATCTGTGTAGAAGAGGTTCATTTCTCAGTCTTGTGATTTTTTTGTGGTGCTCATTGCATTACTCATGCAATGATTGCAGGTTGTAGATATCTAAGTAGGACAAATATTTTAATTTCTCTGGCTATGTGAACCAAACATCAGAGCTGCATATAGAGATATATTTTTTAATAAACTAAATTTGATTGAAAAATGTTACTAAATTTTGAACAGCTTTTAAAAATGAGTATTCCATTCACCCAAGCTGTTATATATAACTGACTCATTAATCTAGTGGTTCTGAAATAGCTTAAGTAACTTTAAAATATAGCAGCAGATGTAGGTTTCAATGTAACATAAAGCTCTGCATAGAAAGTGTTAGAAAACTTTGAACATACTTTATTTTGAGCTATTTCCGCCATTCTTGTGCAGCTATATATTTTCCTACAGTTTTTGAAGTAAAAGTAGTGGAGATTTCTTAGTTCTGTTTCTATAACATTGCATATTAGCACTCTGTGGAGGCAAGAAAAGGCAACTTTTCTTCCAGCAGACTGAAATGACCTCATGATGAGCAGAGAAAAATGCATGTAAGAGAAGCACAAAATAAAGGCCTATTTTTAAGCCCCACACCTTGTTTAGAAGACTTATAAAATGGCGATGTCTAGCCCACATCTACTGGTGGCTTTATGCTGTTGTGGTTTTTTTTTTTTTTTCTGTGCTGCACAATAATGTTATTTACTTGTGAGAAATACTGGTCTATGTCAGCCCCAGCCTAAGAGACCAACAACTTACTCTGTCCTTGGCAACACGACAGGACCTGCCACTATATCATCCTGAGCTGTTCCTGAATGTCTCCAGCATATTATGTGCAAATGTGCTTTCCTCTAGTGCTGGGTCTGTAACCTTTCTTCGCTCCTCTTTTGTTATCCCTGAAACACCACACTATTCTTGTACCACACAGACAGTACCAAGATTGCTTTCATAGAAAATGGGATCATTACTTTGACAGCTGACGAAGTTTTGGGCCATATTCTCTCTCAGTAATAACTGCAAATATTTTATTTTCTCCTGATTTCCTACAAAAATGATATACAGTGGCAGGAGAGATATGGATACACAGTTAACTAAATCCAGCTTTAAACAACTTTCCTTTAATTGCTAAGACTTTGAGCACACAGAGCTCCTGCATTCATCCCTGAATACTGCTGGTGTTTCTGGGAATGGTAAGTTGGCAGTGGGTAGGTGCCAGCAATATCTCAGTAGTTCTGCATTTGCAGACGCATTTAGAGCACAATCACATTTGAGAAATTTCCTGCCTTTCTCTGTCTGATTTATCCTGAAGCATTAACCTGGACAGCTACAATGGCACAGGGAAATCTTCCAGCACCAAGTGGGATGTCTGTAAAGGGGAGGAAAACTCTGGGAAGGTAAAATTGGAAGGAAAATTGGTGGACTTGGGAGGGCTTAGTGTCCTACTGGTTTGTGGATTTCTCTAGCCACTCCAAGGTGTGGAGTGGTCCTCACCTGGCCTCCTTACATTCCCATCTTCTCCTACCTAACACTTTCCTTTCTATCAAGTGACAATATGGAGGGATATGGAAAACTTCAGCCATGACCTTCAGGCAGAGAAGAGAAGCAGAAAAATCTGGAGCATCCAACTGTAATGTGCAGTGTTATTTCTATTTCTGGTACTCATCTGCTCAGCTCTCACAGGCAGAGGAGCTCACCTCTGTGTGCCCCTTCTTCAGTTTGCCTTTCTGTGCCATTCACTCTAAGAACTGAGACAACCGTGCATATATATATATACACACACATATAAATATGCACATATATATGTGTGTGTGTGTATGCAAGTATGTGTTCAAATGCACAGACACACATGTAGAACTTCACACAATGGCCACCAACCCCTGCTGAGACTGCTGGGTACCACTTCAGTGCAAAATCTCATGATTTGGAGAGGGGTAGGATGTTCCAGGTTTTTAATTTTTCAATGTTGTTATTTCAGAAAGCAGTGTTAGCTTTCAAGGATGGCCTATGACTGCATACAGGGGTGTTTCTAGCACTTTTTTAACTGCTGAGAACCATCTCAGACATGGTGAGGGTTACTGCATGGACACTGCATGCTACACCCTGTTTCAGTGTGTAATTCTGGGTCTGTTTGTGCTCACATCAAGCACAATGTGAACCTAGGCACCACACACGCTCAAGGTAGGAGAAAAGCAATATTCTGAAAGTGTTTTCAGATAGTTTTAAAATTCTGCTGGATCTAGACCCAGATTATCCCAAGGCCTGTGTGGAAAAAGGAATAAACAATAGAGAGAAGCACTTGGAACAGCCAGCAAGCTCAGAGGAGTTTTTCCTACGTGTCTGCATTCCTCTAGCATTTTTCTCTGCAGTTTTTAAACAACAATTAAAGGAAATCTCTTTGGAGCAAGGACACTGTTAAAATGAGCATTTGTTTAGGTCTTTGGGTCCACAGTGCTGAAAGGGAATTTGAAGTGTTATGATGTATTTAAATAAATGCTGTTGCAAGTGCTGAAGTTGCTCATTTAACAGCCTGTGTTGTACTCTTTGCAGAATCCTTTCAGGATGAAACTCTTTCACAATAGGGCTTTTTGTCTAAATATATATATGTGTGTGTGTGTGTGTGTATGTATATATATATATATAGATATATATATATATGGGGTTTGTGCATGGGTAATATTTTTTTATACATTGTTTCTTCTCAAAACCATTTTTTCTGAAAAATTCTCAAGTTACTATATTTACCAATAGAAATTTTTCAGGGAGATAAACCCCATGCAGAAAGATGCTTAAGCTTTCCAGTGAAAAATCATCACAGCTGAAACAGGCAGAAGGCTTAAAATCAGGTTTTGAATGATTAACAATAAGAAGGGATGGATGATATTTTAACAATATTCATAAGAAAAGGCAGCTTTACTGAGGTTGACAACCAAAGAGCTTCACTGCACAGTAAGAGTGTGAGCATCTCACTGTGAGAACAGACGTGGCTCATTCAGTGGTGCCTCTTTCTCTTCTAATGGAGTCAGTCTGACCCCTGTGCATTGAACAGGACGTACAATGAAAGACAAAAGAGTGTCTGTCATGACAATTTCTCCACTGTTTAGAGGTGACAATGCAGCAGCCATCTTGTTTTGTTCTCCCTAGTCATTATAAAACACAAGATGTGATTTTTTTCCCCATTCTTTCTTTTATAAATACATTTAAAATTAATGTGATAGATTGGGGAAAAAAATCTTTGGTTCCCAAAGTGACTCTAATATGAGTATTGGATATGGCTGGAAAAAGAGGCAGGATTTCAGCCCTCAGGTGAAATGGTTAGATAAGAACTGTATTTAATATCTGCTTAGTATGATGAACTTCAGCCTTGGCTTGCTTCCAAAGCTGGCTGGTGGGAACCTCACGAGTCATCAGTAACTATCATGTTGAATTTGCAAAAGATGGGTGAATGCCAGACCCTTAAAGAAGGAAAATGCAGGGCCATACTTTTGAAAGGAGTGGGGAAGAGCCAGAGAGTTGCAAAGGTGTCAGCTTAGTTTCAATTTCAGAAAAATTATAGGGAAAGAATTCATCAATCCAACTATTTTTAGGCACCAAGCATTAGAGGGGGGAAAAAAAGCAAAAGGAAACATGGGTTAGTCTGACAAGTCTTTCTCTTTCCAATTCTAATTGCCTCATGTGACATGGAAACACTTCTGTAGAAGAGAAGCAAGAGTTGTCAAATCTTGGCTTCTTGCAGTGTTTTGAATGACATGCTCATCATCCAACTGGGAACCACAGGAGGCTGAGAGTAAAGATAGCTGGAAGAGTATAATCAAACCACAGTTATTCATGAGCCATTGCCAAAAGGAAAGACTCTTGAGCAGACTCTTTGGAGTCTGGAAATACTTAGTATTTTCTTTACTCTTCTAGATATCTCAGCAGGGTATTCAAATTAAATTTGCAGTCAATACCGGAAAAAAAGGATTAATGGGACTAAATGGGGACCAGCCACTCTCCTGAATGCAAGATTTAGAGATCAAAATGTCCTTGAGACATTTACATGAAAAAGTATGATTCGGGGTCTTACATTTTGAGAAAATAGCTACATAAATACACATAAGGGAATTGCAAAATGGTAGGATTTGGTGAATTTTTACTCAAATTCTGTCTGATCTGCAATCTCAGGCTGCTGCAATAGCTGACTGGGATGCAGAGAAAAATGTCAAGTTGGCATGTCAGGTGAAATGAGTCTCCTGGTTCTCCTGGTACTGATACATCCACAGCTCAGGTATTTCAGGTTTTCAGCTTCACATTTCTGAGCAGTTGTCCACAGATTAGAGGAGAGATTGTTGTAATTCATTACCCTAAATGTATTGAAAATGGTAAATCCCTCACCTCTGTAATGTCATATAGCTTGACCCTTCTCCTCTCTGGTCTGCTTAGCTGGCAGAGATCCAATTTCTCCCCGCCCCCTTCCCAGACCCTAGAAAAGACCTCTGTGCCCTGACCTCGCCCTCTTTCTGCTCCTAGGACCCCACAAGAAATAAACCTCGAATTCTCCTCGGGGGAGGAAGAGCCTCTTTTGTTATCTTTTATTCTGTCCATGCGGGGGATACAGGCTTTCTCTTAGTATCTGAGCTAGTCGGGGGCTAGGGGAGAGTCTCTTTAACCCCTGCAGAGAGATTAACCAGAGAGCTGAAGAAGGCTTGCTCTGAGTAAAGAAGAAAAATCCCACGAGGGACAGAAGTTCTTATATGTGCAAAAGGCAGCTTCAGAGGAATGGGCCATCACCTCCACATTGAGATGGGAAAGTAAAGCAATGAGCTTAAATGGCAATGGGATGTGTTCCCAAGTGAAAGAGGACATGCTCCCAAGCAGCACTAGGGAAGGTTTCTAAGGGTGAAATTTAGAACCAGTTGCTTGAGAAAGTTGTGGAAACTCCTTTAAAAGAATTGGTGGGACAATTCTCAATAATAATACTCCTGCCAGGAGTAACAGAGGCATTGCTGATTTGGGCAGCAGGAGGGTCTGTGACTTTAGGCTGGCCCAGTGGGACTGTCAATAGCCACTGATCCCACCTGGCCCTTCCTGGGGGATGTACCTGCTCTGGGCTCCCTGCCTGCAGTCCCTGCTCTGTGCAGGGATGGGCACATCTCTGGTGGTGGGTCTCAGAAGGGCAACACAGCAGGAGATGCCAACATTGCAACTTGCCATTGCTTTCATCCAGGATGAGTGTCTCAAACCTGGTAAAACTTTGTGTGTGCTCTTTTTGTGTCTCTCCTTCTTCCTGACTCATATTTATTTAACTGCTTAAATCAAGTTCTTTGGGTTCTTCCATTCCTAAGATAAATAACACTTATTGCATTCTGACTTCAATAGCCAAGCTAATAAAAATCCAGTTGGTAGACTTAATTCTTTTTAAGCTTTTATGAACTGAAACAGGAGAGCAGACGGTTTTATGCTGATGCACAGTCACTGGTGGTATATGAACATAACCTGTATCACATCCTGCCAGACAATGCATTATTGTTGTTATTGTCATTTATTGTTCAGACTAACTGGAAGTGCTGCCACTGTTTGTTTAAAATCAAATTTAGTAAATCTGCATTGATCTGGAAGAAAACTGTTCAGAAGAAAAACATGGCATTTACAGCAACAGTAAAGAACTTTAAAGCTATGCTAACAACCTTGCCTAGACTATGCCACTTCCAATGATGTTATTTAGTTACATTATTTTATTGTAACACACGTGCAAAAACTATTCTGAAGCTTAGAAGAAAACTCTGAAGTATCATTAAAAATACCACTCCGAGGTATCATTGCATATGTCTACTCGTATCCAAAGGAATAAAAAATGTAGATGGCTACCAGAAGCTTAAAATCTAGCAGCTGTATAACTTCTTAGATAAACAAAAGTCAGCAGCATATGGCTCAGAGTGATGATTCTTAGAAACCAGCACCTCCTTGCATCACTAATACCAGTCTAAGTTTAAAAGCAGCATTTCTGGTGTGAGAATCCCCCATTCAGCCGACTCTTTGTTGCTCTCTCTACATCATGGCAAAAACATAGAGGCCATCCACCCTTTGCTTGCATTCCCCAAATTAATTTTCTTGGAAGTCCTAAAGCTACACCAATACTTTGCCCAAACCAAGAAGAGTTTAGTGGGTCTGGGACAGCCTTTTCTGTCCTGCTGCCATTCCAGACCAAGGCCTTAGACCTCCTTATCTGAAATGTGGATGACTTCATGTTAACCTGAGAGGATGCTTCATCCATTTGAATATGACCTGGGGAATGTGAGCAAGTGTAGAGAGAAAGAGGAAAAAATTCTACCCTGCTATAACCATAATCCCCAATACCCTTCCCAGTGAGAAAAGCATTAGTAGCTCCACAGCCTCAAATGGCAGAGGGCTTTAGAGTCACAGCAGAAGGCTGGGGAACATTTAATAATATGTTAAATTTTCTAGCATTATCATGCACCTTCATCAAATAAGTCCTTTAGCCTGTAGCCAATGTACCTCTGTCTTTTTAGATCTTGTGAGACTGCAAGATCTTTGGGGTAGAAATTTTATCTCCTTGGTAAAATATCCTGCACATTTTAACATATGATTTTAAAAAAATTATATGGCCAAAGGACTTCAGTGTCTTCTCAGCTGCACACATTTAAAACAGCTAAGTTTTAACTGGCATGGTTCAAAGCAGAATTTAATCCACATTTCACATTCCTATTCTGGGAAAGTTTAAGGGCTATTGCAGAAAAAAAATGGCTAGTTAATTATGAATCTAATTGTCACATAGGAAAAAGGGACACTACATACCTGCTGTCTGATGAAGACAAGTAGCACTGCTAGGGAGATCAAGAAACTTTTTATAAAGGGGAGGGCAATGGGTGCAAGGTTAGGTCTCTAGCAGCCTCTGGTGGCTGTTCAAATAGAGATTTATATTTTTTTTTAAGTTCATGGTTATGCAAACTTTTTATTTGATTATTTTCCAATTTTGATTTCATGCAGTAATATGAACAACTTTAGTGTTTTGAAAAAAGTGTCTTTACTTGTAAACTCTTTGGTTATCTCTGAAAGTCTGTTGTTTTGTTGGCAGCTTTTTAATAGAAGAGGCCACCTAAATACATTGGTGTATTTAGCTAGCAGCATCTAGGTGAGAGGTAGTCATTGTAAGTGGCTAATTACAAAGGTTAATTCAAATGGTTTTGAACACAGATTTTTGGGTTGACTATTATCAATGCAAGCTATATCAACACACTGCCTTGTAAATTAATAGCCCTGCCTTTTAATTTTATTGAATAATATTGTTTCATAATAGCAGTAAAACACTACAGGCTGTAGATTCCTACAGGATTATTTATCAACTTTATGTCTCATGTCACCCCTGGAAAATGCAGTAATTTTTGTCAGGCTGTATTTCTTAAACATTGCAGCTGTCATCCACCGCAACTGCTGTAGTAAAGACTGCAAACCACTAAGAATTGTGGCTCGTTTTCACAGACTCCTAATTTCCTAGCACAGTCTTGTTTTAGTGGTCAAATTTTCCATGTATGGTTTATGCACACAGGAGTGAGTGTCTGGAACAGAACAGCACCCCATTAAGATGTTTTCTTCCAAGGAAAAGACCCTAGAGAAGGTTACAACACTCTTTTGTGTATGTAAACTGATCCAAGTGTTTAGACACATAATTGCTTGCACAAAACTCTGCCTATGACTCCTGTGTGCTGCCCCAAGTCATTCACACTGGTGCACTGCTCATTTCAAGGGAAATTAGAAAGGTGAAAGTCTGTTCACCACTAAAATTGTGCCTTTCTGTATCTTGAAATGTCATCTAAATCCTACCTGGAGTGGGATCCATGCAGGGCTGGGTCAAGACAATGTGGCAAGGGTCATGTCCTTTTCATCTCAGCCCTAAAACCTAACCCTAACATGTGGTCTAATTCCTCCTCTGTCCTCTGAAAGAGGCATATGTCACTCCTCCACACAAACTGAATTTGTTCTGCTCCGGTTTCCTACCCAGATATAAAGAGTGGCTTATGTTTTGTTGACTAAGTCAATCTGACCACAAAGTCAGATTTTTATAATCAATTATTTCAATGAATACTTCTCCCTAAAACTGTACATCAGATGATTAATGAAGAAGGCTCTAAAGACTTTTTAATATAATCTTCTGATCTGGTTTAAATTTTTCTTTGCCTCCAAAGATAGGGAATTTTTAAAAGTGGCCAAACATTTCAAATTGACCTTTTCTTTACATTCACGGGTCATTGAACAGTAAGCCCTTCAGACAATCTTCAAAATGCTTGTTTGTAAAGCAGAAAGGTTGTGTCACTTAGAAAACATGCATTGCATATGCATAGAAGAAAGCCATGTATGATTTTAAATAGGAACCATAAATACAAATTTACCTGCTGATATTTGTTCTTAAAATTTCTGCTAACATAGATCAATACAGGCAAAAAAACATCATTAGAAGAAGTCAGGAAGATTAGACCTCTGCAACGTGGAGCTAGAGAGACTCAAACCTCCCTTTCTGTAACATGACCCAAGAGGAATTCCACTTTACAGAGCAGTGTGGCATTAATCAACTCTCACAGGATTATAAGAGCAGGTGTATAACCACAGTGAGACAGTAACAGCCTTTAGCACCCCAGATTAGACGAAAATGACCTGCCTGGTTTTACGTTGGAAATGTTTAACCTATGGGTATGCCTGCAGCATCACTGCAATGGCACGTGGAAGGAAAAGCTTGGAATATTATCCTGTGGCTGATATATCATTTATTAAAGGAACTTTCATTTTTAGACACTGGTGAAGGATAAGATTTCCAATGAGAGTCTGTAATGAGTTTTACATACACAAGGTCACCTTGTGTGCTGTGCAGTGCTGGAGAATTAAGGGCAGAGGTGTTTGCATAGGGGGGAAGGACAGTGAAATTGTAGCAGACATCTTTGGGCAGGACAAAGGCCAGAGTTATCACCAGCTCTGTACCTGAAAGAAGCCATTATTTTAAGAGCTACTGAAGTATTTTACTCTTGCTTACTAATCTAGGTGATATAATGGGGATCTGTGGTGATCTAGCAGTCACAGCCTTACAAGAAAACCACTAATCCTACACCTTACTCCTACTCACACAGCTTGTGTGTCATTGTTCAGCATCCAAAAGCTATTTTTATTGTTGCTTAGAGCCTATGCAAAATTGTGTTCTGTTTTCTTTTGTTTCTTTAAAGAAGGAAAGGTAGAGACCACTGATTCTTAGTCCTATTAACGGCTTGTCTGATGGAGGATATGAAACCATTGTTAAAATATGTATCTGCATAGGAGCATTTTGTTTTGAAACAGCTTCATTTTAAGTGTGACCTGAGAAAAGAGCCTTAGAAATTAAATATCATGGAGCACAACTGTGGGAACAACTAAATTACATTTTCTCAACAGGAAAATTTTTCATCAAAAGCATGTTTACCCACTCAAAATATAAGCAAGAAGTGTGAAAACCACTGGCTGGCAGCTGTGGGTGTTGTAAAGATCTATGCAGAAAGGACCTGCTCTCGTTGCAGCCTTGTCCTGTCAGTCAGTAAAATCAGTGTTCACGGGATGCAGCCCCTCCAGAAGATTGTCACAAAAGGCCTTGCTGTGCAAGCAAACATGAGTGAGCTTGTCTGCTCTGCCATCTGTTACTGAGACTGCCTGTGACTGCTGAATCATTTGCTTCCCTTGGCTTATTTCAGGTTCTTAGCTGGCATCTCCAGAACTGAGGGTTTGCTCATCCCTCTGTCTTGGCTCAGAGTGTGAGTAGGGATTACAGACTGGCATTTTCTGTCACAGTCAGACTGGAAGAGACATGCAAGAAGACAAATGTGTCAAGCCTTGGTTGTTGAAAGTTTGGGATGGAGAAGGAAGAGACTGAATTTAATGTGAATCTTAGTTTTGAAGAAGAGGGGGAATAGGAGCAAGGGTTGAAAACCTCCAGCCCGTTGTTTGGCAGGCAGAGAGGAAAATCTAAGCAGCAGCTGATTGAGACAGCTGAGTAAAGAAGCTACAAGGTAAAAATAGCAGCAGGCTGTCAATTAATCTGGCAGTGTTGGGCATGAGTGAGAAAACAGCAGGAGGCTTTGGGAGAAGCCGAGTCAGGGATGCTGTGTGGGGAAGGGGAGGCAGCTCTGCTGTGAGCCATGAGCAGCAGCTCACAGAGGAGCAGGCTGGGGCTGGGTTTGTACACTCAGATACAATCCTGGAGAGAAAATTCAAGTCTCACCTTATCACAGCTTCAAACTGAATATTTGTGTAAATGGGACCCTTTCATGACTGAGATATCCACAGTTATTTTATGCACTTCCTTAGAAGGGACACTTGTAGATTTCTGAAGTCCCTCTGGAGTACAGTCTGTCTACCCCAAGGAACAGGGATGTCACCCACCACTGCCCCACCACAGCCACTGAAACACATCACTTCTAAATGAGATGTGCAGCACAGGAGGTGCTAAACCCCCTGGAGCACTGTCAGTGCCATAGGGCTGGGTGTCATGGATTTTTCTGTAAATGCTTTTGCTCATTGAGTAATGACTGCAGTGCACAGGCATATCTGATGGATGGCCTGCTCAGCATGCTGATGGGCCAAGGATGGAGCTCTATCTGTGTTTTGTTTGTTCTTTCATGAATGCCAATGCTAGTGAAGGGTTTTGCAGGGAGAGTCTCAAGCTGTTTATTTACACAGTAAGAATAACATAAATATTTTGAAGTGTGGCTCAAACCAGCATTCAGCAGAGAGAGTAGACAGGCTCAGCAGAAAAAGCTTGGTATGAGCAACTAGGGTGTCATCTGTGATTGACTCCAATTGCAGCTGCTGTGAACTGGGGTGTTTGAACCTGTGATCTTAATTGTGCCATACACATTCTTGGATAAAAAGTGCTATAAAAATGCCAGGAGTGGCTATTCTGTATTTTTAATAGTATTTTATCTATATCTTTTCACTTTCACTGTTCCTGAACTGCCTGAGGTGAAAAAGTCAGCCTGTGCCTGTTCAAAGTAAAAGGTACAGCTGTGGTTGCTGAGCTCAAGTTCATAATTTAAGAGCAGGATGCAGGGATGGAGTGGGCAGGTCATTCCTAAGCCTGCAGCTCTGCACAGGCACTGCCTTTGTGGCTCAGTGCTCACTAATTCACTGTGCAGCAGTTTGGCTCAGACTGGCTCTGCACAGCTTCTCTAAACCCCCAGCCCACCCCATCCCCACTGGAGCAGAGCCAGCCTGGCACCAGCACTGGATTCTGGGTTCATAGGGAATGTGGGTACCTACCCACAGCACAACATCCACGAATGACAGCTGGGCATTGCAATGTCCTGTTCTGCAGCAGGCAGAAAAAGCTCTCAGGAAAGAGGCCCTGAGCCCCCAGGCAGGGTGGGTCTGACAGCACACCCCAGGAAAGCAACTATTCCCAGTGCTGCCAGACATCCTGCAGGAGTGCTGAGGACTGGGCTCAGAAGCTCAGAAGGAAAGCAGCAGCATGCCCCAGCATCACACCTCAGCCTGCAGGCAGGGCATGTTTAGCTCATGGACACAACTCAGCTCTCCTGGTAGCACCAGCTCTGGCAGCAGCTCTGCCCTGCCCATGACTTCTGCCAGCCAGGAGGTGGGGACTGGCTTAGCAGGGGTCTCCTCCTTCCTGGCAAACCCACCTATCCTACTCCTTTGGGAGAGGGATTAATTTCTGCTGTTGAAAAGGAAGAAGCAAAAGCAGGACCTGCTGGGTTGTGAAGATGGACAGCTTTTTAGAGATATCTGCAACAACAAAATCTATCTCACCCAAAACAGCTGAGACACTGTGGCCAAGCAAGGGGCTCGCAAGGCAGCATGGTTTCCTCCCTTCAGAAACCTCACAGCACAGAGAAGGGGAGCACATTTCTCCAGTCCAGAGATCAAAGCAGTTTTCACTTCTCCTTGTGATTTTATTCCATGGCTATTTAAGAGCTGAGCCAAGTGGCCATCAATTTGCATGTTGCCTTTGCTGTTTAGGGATCCTCCTCAGAGGTGTTGCCTTAGGCTGGCTGTCACAGTGAGGTACCAAAATCTCTCCCTTCCTGGCCTGTGCCCAGCTGCCTCCACAGGAGAGCTGATCTATTGATGGGGTGTCTCCTGGACTTGGTAGAGAACAGCTTGCAGCACACAGCAGTCAGTGGCCAAGTTATCCCAAAAGTTATCCCAGGTTATCAAGCTCAGATACCCAAAATCCTTGCAGCACTGCAGGGAGTGCTCACTACATTCGTGTATTCTGGCTGTCTCATGGGCTGTGTACAAAAACCAGAGAGATTTAAGTGTTAAACATTTAGGTAATTAGGCATAAAATAAAATGTCTTGTTGCAATAATCTCAAAAAAGAGTTCTTCCTGTCTCTTACTCATCCTTATGGGAGACCTATAAGGTGAAACTTGAGCTATTTCTATATCTCATAAATTAGAAGTTCCAAATGCAGAGGAAAGATGCCTTGCTCAGAGCTTAGAGATGACTCCCTGTGGCTTCCCTGGGAAGGGAATGGTCCCAGACACCCAATTATCTCAATGACACACATACCCTGTCAGAAACCTCTCATCACCAATGTGTTAGGGTCAGCTGCTCTTGTGAACACTTAACAATATAATCTGTTATATCAAGGGTACATATGGAGTGGCTGCTCTGCTATTAAAATTGGTGTGGACACCATAGCTTAAAATCTAGTTTTGGGTGCACTTCAGAGCACATCTTTGTCTTGAACTTTGAAAGCCACAGTGTCCATGATCCTTGTTCAACCCTGAATAAAGATTCATGCAAAGACATGCCAGAAAGATGAGGGCCTCAGCTGGTGTTAAATTACCAGCTCAGAGTGCCCCATCTGCCACTGAAATACAGCTGCATGGTGCAAAGTGACAAGCACTTGGTGGCTGTTTACTCTCACAAATGTCCACAGGATTTCAATCACAAAAAAGAAATTTGTCCCGTCCATATGGCTATAATTCATTGGCCATTAATCTCCCAGTGTTTACATGTTGATTCCTCCAGAGTCTAATCTCAGCCTGTAGCTGTCAAGCCACTGCTTGGAGATAAAACAAGACTGATCCTGCACTCCAAGGACTCTCTCAGTCTGTAGGCAATAAACAAGTGTGAGGCCATAAGTCAGACATGTTGTCAAGTCATAGGAACTGTGTCATTTTAAACAGCTTCCCACATGTCTGCCTTGGCACCCAAAGGGATCCTCACAGCAGTTCTTCCTCTGCTTCACTTGTAGTTGCCACTTAAGGACTGGAGAGGAAGAGCTTCCAGTTCTACCCCATTTATCTCCTTCACAATCAGGTAGTTAACTGAAACACAGGGACATGCAGGTTTTTTTTTCTGATAAGGAGAAGTTGATGATGAAAAGGGCATCTGTGACATGAAATCAAATTTTCCTGAAGACAACAAGTGAGAGAATATCAGGTTCTCGCTCCCTGTTTCAGCCAGAACTCCCATCCCCGAAGACCCACTCCACATCGCCCAGCCAACCAAACTCTCAGATCAGCATTTGCCATGTCATGCTTTTCACTTCTTGAGTTGTGCCAATGAAGGCTAAGATTAGATATTTGGAAAAATTTCTTCACCAAAAGAGTAGTTAAGTATTCCAACAGGCTGCAACTGGGCAATTGATTTACCATCCCTAAAGGTATTTCAAAGACATGTGGGACATGGTTTAGCGTTGGACTTGGCAGTGTTGGGTTAATGATTCCAACCTAAATGATTCTGTGATTCTCCATGGTTTACACAGGCTCTTCTCAGCCAGGTGTGCCTTTAGTGTGAAAACCCTCTACACAGAGTCATGGTTACACTGCAGAAAATAAAGTTTTTTTTTACAGTTACTTCATAAATGAAGGATAATGGTTCTTCCTGTCCCCTGAACTCCGCTTTTAAGAGGTCCTAAAAGAAGCCATTTTCCCATTTGCAGTCAGGTGTTGGTCAGTCATTTGAGCACAGCAGTCACAGCCCAGCCTGTATTGTCTCACTGGGGTTTTATAGGAGGGAACCACATATGCACAACCCTTTTCTGCCTCCCTGTTCTCAGAACTCTTCCACTTTTCTCCTCAGCCTCTTCAGAAGTCTTAATTTGGTTTTGCTTTCCTAATTTAAAATTTCCCTTTCAAAATAGAAATTATTCAGGGATTGTGAGGGGGAAAGTGGGCAGAGACCCACTTTCTCTTAGACCTGTCTTTTTTCTATGTTGCTGGTTAGTTTGCCAGCTGAACAATTGTATTTTAGATGCTTGGAAACATTTCTAGTTTGCCAGAAGAGCTGATCAGCATGGTCCTACGTGTGACTCAGTGCTTTTCCCAGCAGCAAAAATCAGGTGTAGACCAGTCCTGTTCTTAACACATAATAGGCTGTGTCACCAAAGGTGTTTTACCAACAAGCAAAATGTAATTATCACTTTTCCAAAGCTGAAATGCTTTTTTGGCATTGTTTGACCTTCTAATGAGAATAAATATGTTAGTAAACACTGCATTCTTTGGTGATAACACTCAAAATATTAAGAACTTGGTGAGAGTAAATTTAAGCACTTGCAAAGGGGGTCTCTCTACTCTTAGTGTCAGTAGTTTTCTACCTGCTATTCAGGACAATTTATTTTATAATTAAGTTATATTAGATTATGGTGTTATTTTGTTCTTATGTGACACTGAAAAGTGAATCACTCATCAAATCCTACAGAAATCTGGGTACTGAATTCTGACAAACTCCAGGGTGGTTTTATTTCTTTCCTTTAGTGTTCCTCTAGTAATCTGCACCTCCCTCAAGCAGAAACTACTACAAGATGACTCTAGGCATGCTGACCTCTGACACCCACAGATGATCATCATCTCCACTTGGCACATTAATTAGCTGCTAAAGTAATTAACTGGAAGTCACATAATCAATGCCAGATGTTTTGGAGTTATTTCATTTCGGATTCCAACTGCTACTGGCTTCCTAAGCTTATAATCCTAAATGTTTTTCCCAGGGAAGGCCAAACTTCCTCAGCAGCTGCTTGAATTCTTCCAGCCCAAAGCTGGGGCTGTGACCTCCCACCCCCACACCATCAATTCTGGTTGGACATGTGAATTTAGGTGAGACTGGAAACTATTGGTTAACTTTCTATTTCCCTGTGCATCTTCTTTAAAGAGATGTCTCTGCCTTGGGAAGAAGCAATATGTCAGAGTTGGTGTATTTATGTGCTAATGTTTAGGTCCATGTGATATTTATAAAGGAGAACAGTGGGGGATGATAGGAGGGATTTGTGTCACTACTGTGGTGGCTTTCTGGGGAGGAAGCTCTGTGGCTTCTTCAGGTTTACTGAACATTGCAGAGGGGAGATTTCTCTTTTTTCACTTATTTAAATGATGATCATTGTCTGCTCACGAGTTCAACACCAGGTTTTTGGGGATTTTTTTAATGTTACCTTCAGACTATATTAAAAATGGTACATTTTCACTGGTCTTGAACTACTTTTCACAGACATATTTATATAACGTGCCAAGATATGCTAAATTTATCCTCATATGGGCTTTAATTACATTTTATACTTACTGCCAGTTAACCAAATGCAGTGGAATTTTGTTGGGGAACTGCTTTCTTCTTAACACCCTGACTGTCTATAGTCCATCAAAGACATTGAAAGTTTATCAGATACAGGTGTGATTGATTTAATGGGGAGGGGGAGCATTTTTTCTTTTAATTGCATCTCTTCAACATTGTGGCTGAATTGTGGTTTCTTTTGAGCCAGCAGCTGGTGGTGTCACACTGTTAATGTGTTTTTATTCTTGGGAGCCATTGGTTCTTGCACCCTCATCCTTCATGGCTCTCCTCACTGGCCTCCTCCCTGCCAAACACTCTCTCGAGCTATTTTTGTGGAACTGCCATGGCATTGCACTGCATTTAAGGAATATTCTGTCTTCTCTTCTTTATAGCCAGAATTGCAAAACTCCTCTCAAGGTACTGTTCCTTGGTGATAATGGTTTTTATTTTGTTTCTTTTTATCAGTCCTGTTTGAACTGTTTGGTATTTATTTCTTTTTATTGTTGGACAATTTCTTTGGCTGATTTTCCTTGATGGATTGCTGGGATCTGCATTGTTTCTTCCCCTAGTTTTACCATAATTTTTCATACCTCTTACATTGTGACAGAGACACTGTCATAAGGCTGGCAGTCCTGGCAGATGTCTGTGACTGGCTGAAGTGTTCCTCAACACCTGCTGAATTTTCTCTTCCTGTTTCTAGTTTAAATAATCCCCCATAACCTTGTCAGTTTTCTGTGCCAGTAGACTTGTCCTACTTTCTTTAAGGTGGAACTATTCCTCACTTACAAACTTTCTCTTCCTAAATAATTCTAGTGAGACCATTACATTCATGTTTTTTCTTCTTCATGTTGCTTTTAATTCATTAATTCAGACACCGATAATTCTACCTATCTGATTCGGCTGATGATCCTCTCTGTTAATAATCAAGTAATTTATTTTCTTTTACATTTTGAAAAGTGATAGGAACTGCACCCAACCATTATTTTCAATGCACTACGTGATAGGTAAAATCTTCCAAGAGCAACATCACAATTCACTATCAGCTATCATGAGCAAGCTAAGTGAGCTAAATGCAAATTTCCTCTTTGTAATTTATTCCTTTTAATACAAATCTGGGGAAAGGTGCAGAGATAATTTGCAGCCTACTCTGAAAATTAAGATAAGGATTATATCGGACCATGAATTGATTATATTTAAAGCTATGGGACCCCCAGTGGCAATATCCCCCAGCTGTTCTCTCTTATTTACAGCAGCACAGCTCCGGCTTCACCAGTGCAGCTGATCTTGGCAGCTGAAGCCTCACAGCAATAGGGGAGAGTGAAGGGGACAGAGCTTCAGTGCAGCCTTTTGTGCTCCATGGTCCGAGGGAGGAGTTCCTAAATCCAGCCACCTCCCACCATGGAACTCGGGCACTTTGACTTCTGTCACCTGCAAATGACCAAACAACTCTTACAGATGTTGAACCCCTCATTAATGGCATTTTTTAATAAGCTAATCAAATGTTTCTGCAGCTGATTTGTGTCAGTACAGTGACATGTCATCTAGCAATTAATTCCTCATATGGCCATGAGCACAGCCACTGTGTGTAGATAGTGTTCTCTAAACAGATGGAAGTTTCCTTAGAAAATATTTCTATACTATAAGACTTCTTTATCATGAGGATTTAATTTTGTAGCTGTGAGATTGCTTGTCTCTGTCTCCCCTTCACACTATCTCCTCTGTAATTTAGATTTAGGTTCAACAAGAACTGCTTCAAAATGAATAATTTTTGTATTATTACATTTTACATTATACATTTTCAAAATGTAGCTGAGCACAGGAAGGCTCAGACCTAGGCAGGGTAGCCTTGTTTTTGGTTTGGTGTTGGCTTTTTTTTCCCTTTTTATTTTGTTTGTTTACTTATTTTTTTTATAGCAAATATTAGGACAGAAATAAGACAATGATAAATGGAATTGAAGTACCAATTAAGGCTAGCCAGGTGGCTGCATGGCTCAGAAAAGCATTTTAAAGTCAAAAGTTTTACATTTGAATGCAACAGTTAATGCCAGAAGCAATGCAAGGCTGCTGAGTCAGTTCTGTTCACACATTTACCATGTATTTAACCCAATACTCACAGGTATGCTCTTCATTCAGAAGCACACACCTCACTGCCTGCACATTCAGCTTGACATTCTAAGTGTAGAGTTATGCAAATATACATAAATTTTGAGGAATAAAAATAATCACTATTTTATTCTTACTTTATACATATATTTGTTAACTCTGTAATATATCATGCACTGCAGAGAGCTATTCCTAAATGGAGTTAGTGTGTTGGCAGGACAACTTCTTGACATCGTGGTTTTGGGTTTGTTTTCTCCATTGATATTAAAGAGCCAAAACTGTTTCAGATTGTTGACAGGAGTCCCCAGTACACTAAATGCTGTATCCCATTATATTTTTGAGGAATTGGTCGATTTTCCAGCTCTGGAGACCTGTTGGTGTGAGTCTGGAGGAGGGCCACAAAAACGATCAGAGGAATTAAATATTTCTCAGGTACAGAAAGTCTGAGGAGCTGGGGCTGTTCCACATGGAAAAGGCTCCAGGGAGATTTTATTGTAGCCTTTCAGTATTTAAAGGGCACTTCCATGGAAGATGGGGACAGACTTTTTAACAGGGCCTGTTGCAATAGGACAAAAGAAAATGGTTTTGGACTGAAAGAGATTTAGATTTAGACAAAGGGAAGAAATCTTTTTCAAAAAGGGTGGTGAAACACCAAAACAGGATATCCGGAGAGGTGGCAGATTACTGAACCTGGAAACACTCAAGGTCAGGTTAAATGGGGCTGTGAGCAAACTGAGCTAGTTGAAGATGTCCTTGTTCATCAAAGGGGGTTTGGACTAGATGATCTTTAAATGTCCCTTCCAACCCAAACTGTTCTGTGATTCTATGATACTTAAACCTAAACAATATTAGAAAAATGCAGTCTATACTCATCAAAGAATGTGGAAGTTTCACACCTCGCCCTGAAGTCTGTTTACCACATCATCAGGAATCTCTCTTTTCATAGGCTAGTTTCCTCAAAATTAAAACCTCCTGAGGTGCTTCTTTTAGAGAAGCTTGTGTGTGTAGGAAATTGTTTCTTATGTTTTTGTGGGTTTTTTTTTGAACGACAACTGCAGGTTTCATCGATTTGTAATGTATATTTTGCACTTCAGTGTTACATATATGAAAACACTGAGGACTGAAGGAGATGTGGAGTCAGGACACAGCCACCCTTCCCACCTCACACTGACAATATCAGGCCTGTGGGCTACAGAAAAGGCACTCTGGATACCTGTTACAGGGAATGGGAAAACTGGGCCTTTGATTTTGGTACAGATTGGTAAATTGGATCTCATCTGATGAACATCAACACTCTCCATTTAATAAGTAGAATGATTTTACCTTGTTGCCTTACCCTTCTTGATACCTCTAATTTTATTTTGTCACTTAAGGCTTGTGACAGTCTGGCTTGTTGGCATCTGCTGTATACTGCTATGGTGGGATGAGCAGTGAGTTGCCAGGTTTTACACTGACAGGTTTATTTAATTTTTTTTACCAGAAGCTGGGTACTTTGCAGAAAGGAAGTTAATAATGGAATAACGAGGGAAATAAAAGGTCAAAGATTGTTCTTGCCCCATGTCTTTATTTCCCCAGCCACCAAGCAGTGATTTTTAAGCACATTTCTGTGCAGTGACCTTGACATCAATTCCTGCCATGACTTCACCACATTGTCATCACGCCATGGTCTTAAAATGTAAAATACCCTACTACAGGAAATCTGACACTACCAATATTACAATAACTGCAGGAAAGTAAACTGCAGAAAAATATGTTTCATGACAGTGGAAGCAGAAAAGCTGCTAGATGAATTGGATCCCTTTTTAGATGAATCTTCTATGGATCAGTAGGTTTATTCAGAGTTACTTAAAAAGCAGTTAACATTCCATTAGCAACAAACTGTGATCTGTGTCAGCAGTAAAGCACTGTTCAGTCATTTATTTTAGAATGAGCAGTCACTGCAGGGAGAAATAAAATTATGAAATGCCTCACAAGCAAATAAATAGTAAAGCAAAGCCAGGGATTTGCTCTCTTATTCTCCTCCTAGGAATATCTATTAATATACAGCAATTTTTTTTCCCAATGTTTGCTATGTGTAGGGTGAGTCAGAACTTTCTATTTCTTCTGGTAGTTTGGGTTTGTGATCAAAGAGGAAAAAGTGCATGCTTAGATTTGGCTGCTGCCATGATATTTCACCAAAGTAAGAGCATTGTTTGTTCAGCATTTTGCCCTCTGCTAACCTGGCTTCAGTCCCAAAGAGCTGCAATGAAAGAATCCTTTCCTTGCAGCAGGAATGGATTTGGCACTGTACCTGATCATGATTCCCTCCTGTGCTTAAAGCAGCCTTTATCTCCCCATTCTCCTGACTCAGACAAAACCTGCACTGGCACAGGAGTTAATGTTTGGCTCCTATATTATTCTTGATAGGCAGTTTTGATACTTCCAGACCTTTTTATATCTTGTGAGAAAGATCAGGTGAAAAAACAGCCTTCGAGTGTCACTGATACCATGGAGAGCCAGACATGGATAGAACAAGCATTACTGAAATCTGTGCAAAACCCCCTCTGAGCTGAGCTGCTATTGGCAGGCATCCTAAAGACATCTCCACGTTACCCTCGTGTCATTCTCCTGTGTGCATTTTGCCAAAGAAAGCTCAGCCAAACATCAAATAATTAGAAGGTCTTTGCTTTGTACTGCTCTGACTGTGCAATCCTGCAGCCCCTGAGGTCAGATTGTCCCCACTGCTGGATATGTCACATAAAACCAGGAATTCAACAGCTGCAAAAGCTCCACTGGATTTTAACAAATTTAAATGTAGACCTCATTCCCAAAGTAACAAGTTCTGTGTTACACAATAACATTGCCTCATAAGGTTTTAGTCCTTGTTTTAATTACTCTGAGAGATGGATCATTATAGTGATGCATAGAGAAGAGAGGAAGAAATATAAATAAATGTGGAGACTACACTGGTTAGACAATCAGCATTTCTGTTAAGCCACTAACAAGCAATGCCCAGCTGCCTTGTGTGTGGTAAGACTATGATTAACACATTTGGCCATAAATGCCGTATTAACTTTGAAAAACTTCTTGTGTTTTATGAATTAGGTATTTCTATAAATCAAAACATATAACTGGGGTCAGCAGAAGTAATTTTAGTTCACTAATTGATATTAGCATTGAGAAATTAGGAGCTATTACTTACAGGAATAATCAGTACCTCCTCATTTCCCTGAGATTCTGCTGTGCCTAGACAGATTAATGTGAAGGGAAAAACTCCTTCTTTCATCCTTTTCAAAAGAAAAGGATCCTGATGGGTATTCTAATGTGTAGAAACAAAGTTTTGGGGAATTTTTCCTACCAGTTCCTAATAGTGGCTGTTCTGATGTGGCATGGGGGAACAGAAATGATTGTGAGGGCATCTTCAAAAGCCATAACTCCAGGCTGTGTTCATTCTCTCCCACTGCCTTTTAGGATTATGATAATGAATAGTAATTTAGAATTAATTCAAAGCTAAATGATTTGGGCTGCTTTTTTCCAGACCTGAGCCCTGACTGCAACAATTGTGTTTAGCTCTATCTCCAATAACTGAATTCCTCTGCAGACTGCATTTTTAGGGCGTAGAGATATGGTGAGCAGCTTGCCCAGCTCTTCTGAAGCTCACGTTTAATGGTGAGTCCAAAAGCTTTGAAGTGAAATCTTTAAGTAAAAAACCCCAGCATTTTGTAATATTTTCCCCTGTGAGACCTTTCCTTCCAGGAGCTGAAACACTAATTTTCAAAACGACTCAGTAATTCTAGTAAAAAGGAGGAAGCAAGTAACAAATATAAGTTATCATTCTGGAATTCTTCCAGTGCTGCTGCTTAGAAACTGTTTTTTAAGAGATATACTTGGAATTAGTCCTTGCATTACAAATAATACAGTCACCTCAGTGATGGAAGTGCAAATTATCAAGCTAAGAAGCAACAATGAGTTTATCAGTTTATATAGTCATTGTGATCTATAAATGCATACAAATAATAATTTTAAACACTGTGTATGTTACAAACACACAGTTAAATGGTCTTTCTTTAAATCATCTTTGCAAGTATATTCTTTATATCAGAACATGCTTAGTTCTGCTTAAACTATAAGAAATTAGAAAAATATATTTTTATATTAGATCCAAATTCAACTGACAATGGCATATCTCCAACCCATTAGAAGTGACCTTGTACACATTGAAAAAAACCACATAATTTTGTCCCATAAGCACAGATTATGCATTCATCCCTTTTAAATTTGATAATACAAATGGTTCCTTTGAAAACATCCCTCTGGTACTATTTTATTGCAAATTTTCCCATGGATGTTTAAAATCTTTAGATGTATGACAGAATGTGAAATCTACTACATATAGCAGCAAGTGCAGGCAAGTAAATTGGGCATAAAATTTCTGGAGTGAGCACCATGTAATTTTTAAGTGATTCACCTCTACACCACCTGCTAATCCATTTCTGGGAGAATTACAAAATTTTGTGCATCTTGCAAAAACTGACATTTTAAGTAGGAAAGCATAACTTTAAAGGAGTGAAACAAGGATAAAAAAGCTTTTACAAAAAGATGTTTTCAATGAAGTATTTTCTGAACACTGATCATTAGTTGTGAAACCATTGCTGATCCATAAACTCTGATTTCTTATGGTCAGAGAAACACTTGCTTCATTTATATATGCAGATAGAGCCTTCCTTTGAAATCCAGCTGCATTTGTGGGCTCAGCAGCATTTAAGATAAATATTTCAACAGCTTCTTTCTCAATGTCTTCTAGAGATATCAGTATGGACAGTATCTTTCCGGTGTTGTGCACTGAATTTATAAAGCTGATTTTATTCTCACTTCAGATTACCTGGTTTCTGACCAAATTGGGGCACCCTGCATTTAGAATGAGGTATTAAAACAGCAATGGTGCTGTTTTATGTGTTCCCAACATTTTCTGTAATAGCTTCTCTAAAAATGTGTGGCATAAACAAAATCCTCAAGCACATTGCAGTAAAAGGGTTTTATTGGTGCTCATTTGCACTGACCTACATTGGTTGTTCTCAGGCTCCCCATTCCTGAGCAGGGATGTTCGTTCTGTATTGGAGCCAAGAAGGCGCTTAATCTGTGTCAAGCCATCTTTTTGTCAAAGTACCATTTTGCCATCAAAATAAAGGCACTGATACAATTTATGTTCTGTTAGTAAAACCAGGAAAAACAATTTCCATGAAGAAAGGAGTCAGGAGTTACCCCTCCAATGATCTTACAAAGCATGTCTGCATAGATCTAATTTTCCACATTATATCAAGAGCAGAGGAAGCCTGAATTCCTATCTAAAGAATGGAAATAGAAACACATTAGGAATAGCACCTCCTCTGATTTATTTCTTCTAAGAAAAAAAGGACAATCTGTCTTCATTCCTCACTGACTTCTCATAGCCTTCTATATGTTAATATTCTAAAGCACTCTATAAAATACACCTGACATAAAATTACTGCAGCAGGACATTTTATTTCACTTCTATGCTATATATAATTATCAAAGATTTGAAATGTTATGGGATGAATAAAACAAGATTGTTATTTTATACACAGCAAAGATGTCCCAATTAATGAAATTTGCCAAAGCAAGAAAAGGTAAGGATTTTCTTGTGAAAGACAACAGCGATTGTTTTTTCTTGCTTGGTTTGCATGGGTGTAATGTGCTGAACATAACACAGAATGTTCATTGAAACTTCTTATTACAGTCTTATTAAAGCAACATCCTTTAGAAAGCAAAGCATAAGGTTGAGTGACCCAATCTTCAGATATCTTTTTTTTTTACTCAAAGTTATTTTCTCTGAACTTGCTGACATCTTTATGACATAAACAAATTGTAAGGTATCCAAAATCCTTATAGAAAAACAGGAATATTACAAGGGCTCAGGTGCTCTGAATCTTCCATATAGAACATACAATCCATGCATACCATATCTGCTTAAAAAAATTAACAAACTGTATTTTCTTTTTATCTGCAGAATTTATTTGTTCTCTCACCAAAAATTAACAGATTAGAACTATTTCTGTTTTTTCCTAAGGACCAAAGGTGCTCCTTTGATTGGTGAGGATGCTCCAGTGGTTATAAGTTTCAGATTTTCACGTATAAAATTGCGCTGTCGGACTGTGAATGATCCTATGTAGCTGCTGGTGCAAACTACTTTGGCTGCCACTGTAGGTGGCACAGTCTGTGGAGGAAGTCCATTGATTACATATGTCCACTGCATTGATTGTGTCTGAAAATAATGAACAGAGAAAGAAAAAAAAATCAATTATCAAATACCCTGAAAATTTGTCAGTGATTTAAGATGCAACATTGAATTAAAAAGATGTTTGTCCTTTTCCATGTAATGCACTGGAATAACACAGAATGAGAATTGCACTCCTGGAACAGAGAACTGAAATCACATTTGGCTTTATTCAGGACCAGGCATAACAAAGATGAGAACTTTACTATCCCTGGCTGATCTAAAATTCCTTTTTTATTTAAAAATCCCAGAGGCCTGTACATTTTTCAAAGAGCTCTATATGTTTTTAAAAGATGACTATTCCATACTACAACATAAATGCCTCAAGTTTATACCACAGGATTCACTTGCAGCTCTATCTGTAACATTGGTATTATCAAAAGGTGGGATTTTCTCATTGAAACAATGAACAAAACTAAGAGAAAAGGATTCAGAGTATGCACAAGAGAATTGAACCTTCATGCTGGAATCTCTAGTTTGAGGCATATTTATGTGGATTGAAAATGACACTCTTCATTTGCTCTCTGTTTATAACTGGTCTCTAGGAATGGAACATATGTTTCCATGTCCTGTCTTGTAATGCTTGAATACTTGATTCTTCCTGAGTAAATGGTCTTTATTCTTACTATACATCTCATCTATCCATGTTTAAGGACTTTTATTTTTATAAATATTAGGGTATGCTGCTGTCAACCTCTCATGCTACATTTGTGTCCTGAAACAGAATTTTGGTAAAAACTCGTGTAATTTTTGCAGATCTTCCAATCATTTTCCTTTCGTAATGTATCACTTTAATTTCTGAAAGCAGGTCTTTATTCCAGATCTCTAGCCCTTTCCTGTCATTACATCTGGAAAAAAGGTATATTCCTGGGTTTTAGCTTTCTAAAACTTCCTTTAGTTTTCTAGTCTTCTTATCGTTAAACACACCCTCTGCCCCCGCCTCCCCAAACTACAAACTAACAACAGAAATGTTACAAACCCTAAAGATATTACTAAACCTCAATGATGTATCATTATGTCCAGTTTCTACTGTGCAAAAGGACAAAGCATTGCATGCCCACTTTATCCATAGACTGTCATCAATTCCCTCACAGTGACTGAAAATCCCAGGTGTTAAATTTGAGGTTTTTTTCCTCCTTCTGAGATAAAACTAATGGAGGAAGACTGAGTAAAAATATGGGCATGTCTAAGTCTATTAAAATATATTCATACAAGTGAAATTTGGCTTTTATACAGAACACAGAGCATGAACGTTGCACACAGAGCACACCAGACTCTCTGACTTTGCAGCCTCAGAGCAGAGGAGTCACATGAAATGAGTGGTATTCCACAGTACACAGGAGTGCAATCACACAGCTGGCTGTGGTTCCAGAGCAGGTTTTTGGTGCTCTCCTGCTGTGTTGAACTCCAGGGACACACCTTTCCCTGCTACTTCCAGTCACACAGTTTTATCATTACAGCAGGACTTGTACTTCATGGAATTCATCTCCCATTTAAAACTAACTTAATCCTTAGAACAATCAATTGTAGATAAAAACATTACACCTAACACCAGTGTCATTCTTCATCTGAGGAAACAAAAGGTCAGAAAGGCTGATATGCTCTCAAATTGCTCTGGGAAATAGTGCTGCAGTCAACCCTCAAAGCTGATGAGTCTTGCCCTCAGCTGACAGTCCAGCTTCCTCCATGGCTGGGTTTGTGGCCATTTGCTCATTCCAGGGTTTGCTCTCTGCTCCTGCTCTGCTGCTGGCCGTGTCAGTACCCCAACCAGCTTTGGTCTATAGAGAGGTGCCATGATACCCACACAGATTGTGACAGATTTCCACACGCCATAAATGTTATCAACTATCTCCAACGCACAGTGTGTGTATTTGTCTTGTTATTTATTGCATTCTGTCATTTAATTATGGTCTAGATAAAGCACTACAAAAGCCACAGAGATGAGCAGTGAACCTTCTCCAACTTTGTGGAGTCATCCCATATTTACAGCAACATACAGAAGAGGGGAAAAAAGCATGATAAAATGTTTCTTTGACTTTACTAAGTTTTGTTACATCAGTTTTATACTTGTCACTGAAAAAGTTTGAATTTATTTTGTTTATCTTTGTTATCTTTCATATGCTTCTTCCTACCATTCGTATTGCTACCCTGTTCAGTGATAAATTATATTTAAGGAGTATTGAATTTATAATGCAGATATTCAACAAAAAGAAGTTTCACAACATTAAACCATAACCCTTTGGCTCAGTCTTTGTTCTCTACTGTGCATTTATAGAGCATTTATATTATTACACAGATATACTGCATACACTTACAGCTCCTAAATGGCATTATCATATGACTCTAATTGTAGTTTTAACCAACATTTTGGCACCTGAATTATACTTTTTTTGCACCAATGTTGAAAGAATAGATGAGTGTTTTTTCCTGTTTATTTTTAAAGAAACCTCTACCTGAAAATTGGCAGTATTGATTTTACATGGTGTCTCCTGAATGACTCACCTTATTCCAGTGAGACTAGTAAATGAGAACTCAGTCAATATTTCACCATGCATGCATAGTTTTTCAAAATTTTTATTACTATCCCACTAAAACCAAAATGTAATTTAAATTTAATATTACTCTGTGTAAAACAGGCAGATTAACTCATCTTTATTCTCAATCTTATTTAATACTGTGAAATGAACCAGTAACGACTGTCTGTAAACATTACAGCCACCAAAAGCAGGTATGATGTGAATCAGCATCAGTATCTTATGTCCAAAGATAAAGCTGTCATTTAAGAGAAGTGTCTCTCCAAAGTTAGCTCATAATTTTATTAACTTCAGTACAAAATGAAATAGTTTATCTTTCTTTTATAAAGCAGATGAACAATTTAGTTTGAAGGTAATTTAACCTCAGGGTCATATTCACTGTGTGCAACTCTCATGGATTATTTCAAGGTCAGAGAAAAGATCTGAAAGATGTTTCAGTCAGTGATTTAAACTGAGTAGCAAACTGAAAAAAGTTATTTTTGTTGATGAAATCCACACATGTTGTGACTTGACTGTCCATATTATTAGTGGGATTTAAACAAAAATAGTGGGCTATGCCATCTCTCAACTTCACTTATCATCAGCATCAAGCAATAGATACAGACTCCTAGGTAGTAACAACTTTTCATTAATTTCCTGTTTGCCATAGAAATATTCTGGATTGTGTGACCAGTGAAAAAAAATAAGGGTTATGGCTTGTTGAAAAAAAGCTGTCTATTCTGTTGCTGAGTCAGGTGTTCAGTAGCAGGTGACATTGCAACTCCATCTAATGTCTCATCTTGAACTACGGTAGTTCACCTATTGTAAATCATGTACCATCATCCAAGACTACTGGAAACAATCATGGAGAAAAAATTGTGCATTTATGTACACATTAAGTGAAAAAAAAATACTGTTGTATAATGTAAGCTCAGCATTTTCTTCCAAAAGTGGAACAAGTGTCACACACATGAAAAAGTTACTGTAATTGTCAACACAACTTGGGGTTCTTTGTCTAGCATTAGAACCACTCAAAAATCAGTAATTTTCAAGGTAACCTATATTTAAGTAATTTTCAGTAAACCTTAGGCAAGCATACATGTCTATTTTACTACAGTATCTAATTTACAAGGGCACAATTTTAGTTGCTCAAGCCGTAAGTACTTTTTGGGGGATAAGTCTGTAAAGCTTAACTGCAGTAATTATTCTAACCAATATGAAAACTGCAGCAAAAGCAAGTCTGTCATCTTCAAAATTCATGCAAGTGCCTCCAGCTGCTGCTTTGGGTTTCAAAGCCAGACATGTCACAGCAAAGGAAAAAACAGATCATCAGAGTTTCAGACTTTTCTGGAATGGTGGAGAGGAGGAAGAGAGACTTTGAAAGGTCATCAACACACGACCATAGAATTATGATAGAATATTTGATTTACAAGCAGTATTTACTTGCCTCAAAAGCAGGCCAAAATTTCCCAAATCAGAGGAACTCTTCTTCCCATTTTTAAGACAATGCAGTTTATTGTTTTAAATTTGGAATAATTCCAATACTACCTCTGGTAGTCACAAACTCTAAAGATGAAGGTACCAAATCAGCTGCAATCTGTACTATGACTAGAACAGAATTACAAAAGAGAATTTCTGTTAAGAAGATATATCTGATATAAACATAGGTACTTAAGAATCCAGGTTCCCTGTGATGCATATCTAGGCCTATTTCACACACAATTTTAGAAGAGAGACCAGATCATATTCTGAATGTCCTTGACAATCTGAGGGAGGATTTCTTGTTGAAATGAATTACTTTCTTTTTTCAAAACCTCAATATTCCTCAATTGAAATGTGAAATTAATAACAATTTGGCTCACCTGACTGGACTAATGGCCATCTACTGAGATAAATCTCTCTGAAAAATATTTTTAACAATTAAAAAATGAGACACAAAGCACCACTTCTTATTACATAACATAAGTTATTCAAGTAAGTCATTCAATCATCTTGATGGCTGAGTAATGTTCACAAAGAAAATTATTCAGCCAATACTGGTAACAGTCACCAAATAATTTATATAAAACTCGATCTGTTTGGTATCCAGCCCATTTTTACTGATGTCTCATGATTCATAGGATTAATTTGCAAATGGGTGTTCACTCTAGGCTGGAAGTGCCACTGAAGTACATGGTAAATATTGCCAAAGCAATCTGTGTTAGGAAAGTGGATTAGGAGCAAGGATCAGGAATTTCAAGGAATACTGTATTCCAGTTAGCTTCCAAATAGTGTTAACTCAGAAAAATCAAAATAAAATTCTCAAGACATCCTAAAAAGTTAAACTACAGGAAATTACAGGTAGTGCACCAAACATTTCCTGGTCATTAATTCATACTGCAATACAAACAAAAAAAATGGCCAATTACAATCAGTGTATACAGAATGAAATTAAATCAAACCTTTACGTGAACTGTGTAAGGGAAGAGCAAAGGCAAGAAAACTCATGAATCAAGATAATGATAGTTTAGTAAATGAAGAAAAGAAGGGGAAAAACCCAAAGCAATAAAAACTACCTTCCACAAGCAGACAAATGCCCATCCAGGCTCTGACCAGTTTCTAATGAAGATAGATAAGAATAATGTTTTTAGCTTAAAGACCACTTCCAGGTATAGTTAAAATTTACTTAATTGACTTCTGTACTTCAAATATTAGGTGTCTCACAGCATTGCTTAGACATTACACAGTCAAAATCCTCCAGGACTGACAATGGCCTGAATACCCTTTTACAGCAATGGTTCCCACGTTATTGTCACCTTTTGCCATTATCAGAACGGTAAGTCTCAATAAGCAAAGTACCTTTCTTCATGCTTGTGAATCAAAAATGTTGAGTACTGATTCTGCACTCTGCTTCTAATCATAAAACTCAAGCTAACACCAACATGTACTTTATTTAACGGGAAACTATTTCAATTATTCTAGTAAGTTAGTTACATTTTTCCTTGCTCATTCTTTTCAAGAGATACAATTTAAAATAACATTAAACTATGGTAATTAAGAAATCCACCAGGAACAAGGCACTTTGAGCAAGCTGCTGAATATGTAACAGTACTGTTTGCTGTTAAGATATGCAGGTTTGCGTAGACAAGTTTAGAGAAGCCACACCTGGATACTGTGGCTGGCACACTGCATCATTTATTTGCAGAACAGCATGACAAATGGTTTTGATATGCTATCTTCCATAGGCTAAGTTAGTGATTATCCAGTAATAAAGGTGCACAAGCCTGACTTCTGGAGGGCTTGATAATGTTACCTGCAATCTGGTTCACTCTGACACCTATTTTATCATTTAAGACTTATTGTGTGTGCCTTCTGCTTTAGAATATCTCAGAAGTCTCACACATGAATTACAAAGCAATTGCTCTGGTCTCCAGCTGAATTCAGCACAGTGAAAGGAAATTAACTGCAAGCTAACAAGAATATGCCCCTTGCCAAGGATTCCCAGCCTCCAGGCTGCTCCACCTTGTGCCTGGCTGTGATTCCTGCCCCAGCTGCACCTTGACATCCCTCAGCTCTGTTTTCTGTTCAGCCTGCCTGGCACATCACAGCTCTGGGATGTCACTTTGGCTCAGGAAGTCCCTTCTGTCCTCACAGCACTTTACAGCTTACCTAAGAAGTGTGCTCTCTTCACTTATTTATCATTAGAGCCTTTTTTTTTTTTTTTAAGTCAGAACTGCACTGTTTATGAAGGCAATTCTAAACTTACAAGTTTGATTATGGAAAAATACCTGTTTAAAAATGCTGTTCAGGCAGTTTCATTGTTTCTTACCTGTAGCTCAGTTAGGTTGTGATGTCCTCATTCAAAGCTACAAGCTTTTTCAAAGAAATGAGCATGATTATTTTCCTTACTGCCTTTTTGTACTAGTTCATTCTTTGATCTACATAAAATTTTAAAGTAATTTTCTATGTCACTTCTGCAAAATTAAGATTCCTAGCAGCTACTTAAATAATTATCTAACTTCAATTATTTTGATAGGTAGTTGACTGAGAAAAGAAGTTTTAATGATGGTTAAAGAACTTTAACTGCTTCAGCAAAGTAATTAAGGTTTCCTGCCATTAATAAAATCTACTGTAAGTATTCATAAATATTAAGTCTCAAAGAGTCCATACCATATCCCACGAAGTACCTAATTTGTGTGCAGAAATATAAACTAGTCAACATTATTTCAATTACATATATATATATATATACACACACACACACATTCAGTTAATAAAATGTATGCACTAAATTCTGGTAGAGACAGACTGTTACATTTATGTTAATTCTAATTAGCTTCTCAGAATTGGGTTCTCAGCGGGGTAATAAAACAAACAAAAAAAATGTACACACAATATTTGGGTTTAGCATTTAAAACAAATGAGAAAAAGATGACTGTAGGATCTTTCTCCATAATCCTAACCTCCCATTATCCTTTACAACACAATTGTAATGATGAACATAACCAAAGAACTTACACTGCTATCTGCTAGTTTACAGCTTGATTATCACTGTTCATTGAAACACACAAAAATCACAAATCTGCTACTCACTGTTCAAAGAATTTACTAATAAAAATATGTTAGTGTTAGGACTATGACTTTACCCTTGGAAACGCAAAAGACATTTTAAAGCAAGAGCACTGTAATCCTTTATTACAGCAGCAGCAGAAGAGAGGCACTGCAAAAGAAAAGAAGCTTCTTCAACATTTCTAAAAATAGCCCAGAGCCTCAGCCAATATATTGGCTAGAGAGGATACATGCAAGAAAGGTTCTTCAGTGTTAGGTCAAACACTAATTGTATTTCACTACCTCCATTGTTATTCCCCAAATAAGAATGATTTAATAGTGCTTTTATTTAATATATCTAACTAAGTCTGTCTCCCTCAGGTCACAAATGAAAATGATTTCAACAAACACAAAAGGCAGAAGAGAGTATCAGGTATTCTCAACATGTCATCAAACCTTATTTCAGGTCAGTGCTGAGAGCACAAAGCTGAATCACACACAGCCACAGATGCTCTGCCTTTCATTAGAACTGCAGGAATTAAAGCTTGTCTGGAGCAGAAAGGGGGAAGTCTGGAGTACAAAAAAGGCTACCAAAAACAGCAAAGAGAACACAAGCCTCATCAAAACATTACTGAGATCATTTAATTCTGCAATTTGAGTAAGAATGTTAGAAACATCTCTAACAGACTGTGATGGAGTTGTATTGATCCAAAATGTGCTTATGAGCAAGAATCCTTGATGCATTTTTAAATGTCCAGGAATAGATACGAGAAGATGTGATCTGATCTATATATGTAATATGTATGAATGACTGACTTACTGCAGCCACACACAGTACCAAAGGTGGAGATGTAAAGAGCCCTCTTCCTAGATCATAACCAAAGACTGAGGTGTGAGTGCCTGGAGCATAAAAATCCAATTAGACACAAGCCATCTATACTGATAAATTCCTAAAAGGAAATTCTGGATTACTTACTGAGCTCTTAAAAAGCTAATAATAAGCTTTGATCATTGTGTTTGTCCCATTCCAGACAGATTTATGGTTAAATCTCCTTGTTAGTGATGAAAGCTAAGCCAAGGACAAGCACAGCTAGTGCATTTGTATGTGCCATGCCTAAAAACAGGAGTTCAGTTCCAAAACTTCATTGGAAGTTTCTGAGCTCTGCAGCTGTGTCATACAGCACTTTGTAAACACAAAATAGCACAGAATATATTCAGTGAGCTATCTTATTTTTCAAATGGAAGAGTGATAAGCATCATTGCTGTTTATCTAAAGAGATTGTATTAATCAAACATCTAATACAGTAAAATAAAACAAGTAGGAGGGATTGAGGGACCTTGTTTTTTCCAGAATTTGAGTTTCTTATTCACTGTTATACAAGCTGTCACTTATAGAGATAAAACACTATAGTGATTTGCCATGCATCCTTTTATCAATTTTGTTTTGACCATCTTATTTCTTAAATCAATACTGCTCTTTCACTTCTAATATAGTAGTCTGAAAACACTACCAGCATGCAGTGAATAGACTGAAAGTATAAACCATGATTTATAGAGAACGTGGGGTGTTTGCCCCTGCTGTGTGTTTTCAACAGATTCCTTCTAAAGAATAATTTAAAACTTGAAAATTGGTTTCTGAGAGCATTTTTAGTGCTGAAGGAATGCATGTCTTCAAATCTTTCCTGACCTTCACGCTTACACAGGCTACTTGGTTGCAAATAATTTTTGTTTATTTTGCATCTTGCTTCAAAAGAGCTATTCCTGGCTTTGTGCTCTGAAATTCTCTCTTCCACAGTTTGGCACCTGCCTTCTTGGAGCCTTTGATCATATAAGATGTATAATACAATTAAAATCAATAACCTAGGCTTCACATCTTCAATTACTTTTATATTCTCCACTAGTTCTTGACAGGATTATTCTGATTCTCTGTGAAAGTCATGTTGTCTATGGAGTTGGGGTAAACATATCAAGATTAGGTATCTGCCTCTGGTGCTGATGGCAAAAGGATAATGTAGAAATTATAATACAGCGTAAAATACAGTATGTTTTTCCAGCTTGATATCAGTCAATTCTCCACATTTAGTTTAGTTTTACTCCTCTACATTGTGAGGAGTAGCAAAACCATCCCAGCAGTGGGTGTGTTCCAGTGCTGCTCTTTGGTGCAGGATTTCTCTTCCTGCTGGAACTCCTGGGGGTGGATTTGTGGATTGCCCTGGGGAAGGCTTACCTCAATGACCAGCGTTGCTGTGTGCTTCTTGCCATACATCCTTGGCTTGTATCCCACTGTTATATGGGTTCCCACAGTGCCTGCTGGGAGAAGTTCTCCAGCTTTTGGCATCACATGGAAATCGGGATCGCTGCCGGCCAAGAAGCGTGCAGTGAATGGCTCTGGGTACCTGCAGAAAAGCACAGGACACCGTTGTGCATCTTAACAGAATTTATCTGCAATCTAACACTTAGGCCACCATGTGGCATGACTCATGAAACATGGCATGGAATGAATATGGAATATTAACAACATTCTTACAGAATAATTATTCTGTAGTAATTCTTTATTTGTACACAGGCACCTGCATACTGGTATTCAACATCAAACACAATTGCATGCTATTATAAATATTATATTAACTATGGAATAATGATAGCATTTGCCACTAGAAAAAAAAAATAATCTTTTCACTTCTAAAGATATCCTATAGTGATAGAAGTAAATTCCATATCAGAGTGAAAATCCATTTTTCCTATTAAAAGTATTCCCTTTTCCAATCTCTAAAAAAATAAAATTGACAAGCTACCCATTTTATTAAGGTTTATGACTGAATTTGCATTCTGGCAGCATGTTACTAGACTAGGAGGGAGTTCTGAAAGGCTTGAAATGAAGACATGAAAAATAATTTTTTATCACTGTTTCGCATTTTTCATATCCCATAAACTGAACATTTTAAGATTTTGCAGTAATATAATTAGGTTCCTCTATTTATTATATTATGTATCTCTTATCTCAAAGAATTTCTGCCACAGGTACTGCAGATCTTATCTAATGCCTTGGTTCACAGCAGTGTTGTTGGACCCAAAGAAAATCCCTACTTCTGGTAAAGACAGTGGCTGAGCTCTATAAAACAATCTTAGGCCAATCCCAAATTAAAGCCTGTCCATCACAGTTCCTCAGGGACTCCTTGCCATAAACATTCTCATGAAAAGAATGTGCATTTTTGTATTTTCTGGTGAGGCATTCTCCTTTTAGTCTTTATATGTGTTGCTGAGGACAGCTCTATCACTCTCTGGACAGAAGGAGAACACAGGAAATTGAAAGTAGAAATACAATGGGATGGTCAAAAATTAATCCACAACACCCTGGCACCGTACAGCAGGGCAAGTATTGTGCATGCTTAGAGGTAACTCATTTTTTGTTGATAAAACCTGAAGAATGAAAAGCTAACAGCATCTCAAAGAAAAGCTGTTCAAATCTGTTTATTCATGGACTGTCACACCAGAAATAACACTTTTCAAAGAAAATACCCACAAAGAAATGAAATTTAATATTTTATGGCAAGTCATATCTCTGTGAAAATGTTCCACATTTCCTGGGCAAGCACTATCCTGTGGGTGGCATGCTGGGCCTATGTCATTTTGTTGAAAAATAGCCCTCCTTTGGAATATGTTCTTATGAGAGATTGTACTATATTCAAAATGCTCTCCTGAAAAAAAGGGCACACCACCAGTTTGTAGAAAGAGTGAGAGTGAAGAAAACAGAAACTGAAAAGCTTTTGTTGCCTCCAAAAAATTAAGTGATATTTAGCAGCGCTGTTGGACTTGGGTACATCAGCAGATTTAGCCTGGCTTTTCTTTTAGGTGAAAGAAAGCAAGGTGGGCAAAAGTACTAAACGTCTGAAACTACATTTCCTGTCTTCCAGTCTTGACATCAAACTTATGCTGACAATCTCTTTGTGCTGCCTAAAGCTGTGCAGCTGAGTTTATAGCCCTGGGCTATCAGCACTAATCCTGCTGAGCCTGAGCTCCCATCCAGATAAGCCCTGAATTTTCAATCTTGGTTTCCCACAAGGAGTGCTCAGCTGTGAATGCCCAGAGCACACCTACTACACACAGACAGCAGGTATGGGATCAAAAAGAAGTGACGGATATAGAGTGAGCAGCAGAGCAGAGCACTCTCCAAAAATACCTGAGATAAATATTGAAACCCTCACTCTGAAAACAGAGACCTGGACACAGGTCTTCATCTCCAGCATCACTGCTCTATTGACTAGGCTCAGGAACATTTTAAGGCAGCACTTTCTGTATCTCCCATGCTCAGTCTCTTTTCCAGTGAATAGTTAGGGATGAGAACTCCTGGTAAGTGCTTGGTGTCTTTGTAAGGCATCCAAGAGCATGACTTGGACTCCAAACGTGATGATGAAATACTAGGGGAGATGAGGCAAGGGCCAGGCTGCTTAGACAGCAGACACAGAAAAATACAGATTTCATTCCTGCTGAAATTGCCTCTTAGCAGGGAGTTATGCAACAGTAGCTTGTTTTGGAGTTTTTCAGAGACATCAAAACCATCAGAAAACACAGAGGAGAAAAAGCTACAGTTTTCGTCCAGACAAGGGGACCATAAAGTTTAAAGTGAAACTGTCAAAAAACTCGTCTATAATTACACACAAGATATGTACCAAGTCAGAGAAAAATAATGGTATTATATCACCCTTGTCAAATTTTAATTTTTATCAAGAAAAATGAAAAGAAAAAAATAATAGAAATGTTTTAAATAAAATCTGCATGCTTCTTGACAGCATTATCACAAGGTACTAGAGAGAGTTTTAATTTTTGTCATGTTGAGTAAAATACATAAAGGCATACGAACTCGCATGAACACATATAATCACAGCTAAAACCTCCTTGTTCCCAAAGCCTGTCAGCTTTAAACAAGAGTCAGGGTGTCTACTGGATGCATAATGTTTCTCAGAGTAGAAACTATGTCCAAGTAAGGAAAATAGAAATCCTGATAAATTAAATGTATAGCCATAATATGATAGGCCAGCAGGGATTCTGGTGAAGATGGTACAAAAAACAGCAATTAAAAAATTACACATAATCAGAAGCAGAAACCTTTCACTGATAAATCTTGCATTGTTTTAAAAATAAATCTAAAGATGCCCCGTGAGACAAAACAAGCAGTGCTTTCACTGCTGTTCACATTAGGGAGATGAACTGGCACACTGGGTACCTCACAAGCATAAGTAAATTGCTTTCTCTTTCTCATCTTTTATAACAAAGAGAAATCTGGAGATGAAATTCCCAGAATAGCACCTGAATTTCAGATATTGTAATTTTCTGTGTCTGTATATTTAGTGTATAATTAAAAATTAATAATTATGTTTTTTAAAATGATTAAAATTTAATTCCTCCTTTTTGATTACTCCTTCAGGTGAAACAGCCCTGGAGTCAATGTTTGGCTTGTCATTTCTCAGCCATGAAGGTCGGCTGGGAGGCAGACTGCACTTTTTCAAGAAAGGTGGCAGGTACTAAGATACTTTATAAAGCTCAGTGATGTGTAGAGTTTTGAAAACACATACGAACCAAGCACAAATTAGAAAATATAAGGGCAGAGGCCTTACAAACCAAAGAAATTAAATGTGTTTTCCCATCTGTCTTTCCTTAACTCCTCTCACAATGGTTTGATACTGCCATCAGACAACATGAACTCTGTCCTTACGCAAATAATGAACAAGAGTAAACACTAATTTGAATTTAAATAATAATTGGACAATCAAATTATGGCAACCTGGAAAAGAGGAAACTGAGCTGGTCTTTATTGGACACTTTTATAATTACTCCTTTAATCTTGTCCTTAAGTAGAATGCTTATCAGTGTTCTCATGCTACACAATTTTTAAATTATTAAACTAAAAAATAATAGCAACTTACATCTCCAGCTTAAGAAGAAATTAAAATTTATATCCCTGTAGAGATCACACTCCAAATCTTATAGAATACTAGTCAAAACTAAAAATATTTATTAAATTTTATTAAATTATTGCTCAAAATAGGTTTAATGTTTCCTTTCCCAAAACTACTGAAGCAGTAAATTACTCCTGCAGAAATGTATTCCTTTACAATACCCAGCATTTTGAAAAGCCATGCATAAAAATACCTGCACATAGTTCTTTTGATCAAATGCTTGGGTATTTTTATTAATAAAAGAAGAGTAACAAAATGTCTTAATCTGTAAAGTATGTAAGTGGTTCAAGAAATAAGGGATATGGAAATGTCACAATAGTTCAAGGGGTTCAAACAATAGTTAATCATAACTAAATTTATTTCTTGTAATTTGTACTTAACATCTGTTAGATGACAGAAGAAATTTCAGTTATTACACAGTCAAGTCCTTTAAATTTATTAACTGAATGCATTTGTCAAATTCTATAGAATTATTACTGATACTTGGTGAAATAGTAAAATTTAGATAATTTCTTATCAACAAAAAAATTACAACGGAAAAATAATTTAGTAACTCATTATTATTTATAAAAATTGCTTAAGTTTCATAGCCAAACCAACTCTGGTTTAATTGACCACTCTAAATCCTGAACTCTGGACATCAGAAAAGTTTTACAACTCTGGCTATCACTTCTGTGGCTTTGGAAAGGCTCTTTAGAATTAAAGGACTTTCAAAAAATAAGAGCAAACACTGCATGACAAATGCCTGTCAGGAAATGCTTTACCCTAAGATGACTTTTTGTTGTGTACATGTTGTAAAACCAAAGCAGGAGTTAGAGGTTCTATCTTCACAAGACAATTTCTGTCTCTGTCTACCCAGGGGTGCTATATCTGCAGATTGACTGATGACTGCACATAGGTCCTATAAATATGTGACATGTCAAGTACTGTATTGTTAGGAAGGATGATCATAACTTTTTGAAAGGTCTGCTGAATGTTTACATTATCAATATTTTCCACTGGTCTCCATTCAAGCTCCAAAAAATGGAGCCCAGTCAACATTTTTGCTTTGCAGCTGTAACTGTGTGGGAAGTGCTAAAATGAAGTATTCTAATTACATCCTTAAGATTAGTGGTAGAATTTTGCAGAACTGCTAACAAAGAGATTGGCAGAGGAATCCAGGCCTGTAATATATACAGCAATGTGTGAGAGAGTGAAGGAGGAGATGCATGAACTGAGAATTTACCACATGCATTTTCTTGTTGCATACTTAATCCTGGCTCGTGGTAGTTCTAATGAAATACAGCAGTAATTACAGTAAAATAGAATTGGTTCTTAAAATTGCAATTGTAAACATTTTTTTTGTTGGTCTTTTCCTTCAAAATAAGGGAGGGTACAGAAACAAAATGGGTTACCCACTAATTCCTCAGAATTAAAATGAATTTTGTGTGACCAAGGAATGTTTTCAATTGAACATTTATTCTATACACTACGAAATGTGCATAGAAGAAATAACAAAAATCTCCAATGAAAAGTAGGCTAAGAAAACAAAACCGGCACATGCAGTCATCTTAAAGCCTAATTTCATCTTTATTCTCATCTCCCCAGCCCACTAGTTTGGGGCTTTTTTCCTCTTTATTCTATCTGTTTCCATGATGAGGTGGAGCCTTGGATTTTGCAGATGCCCCCCGGTGGAGTTCACATCAACATGAGGCTGTTTGCTTTTGTCACAACAGGTGCTACATTTTTCAGAGGGGCAGTTTGACTTTATCCAAGAAATTTCCTTAATGTAACAAATATTCTGCTTGTGATAAACACAAGATTGGAGTGACAAAGCAGGATAGAAAGATGGAAAAAATTATACTGTATATGAGAAGCCATACATGATTGTATCAATCACTACCAGGTACATGGGAAGACAGAACTAAATTGGTGAAAGTAAACTCTGGGTATGAGAAGGAAGCAGACATCATGAATAGGAGAGAATTATCCCTCAGCTTGAATAAAACTTCAAATGCACTGTAGTGTACAAAAGATTTCCAAGTGAATATAGTGTTCACAGATATCTGTCTATCCCACACATCTCATGTCAACATCTTCATGTTGGCTATGAAGTATTTGCCCTGGAAAACATAAGGCAACATTCTGCTGTAGCTGGATATCAGTATTTTAATGTGAAGAAATAAATCCAGCCATCAAAATAACTCTGCACAGGAAGATAGAGCAGTAAATAAGCTCCAAAACCCACTTCTGTATTAATACAAATGTCCTGATCCCAAACTTATTTGATTAAAAATACATTGTTATCTTCAGTATGCCAAATATAGAAATGGCTAGTTTTCTTAAGCACAGCATCACTTTGAGAGTTTTTATGTTTTCATTACAGAATTCAACATAAAATAATAGACCAATAATTTAAGATAGATATCAAATAAATTTCTGTAAGTTTCATTGCCAAGGATAATATCCTATCCTTTTTGGTTACTACTGCTGTCATTCTGTAAACCATTGGCATTCAATAATACATTTGGTATTAAAACAAGCACTAATATTATCTCAAACATTAGAGGTCTGTACTAAAACAAATTACTCCAGTGGAAATGCTGCCAATGATTTCATCTGGTGTTGAATTAAACCTACATTTATGATAAAACGCAAAAAAGGTCATCTATGAATGTTAAGAAGTGGTAGATTTTTCTTATTTAGGAAGTGAATTTTTCTTATTTAGGATGTGAAATCTGCTTATTTGACTCTAATCAAGCTTAATGCCAATACAAGAAACACTTCAACAACAAGTCCCTTTGGAATTTTTAAAGCTGAAAGTAAAATATTGGCCTATTCTATACCAAGCGACATATGTGCAGTTTTAAAAAATAAATTTGTTTTCTTCATGCAATAAAACAGTTTAGCTGCATTCTCAGTATCTTGCATTATTTTCTGGAGCAGATATTGGGCCATTTCTCATTGTGTTAACTTTACATGTATTGAAAGGGTGCATTACATATTTTCATGAACTGCTGGAGCTTTCATTATTGCAGATCATTATGAAGAGTGTAGCAATGACCTCCCACTTGTAACTGATCATCCTTCCTGAAGCAACTACACCAAAATCATTAATTCATTCTGAGATATCCTGTACACACTGGGGGTTTTGGGGGAGGGGGGGAGGAATGTGGAATTTAAGGAGGAAGGCCACATTTGAATTGCACTAGCTGTAAAGAAAAAGAAAGCTAAACCCATTGATCTCATAGGTTTATTGTGGAGCACTGAAGATCCTCATTCAATGTGATGTGTATATATATACATATATAGCTATATATATATATACACACACACACATATATATATACACATACAAGAATCCTAATCTTAATAAGATCCTGAGCCTTTTTTATGGCCTATGGTTCTCAAATACCATTTTTGCATCACTAGGCACCATGCTATCTCAAAAAGATGCATAGGTGTTCTCAGTGATGCTGTGCACCCCCTCTCTCCTGGCAGTAGCAGGAGAAACAGACACATCTGCAGAGTCCCTCCCTAGCAGGTTGCTCAGAAATACACCTGTTTCCCCCACAGTTACTCCCAAAGCAGCAGTGCCGTGAGCTACTGTCCACATAAGAAGACATCAAGTATCTATATATGAAAGGAGAAAAAAAAAGTCTCTTAAAGTAGCAGAACTGATTCTCTATGGATTGTGCTGCTAATTGATTACTAAGAAAATTCCAAAGGGCTAATCTCTTTTTTCAGGGGGGATCTATAAGATGACACTGTATCCTATTAAAAAATTTTAAACCATGTTTTAATATTTCATTGTTTTATTTTTAATCTAAATAATTTGTGTTATTCAAGCATTAAATTATACCTGTAATATGTGTTTTTCTTATGTAATTGCTTTTAATCTGCAATTATTTGCAATTATAGTGCAAACACTATACTATGTGTTGGTTGGCTGGGTGTGCTATTTCTATGCAAAACCTCCACCACCAAAATCTCCAAAGCAAATCAGAGGTAACATAGAGCAATATATAACTTATAGAGTAGATCACAGAATCACAGAATGGGTCAGGGTGGAAGGTACCACAGAGGGTCATCAGGTCCAGCCTCCCTGCTCAAGTAGGGTCATCCAGAACACACAGCACAGGATGGTGTCCAGACAGTTCTTGGATACCTCCACTGGGAGAGACTCCACACCCTCTCTGGACAATCTGTTCCAGTGTTTGGTCATTAAACAGGAAGGAAATTGTTCCTCATGTTCAGGTGGAACTTTCTGGCCATCAGTTCCTGCCCGTTCCTCCTGTCCCATTGCCGGGAGCAGGGAGCAGAGCCTGGTCCATGCTCTGGCCCCTCCCTGCAGACACTGAGAGACAGGGATGAGGGCCCCTCTCAGCCCTCTCTTCTCCAGGCTGAACAGCCCCAGCTCCCTCAGCCTTTCCTCACTGAGCTGCTCCAGCCCCTCCATCATCTTTGTCACCCTCCACTGGACCCGCTCCAGCAGCTCCGTGTCTCTCCTGTCCTGAGGAGCCCAGAACTGGACACAGCACTCCAGGTGATCCTCACAGGGCTGAGCAGAGGGGCAGGATCACCTCCCTGACCTGCTGGCAGTGCTCTTCCTAATGCACCCTAATGAATCGAGTTCCTGGAACTGTTTATAACACAGAGCTTTTTTAGTACATGCAAACTTTACATCTTGCATTTGAAATGTATGGGGGGACTCTTGCTATATAAAATAAAGTTGGAATTTGTTTAAGGGCAAAAGAGAATCTATCTTCCATCATGGCTCTCCCTTTATATAACTATAATGACTCAGGTTTTATAACACCTTTCTGGAGAGCATCAGGTATCTTCACTACTATCAAACACCTACCAGGAGATTACAGTATTGCCAGAGCAATTGCTTCACTTTTGTTCCTGAAACAGCCATTCTCCTGAAGCTGTTAACTTGAACACTGTGATAGAAGCCTTTGTCAGAGTCCTCGATAATTCACATCACTGACAGACATCTAAAACCTGGAACAACTGTCCATCTTAGAGACACAGCTTCAGGAAATAAGCTTTAAAAAAATCAGTTGTAACCAAATACGCTTCCTGTTGAGGATGAAACCAAAGGATGTATCCACAATGAAAGTTTCAATCTGCATATCTGGCACCTTTCTAGATATATAGTAAAAATAGTTAATTTAAAAGAAAATAAACTTTACAACTTCCATAAGCTACATAGATTGTGAACATTATGATTCATTCAGATTCCCTGTTTAATATTTTAAAACTTATCTATCATTACCACACGATTTATTCCTTGATTTCTTGCTGTATATAAATGACATTGTGAGTTTGCTATAACATTTTAAAAATCTGGGAAAATAATTGAAATATGTAAAAATTACATATTAACAGAGGTTTCTGCAGGACTTTTAAAAAAGTAGAGTAACAAAATACTGAAGAATTACACCATTATTTTAGCAAGTGGAAGTAGAAATTAATTCATAGAATGCTTACATAATACAACAGGAATACTTTAAAAAGAACAGAACATTTAAAAATGTTTAAAGCACAATGTGAGGGAATGTTTTTAACTTGGTGTAAGCATAAAGTACCTCGAAAAAAATCTATTAGTAAAAGCACTGGCTTTTAAAGCTTTACTAGTGATCTTTTAATATCACAAAAACATTTTCCTTAACATGTATTACACATTTTAACATCCTCCCAAGCCTTTTAGGGCAAAAAAAGTCAGAATATAAACATCTAGATCTATTCCACAGATTTTCTCTTAAGTCAAAGCCTAAATGTAGAATGCTTCTGTTTTCTACAACCAAGCTTCAAAATCACATTTGTTACTTAAACAATGCAACTCTTGAAAATAATGTTGAAATATCTGCATCCCAGTTATGTGTCTGTTGCTCAAATTTATTCTAACCAATGTGTTTGAGTAGGAGTTGTACCCTCAGAAAACTGCATAAATTCTTGAGCATAAGTGTTTTTACCTTGTCTGGCTTGTGAGCTTAAAGCCAACTATGGATTCCTTATTCAGGCCAACAGCTTCAATGTTGATCACATCATCCACTTCTGGCTCCGTGGCAATGAACACCAATGGAAACTTCCAAAGGCCTCCTGCAGTACACTGAATTGTGACAGTTGCCTCATTCCTTAAAATTTCAGATAAAAACAGTCAATACATAGAAAAACATTATAAAACATGAACTGATTAATCTACATAAATACCTTTGAGTGTATAGAAGTAAACTACAGTAAAATGAAAATAAAAATTACTTTAAACCTGAATATATCCCTAATTTTGAATGGTATATATAAAGAAAACTTGACTGGAATATACATTAAATAGCGCTAGATATTTACCCCCAATTACAAGAACATAATATGAAAGTAACATTCCTGGCACAGCCATGAGATTTTATTCTTCTTCTGCTTGCTCTCTTTTGAATTAAAAAAAAAAACAAAAAACAAAACCAAAAACAAACTAAGTTTATTTTACTCATTATTCCTTATTTACTGTGATGTTAGAGGAGAATTTTGTCCAGAACGTATTAGTAGCTCATATCACGATCAAATTGATCTGACAAAGGTCTGTGTACTTAAGAAAATGCCAGACTCTGATGCCTTTGGCCTGTCTAAGAGAGTTGGTGCTGGAGATACTGAAGATAACAAAACTAATTAATTGTAGTCACCGAGTCCTCTACATGAAGCCAAAGCCTCAAATACACAAAAATAAAAAAATTCAAACCAAATTAAAAATTTGTAAAATAAAAATGAGAGAGTAGAAATGAAAAGCCTTTCTAAATTCACCTCCCTCTGGCACAATGACACTGAATCGGGTGGGTGGATCATTCTTCTTAAAGGTTTGCTCTTTGTTTATTTCATTGACCTTCTGGACTACTGCAAATAAAGAGTAACCTCCTGCCTTCTAAAGGTAACTTTTTTCCTGCAATCCATGATACACAGCAGTGACTGCTCCCTAACACTCCTGGTAATCTTGGGACTCTGGATTTACTTCATGCCTGCAGGTCACTAAAGCTTCTTTTCAGCCTCTTCCTGACCCACACTTGACTGTTGCCAAAGGAAGGGGCAACTTCCCTCTCTCCAAAAGCATCCCCCTTCAACAGGTTCCTTTTAAAGAAGGGAGATGTTCTTATGTAAATCAAAGCACATACATCATTTTTCACATCAGAATTATAAAAAAGGAGAATAATTTCCTGTGGATCATTGTTACTGGGGCAGTTAGAAACTAATTTCAAATTCAACCTGGTCAAAGAATATGCACACATGCTTGTCCAGGAAAAGTTTTCCAAGACTGATAGACCATCTTGATTTTATGTTCTTTTTTATGAATTATGAGAACAAATAATTTTCATTGGAAGTCTTTCAATACTCCAATGTTTAGAAGTAAAACGATGTACACACAGACTATGGAAGTAACTCAACAGAACCATCTCACAGGCACTGAAAAGAAACATTCAGTTTTAACACCAAAAATATCATACAGAGAAGCAGCAAGGGAGAAAATTTAAATCAGTAGATCTCAGAGGTAAAAATAAAGTGAGGAAAAGAATGCAGGGAAATGATTATGGAAGTAAGAGTGACCAGATCGGATTTCATTATATGTTCCTTTGGTAGTAAGGAACAGAATCTTACCTCATTGGTTTGCTAGGTGCAAACACTACATTAAAGATCAGTGTTACAATTCTGGATTCTGTATCCCATTCTTTTTCAACCAACTGCATACCAACCAAAGATTCAAGCTGAGATCTCATTTCATCTGATTGATATTGCAATTCATACAGAAACTCCAGTGTTGCAGGGGAACCTAAATGATACAGGAGAAAAATATCAGCCTGTATGTGCTGTAATTTCCTACGGTTGGCTCAGTGTTACAATTCTTCCATTTGTTACTAAAAATGACAAATAAGTAAAACTAGCAATTATCTAAAACTTAAGTGATTTCTTTCTGACTGCATAACAAAATCTTCCCATTTCACATGAAAGGCTTTACGGTTTCCAGCAAAATAGAAGAGGGAAAACTTACTAGGGATATGTGAATCATAATAGTAATGTTGCTCTGGCTGGTGAGATATTTCCAGTTCATCAGCCAAATGAAAATTTCATAATACTCTTTTTGAGTAATGCCATTGGGACAATTGAAAAAAAAAAATCATTAAGGACATCAATGCCATTGATGGCTGCAAGCCTGAGAAATAGAATACAGAGAAATAGTGAAGAAGTCACCAGCAGCCTCTTCTCTTACTCCCTGAAGCAGCTATGAAAAGGCCAAGTAGTAATGACATACAAATAAACAGCTGAGCTTCTTGAATCAAATGTCTCCTCCAGCTGTAATAAAGGAAACTGAGATATTCAGTATACAATAGTAATTTGGGCACAGAAGGGAACATTTCTATGAGGAAAAGAATCTCAAGCTGCTAATCCATTTAAAAGTTTTACACATTTTATGGATGAGAAGTGTTTTAACACAACCACTAACCCCTACAGGAGATTTCATTTTACTATGATCACCTATCTCAGGGTACATTTTGAATTTGCACAGCTGAGTACAAAGGTACAGAACTGCTGTGTGCATCCCTGTCTACATATCCTGGGTACATACTGCCAGGCAACTGCAGAGTTAATTCCCAAGGCCTTCTTACTCAGCATTCTAAAATACAGATGACAGATTTGTTTATATAAAAAGTCCAAGACACAACGTTGGAGAAAAGCTTAGTTTGGTACTGCCAGTCTGTAAAACCACCCAAATTTAAGTGAGTATGGAGATGTCTTCCCACACTTTTAGTCCTTTGTCCTTCTCTGAAATGCACAATTTCCTCTTCAGCAGCTAACAGGAGGCATGAACTTCTGTTGCTTCTTTTTTATAACACAAAGATTAACTCTGAGAAATGTAGCAGTTTATACTGAACCACTTGTAACTCTTTAAAGTAGATTGTTCACAGACCTCTGTACAATACATACCAGATTAGTCACACAGATTTAAGCAAAGTATCATGACCAGCATATGGGATTATCAATCATAGTGGGTTATACACACTGAGTACCAAAATACAGGATTTCCATTTATTGATCCATATATACAGGGACTTCATTACAATAAATGTAATCTTTTAAAATGAAATTCAACATGAAAATTTTCTCCTACAGTCTACAAAATTTAGGACCATCCTACATTCTTTCATGCTTGCTGTTTTTCCATTTGAAAAATGTAATGTTTATGTCATGCATTCAGATTCCAACACAGCCCAAGGTTTTTAGGCGTCACCCTTGACAAATGCTAGAACATGACGATTCAGATGCTAACAATCAGTGGAAGAGAAAGGATGACAAAATCTGGAGCATTTCACAGTGAAAAAAAATTGCAGCTGTAGAGCAGATGCTTCTTTCAGCATTTATATCACACAATGCTACTCAGGAAAAGCTTATTTTATAGTTCAGGTGCCATGAAGACAACACTGGGAACTGCATACTGCTTTTAATATCCAGACATTTGGGTTTGGTTTGACATATATATATATAACTTCTTAGTCAGAAGCAATTAAATACTTTTTTTTTCTGTTCCAGGCTGTTTTGCAACCTGTTCTATGCTTATATTAAGTAATTAGTTAAAAATATTTTATGCTTCCAACTTTAAAGAAAAAATTATGCTTTTATGAATGCCAATATTTGGAACCTTGTTATATTGGTCCCTTCAGCTCATTTTGATCTAGACTGCTGATCTAGTTTAGCACTGCTAAAAAATGTAAAACATAGTTATATTTTTCATCACAGCTGCCCTGAAGACTCCTATATTATCATGCTGTGGGAATTCTCTGTGAAATGTTAATATTTGATTCTAGCAATCCTGCAATACATGTGCTGCCTAAATAAACTCGCAGAACCCAGAAGAAAAAAAAAGGTACGAAACAGATAGGAAATTTTCCAGTTTGTCAAATATTCAGAGTTCTCTTGACTCTTAGAAATAATTTCTAGTTTCAATTAAAATGGCTGAAGATATAAAACATGGAGATAGCACTAACACTTTCTTTAAAGAAAAGTCAAAAAAATATAACATACTGCTCAAACAGGCCTTGACCCTTTAGGCCCAGCTCTTTATATTTTTTCATTCAGTTTTCTCTTCATTTCAGTTCAGTTTTCTTTTTAAAAAACACCATTTTTAATACAGGTAAAATTCTTGTTTTATCTAATGCAAGATGTAAAATACACATGCAAATATAAAAGTATACCGCAATTAATCCACTCATGTTCTGTAAATAGAGAGCAGCAGGGAGAGCTTTAGCCATATCTGACTCAACACAGAAATATTTATCAATCCAAACACTGGGAAGATATAAGCATGCTATTTATATACAGCTAGTTAAATCTAGGGAATAGAAATTCCGATTATAAAAAAATATTACTTCTTCCTATTTTCTCAATAATATTTTGCCTTTTTTAAGTAAGAAAAGAAAATATATTCTGAGGTAATTATTCCAAGACAATTTTTTAAAAATCATTAAACATTTCTTCTTTTGAAAGGCAATTAATGTCTGTCTTCAAGCGTTTTCTTTTGTGTAAATAAAGATTTCTAAAAGGTAGTATGCATTTAAGCAACACTTGTGTATGCAGAGCTACTGAAGCACCTGTGTTTAAAAGGAAACCAAGCTTTTCAGCTATACAGTACCATGACTTGCCTGTCATTTATTTGCAAGTGTCAGTAAGGACACTGCTTCAGAAGCTCTGGAATAAAAGCATTGGGGTTAGTTTAAACAGCCCCTAAGAAGATGAAAAAATATGGACCACTTTTTAAAAAATATATTTTATGATTCATAAGACAGCATGAAAACTCCAAGGATTTTACACTCTGGGCATACGAATTTGTGAAATGTGAATTTTTGTGACTGCTAGATTTACTGTAAAACTAATTAATAGATGCATGCATCTAAAATTAATGCATGTAAAATTTTAAGAACTATTCCAATGGGTTCACAAAATAGGAATCTTAGAAAAATAAATAACATTTTAGTGGGAAAGAACCTGTTTTCAAAGTTCAAAATAATTAATAACAAGGAGAGTTGTAGATGGGCCTATTGCCTACAGAAGGCAGTGAAAGGCCCACTGGATATTTCTGACCTCAGAGTTTCACGGTGTCAGGAGAGAAGCATTTGTACCTCCCTCCTGTTTCTGAAAAGTGAGTGTTTGATTTCACTGAGGACCAGCTCATTATACACTGCATTTCCTGATGATGAAATCTCATGGCCAGTGGCCTGGGAGGCTGCAGTCCCTGTGGATTCCCAGGGGGGATCTGCCTGTCTGAGTTCTCCACAAAGCCCTTAACCCGCGGCACACATGGTTCCATAACCACGGCAAAGGGGAGCATCTCCCCGAGGGACCCCCTCCACACTGTCTCCCATTTCCAGTGAGACAGATGGAAATTAAAACTGTGAAGGAAACACGCTCAGACTGCAAAAGTGCTTGTCCTCATTGCAGATGCTTTTCCTTGGATGGATGCAGTAAAACAGAGATGCAAGTGAATTCACTTAACTGCTCTTATTTGCAGTCATTTCATAAAGCAGGAAAGCACAATCATCAAATACAAACATGTAATTAAAGCCCAGGCAGTCATAAATTTGCAGTTTCATGCTTTGCATAAACCAGATTAATTATTTTCACTTGGTGCTGAATGTAACATACTGCACTCACACTGATTTTTTTGCTGGTTCTGATAATTTTCCAAGGCTGTGACCGTTGTGGCCATGACACCTAAGAAAGATTTCTTCCCCTCTTGATTTAATAGTCCCCAAACTGCTAACACAGAAACTAAAAAAACAAAAGTTAACTACTCATTTCTACCAGGTATCTGGCATCTAATCTTCACCTTCCAAATCTTTTGAAATATCTTCCTTCATAGCCCCTATCAGGTCTCATCTGACACTAGTCCTTTTGCTCCTTCTCCATTGTCTTCCAGGAGTTTTCACATAGACACTGCTGGAACTCAGCAGGCAGTGGGGTATGAACATCAAATATGTAGTTCTGCCTCTCCAGCAAAAGTAGAGGCAGAAAGAAGACATAATTGTACAGCAGATTAAATAATTTTAATACTGTTTTCAAGTAAATATTCAAATAAACAGCAAAAAGTGAATTGCAAGAGTAATAAATGAAAAAGGTAAAAAGAAGTTTAGTGGTCAAGAACGTCCTAACACTTAAGTAGACATCATGTGGGTAGTAAGACATGAGATCTCAACTGAAAATTTTTATGTATCTGTGTACATATATGTATGTATGTATGTATGTATATCTCAGTGTAAAATGTCACAACTAAGGGATAATAGCAGCAGAATAAACAAATTGCATAAAACCCCCCAAAGACCTGGCTGTAGTTAAATATTTCACCAAATTACTCCATACAGGTACAAAACAGCTGTATATGGAGTTTATATTACAAATATAAGCAAAGATAACATAACTTTACTAAATCCCAGACACCAAATAAAACTCATAGAAATTAACGGATAAAAAAGCTGATCTCCTTCTGTTGATAATGAAACTATTGATCCTCATAGGAATTCAATGAAGTTCTCAACATAGTTCTGCATATATGTCTTTATATCTCTTCTCTGCAAGTTTTTCTCTTTCCATATCCAGCCAAAAACTTTCATCCATATCTTCAAGGCTCTGCAAAATTCCACTATTATCCACATCTTTTTTTACCCTCCATCCCACTGCCTAATTCCTTAGCAACCAACAGGGATGCTTCTCTCCTAAATTTTTTCTTACATTCAATTTTTCTGTTTCCTAACTTTTCTCTTTCAAAACACTACTTTAAAAGAGTTTTCTACTTCTAAACCAAGTTTCTACTGTAAAGAAGCAGCAAAAAGCATTCCCCCCAGTTTTTTTTTTCCTTTTTGAGAATGTGTTTCTTCAAAACACTGCATAGTTTAGTGAATGAAATGGAAACTTGTGAATCCATTTCACGTATATGGAACACATGGTGTGCATCTAGTATTGCTCCTTGAAGCTCGTTTCCATATATTCTCTCTCTCTGAATCCCTTTTTCACTAATTCTCTTTTTACTCTGCCTCCATATATCCCTTTCAATGCTTACTTTATTCTCATATTACTTGCATAGTAAGTTGAAACAAAAACCTCAGAAAAATCAAAAGGATTCTTTTCAGCCCAAAGTATCTCTCATTATTTGCCTTTCATCTTTCTATTCAGATTTGTATGCTATCCTATAAATACCTGCTATAAAGGAAACACAATTTATTTCTTCATAACCATTATAATCCTTTTTCAACAAGTTCCCTTTTTAATTTAACCATGTCTTCATTTAGCCATAATCTTTGGCAGATAAAGATCACATCTGTACCTTGGCACAGAAACATCAAAGCAGCTTCTTCAGGAACATATCTCATGATTTAGTCTTAATTCACACAGACATTATTTTTTCCATGGTATCCAGAGTAATTTGCCTCACTTTCAGTGTTGCCCATAGAAATCAGTAACAACTCAAATTGACTTTTAACCTAACCAGTCTATTTGAATTGGCACACATGGAGGCTAAATTGAAAACCCATGTCACCATTTTTTCAATAGTTTTTGACTATACTATGGTCTATCACAAAAGCATGCACTTTTTGTCTTCTGGGATTTTTTTAATATACAGAAGTGAGCCACAGAGAGTAGAACACAGCACTTGACACCACGGTCACATTCATTTGCCTCCTTTTCCTTACCCAACAGATTGAATTCAGTTACACGTAAAACAGAACATCTATCACACAGGGTAGTGTAAATTCCTCTACTATAAGACATTTCACCTCATGGGAGGTACCCACTTGTGCTATTTTTTGGATACAAATTAAGTTTCAGAATTAATAAAGTTTTGCATAGTAAATTTCTGAGCTTTCCCTCTTGTCTTCCACAGCTGGCTTGAAGAAAGAGTGATGGTTCAAGGTTATCACTTCATTCAAAGTTCTGTGGTGATTCTATGTAACTTCTATTTACTTGTCTTATACTTTCAATATATACCCGTATCTCCAAAGCTTCAGATCAAATTGTTCTTAAACTGTCAAAACAACAGGCCTGATGCAGTAATTTATAAAAACATAAAGTTTTGCACATTCTACAAAACAACAGAGGAAGTTTGTTGGGGAATTTTTGTGTCATGTTCTGTTGGAAATGTGTGGTGTGGAAGAGATGAAGGAGATCTAGAGATAGTAACTTCATTTTTTGTAAGAACAACAAAACAAAACTTGAACAATGCAACTTCAGAGACAGAAGACAAGGAGAAAGAATTTTATCACAGAAATGACAATGGGATGTAATAACCTGGAAAGGGAAGAGCATTTGGGATAGGCTTGTTGCATGCATATGGTGTTTTACTACAGTGGCTGCCAGATAAATTTTCTGAGGTAAATTTAAGTGCATAAATCCTCTGCTTTTCTATGACAAAAAGCATTCAAACACAGCTGAGGGATAGAAGACCACTGTCCCAGAAAAACCTAAGAAGTTTGCATCTTAAGAGGTTTGACTAGCAATGCTTTTATGGTGTCCCATAAATAATGAGAAAATAATTCAGATCATTGTTAGGTGTTATGATGTTCCAGAAGAACAGTTAAGGTGCTATAGAGCAGTGTTGGCCATGGTTCTGATTTACAGAAGCTTCCCCAAAATATCTTTACAAAACAAGGGTGCAGTGGTTCTGTTTCTATTGGAAGTAAAGCTTCCTGATCACCCAACCAAAGAGATTACAGGAAATTTTGTGAGCAAGAAAGGGGAGAAACAGCAATCACAAATATATAGCAATTAAAGTAATTAATACACTCTTCCAACTAATTATATTGCCTAGGTTTTTCTTATCCACTAGCTCAAATAATTTTAAGGGATATCTATTTGTGTGTTCTTGTTTCAGACATTATTTAGGTTATTCAATCAGTTCTTTTGGACTTCTCATGTTTCCTGGATCTACATCATACTGAAGAACAGCACCTGGAAGAATTTAATTATTTCTGGGTTTGTATTATTTATTGTTTTGGCAATTTTGTGAAGCTTAAAAAATAACCTCAGATCAGTTTATAACTTATCTGGTTCCCTTTAAGTGTTGAATATTTAAAGTGAGCATGATTTTGCATAAGTATCAGAAAGTCATTTTAATTACTTTGATGATGATGATGATGACAATTTTCATTCCTAAGGCTTAGAGATTTTAACATTTTATAAAATGGCAAGAAAACAGAAATGAGTGCCTACTGTAAACAAAAATAAAAGCAGTTCCCAACTGCCTGCTCACAATTCATATGAGTTCTTTTTTTTGCCAGTATTTGTTGCTATTGTTCTAATTACATTAAGAAATGGAAGTATGAGGGTTTACTCATAAGATAAAAAATTGTGCTGTATTTTTTATCTTTTTTAATGGACCCAGTGATAGCCTTGTATACTAACAAGAACTATTTCACCTTCTTCATTAAAATGCCTTGCATTATTTCAGTTCAATAATGGAAATAAATAATCCATCAAATCTCTCCCGTGCTTCATTCATAAATAAAGAAATAAACAGGCATATGCAAACAAAAATTAAGTAGCTGACAAAATAATCCATCTAATGCTTTATACTTTGACTTCTAGTTTTCTGTTTTCCATCAGGAATTGTCACCCCTAACAGCAAAGCAATAATCCATAACAAAGTGTCTCAATTGTTGGTTCACCTCGTTGTCAACAGCTTCATTTTACCATCGATCACTGCTTTCATCAACTCTTAATCCAAAACAAACACTTTGTTATCCTTTCTTTTATTTCTTGCATAAGAAGAAAATCTAATTTATATAGATATAATTTTCCCATCCTCAAGGATAATTTAAAAAATAATGCCACAGTTATTCTGACAATAAAGAAATGGCTTAAGTAGGATATAGGGCCATCTTCATCATTATTATCCTCTTCATACTGCTTTCAATATTAACCTGCTAAACTTTATCAGCAATCACATTAATATCTCTGGATGAGAGATTAATTCTATAAAGATACCTTGTCTCCAAAGATTTCTTTGGTCATACCAAATTTTATTGACCTTTTATCTTAAAGGTGAGCCTCCTGATCCAGATCCATCACATTAAATGGGAATTTAGTGTAATCCACACCACTGGCTAACACAAAATCCTGCTGGGGATGGAAAAAAGCTTTTTAATGTGTTTGTATATGTTTTTACTCTTTGCTGGTTTCAAAGAGATGCTTTAATGAAATGAAAAAAAATAGAGCCTTTTGTATACTCTGATGAGTTTCAGGAATATTAAGTAGTTGTTATAAAGGTTTTACAAACAGTGAAACAAAGGGTACAGATACACTCTGTATAATGGATGCCAATGTACATTATGGATTAGCATATCTGGAAAATGTTATTTCACTCTCAGGTGCAGTTGAACTGTCCATCTGTTTAGTCTGAGTTCAGAATGGCTCTAAAACTTGGTCATAACATAAACCAAGCTCATACCTGTGCTACCCCACAGAACCTGGGCAGCACTATTCCCCTCCAAGGGAAATAAAACCTTCCCATAAGAACTCAGGAGCAAGGAGCTGAGACCAGCTGCTGGGCTCTGAGGAGAGCTATGAATTAATAAAGATGAGGGAAGTTAATGAGAAACACTCAGTCCTCATGGTTGGCTTATGAGATAAACTGAAGCAATTGAAAGGGAAAGGTTACAAAGGACCACTACCAACACACAAAGTTGTTAATGTCAAATGTCAGTCAAACATCCACAACTGATTTGTCAATGTTTTATTTTTTTTAGAAGATTGTGGAAAATTAAATATGTTTGTATTCTCCACTGCATAGTTAAAACTAGAAAAAAAGCAAATTTCACACTTGTTTGGATGAATCTCAGCTCTTAAATTTCCTTTACTGAAAAAGATATCTTTATAGCCATATGTAAGAAAACAGATGAAAAATACATTTAGGGTGAAAATATGCATTTAATGCAACTGAAAATTATTTTTTAAAAGGGCTATACTGTATTTGCTATGTCTCAAATATTAAGCTTTCATTATTTGATCCTGGAACTTTGCTGACATCTGAACAAGAAACTGTCATTAAGGCTAAGTATTTAGATTGCACCCTCCTTCTTAAGAAATTGTAGTAGCTTTCTGTGTCAAAGGCACTTCTCTGTATCGGATGAAATTGAATTTTTAATGTAAAAGATGTGCTTGGATATTTTTCACTTTACAGGAATTTATACTTGTCCAAATAATTTAAATACTGAAGCACAGTATTAGCTGCTTAAATCTGATCTGCCAGTAATTATCATCATTTATCCCTGGGTGTAAAAACTGCTTACAACACATCACACAGGCACTCTGATGAATCACTCTTTCAGAAGAGAAAAAAAATGAAGAACAGTGTGCCAGACTGTTATCTTAAAGGTTTAGTCTTTTATTTATGTTATTACTGGTAGACTGCAGAAAGCTCAGGTAGTACCATTTAATTTGCTTCCTAAGAGGCCTCAAATTCATCTATCAATAACGGCATTAAAATGTCACTGGAAACTATGAAAAGCACAGTGTTAAAAATGATCCTACTACCTATGGTGTAAAGCACTTCATTACCAGACTTTTTACTTAAAAAGATGCAATGCCCCAAATCAGTGTCTTATAGCATGTGCAGAAGCCAGTGTTAATAAATTATTCCTATGAATAAAACAAGAACTAGACATCATGAATCTGCAAGACTTTCAAAATGCTGCCTCAGCTTGCTCACTGCACGTTTTTCTTTTCAATTCAGACACCACCATTTTGGAGGGAAATAGCCCAGGTGTGTTTAAGGCAGCCCACTCATGTGCAACCAGCCACTAATGAGCTAAATCTGTTACTCTATGATTAAAAAAAAAAAAAGTGCCTTTGTATCTTGATGGACAACTGTTCTCAAAGGGCTGAACAAAGTTTTATAATAGTTAGTTTATAATAGTTTATACAGTTCTCCAAAGAGGAAAGAATGTACACTGAAAACTTCACATCTTTTTGCTTTACAGAATTTACCACTATCACTTTGTAATATGGGAGTGTAAGATGATAATATGCCCAGAAAATAAATTATCTTTGACACTGCAATATGAGTAAATATAAAATGTTAAAAAGTAATTATTAACATCAGCCGATCAGTAAGCATATGGTGTGCAAGCTCTTTTTAACAGTTCAACTTCAGATCTCATATTTTAAAAACCTTCAAAAATAAAATCTGTTTAAAGATCTGGACAGTAATTGCTGATATGAGATTACATTGATCAGTGTGCAGAGCATGTGCATGTTTGCATGAAAATTGGCCTTCTAGGAAGGATGTAATGCATCTTGATTTACCTTTTACTAAAAAGCTATTCACTTTTTATGCTATTTGGCAGGACATTTTCTGTAATGTGGTATTCCTGCAAAGTCTCTGTTGGAACAGACTGTAAATGGCAGAAATGGGACACAAAAGCCAAGTCTGCCTGCCCTTCCAACTGACTACCTGATAGACTGCAATCATTATCTGTAAACTCATCTTTTACCACTTTGAACAAAGTCAGAGTACAGGTGAAATCCCTTCTCTCATCTACAGCTAAGTTAAACACACATTAGTCTGTCTCATGTGTCATAATTTTTAAATAACATTCTCCTTTTAAAGGAAGATGACTTTGAACCCAAAATGGAATGTTAAATTTCCAAGGTGCAAAATTTTCAAATTTGTTGTAGTGATTATGACTGATAACAGAAATACTGGTGATATAGCAGTAACAAGCATTCTTTCCTTACTACTTCTTTGGTGTCCCATTCTGTTTCAAGGAGAGGTATATTTTGAAAAGCTGCTGTATCTGAATAAATTGATTTACACTATGTTCTCAGCAGATTAACAGTAAATGGAAGCTATCTTTTTACAAAGCTTTATCACTTCTTTCAAAAAGTCCTCCTTCTTCAATCCATTCTGATACCAATATTGACTTCCTGATGGGAATTCATCTTATAAACCTGCAGATAAATGTCTCCTGGCAATGCTTACACAGACATATTTTTTCGAACTGAAGACTTTGGGCTCTCTTTTAAAGGAGAAGTTGTGTGTATGCAAGCCTCACATGCAGGCTAAATTTTAAAAATGGGAAGGTTTAGGTTCGTCGATGCCTACAGCTGCAGACAAAAAGTTAAACAAATAAATACCCTATACTTGCAAAATGGTAGAAATATGGACTGGGGAAATTCACCTAAACCTCTTATTGTCATGACAGAGCTGCACATCTGCTGATGTACTTATTTGAAATTTTCCAAAAATAGTATGATATCAAAACTGTTCTTACCATCAGTGACTTCTGGGGCATTGGACGACTCATCCTTATCAACCACAGCAGAATTCCCTGCATCAGGCCCAGCAGTGGCATCAGGCAATACTCCAATCAGCAACAGCTCTACTCTCTGCTCCAGTCTCTGCCTGGCCTGACAGCGTATCACAACTACGGAAAAGCAAAAACATCCCATTTGCAAAGTGCTGGCACCTTGATTTTAGCAAAGCAGTTAAACACAGAAGCTAAATGTGCTTTGAGAAAGACAGAATTCCAGTAAGGAGCAAGACAACTGAAAGCTTTTCCCAACCTCTACTTTTTATTGTTTTGTTGTGGTGAAGTAGTATAAAATATTGCTAGACAAACAAAAATCTGTTCAATTAGTTCCCAACAGCACTTGCAAATTTCTCTCTTATCTTTAATCATGAAATGTATCGTCATTTTAGTTCAACTGCTAATAGGAATTATGGCATAGTTTGAAATATGCCAGTAAGAAAGGAAGACTGAAAAAAACCCCTAAAGAATAAAAGGTTTTAAGATTAAATAAAAGAATATTAAAGTTACTCCTTGCTTTCTTAGTTTAAGAATACCGTTATTTAAACTTCATCTTTAATAGAAATATGCCAGAATAAAAAGCATTCTTGCACGAGTTTCTGTTTGAAGCATCATAGAACTTCTTTCAGTTCAGTGAGTGATCTTAATTTACTGCTTCCAAAATATGTCCTTTTCATTACAAAGTTGTTAGGTTTCAGCTTTTACACTAGTATTTATAACACTTATTTCAACAAGCATTTGTTTCTGGTTCTTTCATATTTGTTGGCACAGAAAAAAAGGACAAAATTACATAAAAGCACTGAAAATAATATTTTCCCAATGAAAAGACCTAGAACTTCCTAGAGTTTTGGGAATCAACATGAAAAAAACAGCTGACCACATACTTTTCAGTTTGAAGGTCTAAAAGTCACTTTCATCAGTTATACCCAATATTTCTTCAAAAATTAATACTGAAGTTAACATCAAGAATTAATGATCAATCATTTGGAACCATATCATGTTGAGTAATTATGCAGTGTTTTTAAAAAAACGGAAGGAAACCCTTTTTTTGATATAATGTTTATTTAGATTCAACTTTCAGTTCTGGCACTTTTTTCACTACCACAACTCTGCAAAATAGAAAATTACACAACAGATAATTTCCTTTATCCCTTGGTCTTTCCCTGTTTAGCAGGCTGTAAGTAATTTCTAGAGATCTCTTAGAATTTCCATGAGGGAGAGTTACTGAAATAGTTAAACACACATCTTTTTGTTTAAATGTATGACCTTATATTTTAAAATAATTAAATTCTCTGTACTTCACTAGTTTACCAAATGTTTCAGATTACTGTGTGCATATTGAGTCATTTTCTGTTCTACAGGTCATCTTACTACCAATATTGATTTTACATTTTCTCTTTCCTAAATGGCTAAGTAATATTTATAAATAAAATTCAGATATATCTAGGATTTGACTGGACAAGTCCCTGAGCAAGCTACCCTCAAGCAGGTGGTTGGCGAGCAGGTGGTTGGATTGATGACCCCCAGTGGTCCCCTCCAATTAAAATTGTTGTATGCTTCTTTGACTCTACACTCTACAGGAATTAAAAGAATATTCCAGATGATCCTCCATTTGTAATCACTTTTATAAGATAGCCAAGGTATCATCTACTTAACATGTACTACATGGGTTGTGACCACTGATCATTTTAATTAGTCTCATGAGATAGAAAGCCAAGTGACTTCTAGAAGTTTAAGTATATTAAGATGCAAATAAGAATGACCCTAAGATGAACTTCCTAATATACCAGCAAAGCAGTTTGGGGTTTTGACACAGAAACTTGTAGCCTCCAGGCAATTCTAATAAATGTCTGCATTAAAAGAGATTATAATACTCTTTTGATCATTATTTATTTTTTTTTTAAGTAGATTTCTTGTTATTACCTGCTTTGGATTTATACCTTACAATGTAAGTTTTCTAAATGTCCATTTTTAACTGAAAACCATAGGCTTTCAGAATCAAGGTAGGAATGAAAAATTCCATAAACACAAACACCTATTTCTATTTTCTGGGACATTCTTGAAAGACCTAGTTTTTCCTTGGGGAAAAAAATATTAGCCCAACATAACATGCTGATGGCCAAAGAACGGTATGTATTCAAAATTAATGCATTTTTTTATATATATTACAAACATTAATTGAACATAAACTAATGGATAACATAAATATGCAACAATTTAGTTTTGCTGCTTTAAAAAAGCATTTAGGAATTTAAAATTACTTAAGATTTTATAGTATGTGAGCTTCTGATCATAACCAGAAATGATGTCACTTAAGCAATTCATGAATGCTAAACCTTTCAATTCATAACTTATACAGAAAGTATTGGGACTTGCACTTGGGTCACAACAACCCCAGGCAATGCCCCAGGCTTGGGCAAGAATGGCTGGAAAGCTGCCCAGTAGAGAAAGACCTGGGAATCTTGGTGAATAATAGGATGAACTAGAGCCAGGTGTGCCCAGGTAGCCAAGGAGGCCAATGGCACCTTGTGGTTTTGGTTCTAGAGAGAGGGAAAAAGAGCAGCAACAGACATGGACCTTTTTAGGGAAAAAAGGCCAATTTTATTGAGCGGAGAGCTCGTATTTAAAGCATGTTACAAGAGACTAGAACAGGACAGTAGCTCATTGGCTAATTGGGATAAACATCCAGGAGACCAGGCCTCAGAATGTATCCCATGGGAAAAACAACAGGTGTTAATCTTTATTATGAATTCCACTCTGTTTTTTACCAGATTCTAAGTTGGTTTTTGACCATTTATTACTTTGGGAAATTTCTTTTCTGTCTGCAGCTAACATCAGTTTATCAGCCTGGGAAGCAAGAAGGATTCAGGCTTGAGAGAAAAGATTCTCGAGCTGTAATTTTGCAGCTCTCTAGGTGTCTCTGTCCACAGCATCTGGCCTGGATCAGGAGCAGTGTGGCCACCAGGAGCAGGGCAGTGACCATTCTTCTGTCCTGGGCAGTGGTGAAGCCACACTTCGAGTGCTGTGTCCAGTTCTGGGCCCTTTAATTCAGGAGGGACATTGAGGGGCTGGATCATGTCCAGAGAAGGGGAACAGAGCTGGGAGGGGTCTCAAGATTAAGTCTAAGAAGAGTGACTGAGGGAGCTGGGGGTGTCTAGCCTGGAGAAAAGAAGGCTCAGGAGAGATCATGTCCATCCCTAGAACCACCTGGAAGGAGGGTGTAGCCAGGTGGGGGTCAGTCTCATCTCCCTGTAATAAGTGACAAGACAAGAAGAAATGGCCTCAAGTTGTGCCAAGGGAGGTTTAGATTGGATATTGGGAAACATTTCTTCATATAAAGGGTGGCCAGGTGATGGAACAAGGCACCCAGAGAACTGGGGGAATCATCACACCTAAAAATATTCAGAAATGAGAGATGTGGTGCTTAGGGACGTGGTTTGGTGGTTATGTGGAGGTGCTGGGTTAATGGTAGGACTCAGTGATCTTAGAGGTCTTTTCCAAACTTAATGATTCTGTGATTTCAATGAAAGCAACAGCCCAATAAAAGGGAGATTTATCTTGAGGAGTGCCAGTGAATTACACAACAGCTTTAAATAACACAACAAACATCCACATTAATATACATAGTTCTAATGCTAATGAGACTCATTAAAGCCATCGTTTTGGGCAACTGTTGATTACATGATAATATTCTGTTTCATTCCTTAAGGTATTAAAGTGCAAATTGAAGAGATGAAAGTTCTAATTAATACCACATCATTGGCATTTGTCTACAAGTAGAGTCCTTAAGCAATATAAATTAATGACAGTACAAATATCTATTTCTGTCTTTTCCAGAATTTTTTTGTGTCTTAATACATTTAATGTAGAAAGGTATTATATTCACTTATTCAGTCAACAATAGGTAAGCTGAAAGGACAAGCTGGTATAGAATTGGTCCCACCTCTACACATTAGGCTGTAGTTTCAGGGTTATAGATTTAAAAAGCTGTTCAAAACTTCCTGTTTCATAGCTCTGGAATTATATCACACCTTAAAAATACAGATGGTCAAATATATAAGCATTTACTATCCCCAAAATAAGCAAGAAACCTCCAAGAATGTCACTCAACTTTTAATGCAAGTTTACCTCTCAGGAGCAAGGGGAAAACTTACTGCTATTCACACTACTTTATATTCTGGTTTTGATTAAGACATGAAATTCAAGGCTGAGAGAAGCAGCAAACATCTACTCCAATATTTTGCACCCTGTAGACTCTCCAGAAAAGTGTTCTGGGTGCCCAAGAAGAAGTCTACCCTTGAGTCACTCCTTTGCTCAGCTTACCTTCAGTTCTCAAACTCAGGATTAATTGGGATACTGAAGGACACAGGCCTTAAGATTTACAACTGCCCCCAACTCCTTCTATCCACAGTAAGAACAAAGTAACAATCTAGATATGCTTTGGAAGTGGGAGAAGATTTTATTTTTTAATATGTGATTTTATCTTTTAAGATATAGCCAAGTACTGCTGCAAATTCTTGTGATCAAGCAGGTGAGAATATAAATGACTATTTGATTTTCTTAAATATTCTTAAATATATTGTTCAAGCTGTTTTCAAGCATTACCTACCTGATTTCTGCTGTGGTGCTTCAGACGTTCCATTAATCGGATAGATCCAGAGTATTCCCTGAGTTTTCCCATCCTCTGCTACAGTAACACTTCTAGAAAAATAAGAGTATCACTTAGACTGATGAAAATTCTCTTTCCAAATTTATCTAGACTTAAGAGTTGTTGGGAAGGTTAGACTCTATATGCTGTATTTCTACACCATATCTGAGAAAAATATTAAATTAAATCCAGCTAAATATATCAACTATAAACTATACCAGATATAATTTATATCCACTTAGTGTATTTGAATATTATAGATCTGAAAATATTTGGCCTGATCTGCATTCTGTCAGGTTATGTTTACACTGAGATAAAGTTTCTGCAGTTTATGAATTTCATAAAAACATTAGGATGAGAATCACTACTCCAAATATCTTGAAAAAACAGAGATACCTAAGAACTTTCATTTGCCCAATATCCATAACTGCACCAGCAGCCAGTACTTTACATTTTCTTTATTTAAAGCAAGAATAGGTAGGTATTAAAACAGACAGAAATCCTACCCTGGATCTGCATACTTTGCAGGGTACATTAAAAGCTTTTGATGGATACCCACTGCCCGCAAAATCAGACACTGGACTGCCCTTGGGAGCTACACATGAATAGTCAATGGGATAAATGATGATAGGATTGAGCATCCTCAACTGCTTCTTCTTTTCCTATTAGAATAAATTACCTGTTTAAGTCTGTATTTGATTGAGCAGGAACCACATAAGGCCAGTTTTCACCGTTTTCCCTCATTACATGAATTACCACCACTGCTTTATAAAATTTCATTTCAGCTGGCATGAATAATACAGGGATTTCCAGTTTTTCTTTTGGAGCTAATCGGATTCCTGCAAGATGGAACAGATTATTGTGACATTTTGAAAATTTTCAAAATATTTTCTGTCATTTTACTTGTATCTTTCCCTTTTTCTTTTTGACTCACTGTTTAACTTTTTATCATATTGTATGGCTTTCCCAGTAAAAAAAATCCATTTTACCCTGCCTTTGCTACAAAAAAAATCCAAAACAAAATCACAATTAAGTGAATGTCCCACATTTAATATTCAGAGCTCGTGTGTAACATATGCATGTCAATCCCATGATTTTATAGGGCTTAAGTCATGTTTTTTTCAGCTGTGGGTTACATCTCTGAGTAACACTGCATAAAAAAGATCAATCCAAAAACAAATGCTTACATTCAAGACAACTGAAATATATTTAAAAGAGCCTTTATTATTATACAAACCACGTCTTTTCTGTATGATTGTTTATCCGATTGATTTTGCTGTTAAAATAAAAAACAAACTAATTAAATTTATGTCATCTGTAAGGAAGGTAGCCCGATATTTTGAATCTTTAAGGGCCTTCTTCCAGTGACTTGTCAGTCTGCCAAGTGTCAGAACATCTACCTCAGGTATTCCAGAAATAATCGAAAGACTACACAGAATAGAACAAGTAAATCAGCCATTTAAATATAAAGCTCTTTGTTTGAAAAGAATTCTTGGAATTTGCAGGAAATGACACCTCAGGGTTAGGGTTTCAGCTTTAACTTTGTCTGCAGAAAATCCTTAGTTATGAATACCTACTTCTACATTAGGCTTGGAATCAGTTTTTGTGATAGTATTTCACACTTTCTACAATGAATACGAGCTGATGCAGTTCTGTGGGTATCACTCCCTGAGAATGACTGGATCAGCTGGAGTCACCCTGCCTGGGACATGCAGCACCCTCCTGGGATTGTTCTTTGATCACCACAGGTGGCTTTGTGCTCAAAAAATGTCAGCAGGGAAACCTTACCTGGTGCTACAAATGGTCACCTTCCTACAGCCCAAATTCCTCCAGGGTGAAGACCTCAGTGCTGAGAGTTGTAGAAGAGTGGGTGGTAGGGGAATTATAATGCACTCTTGGGAAGGACAAAATGGAAAACAGGTGGATGCACAGAAGTTTGGAAATGAAGGGAGAAGTATAGGGAGACTGAGTAAAATTATGTCAGACAGGAATACAGGAATGGCCAGAAAGACTAAAAAAAGTTCAAGTCACATCAGGGGAGGACAGAAGGGCTTGAAAAACAGCTCTCCAAAACACAGAACAAGAGTCTGAGCTCCTCATCTGCACTAATTCCCCACCATCATTTAATCATAAAGCCTACGGGTGTTAAGATTTTTGCTAGAAGCTGTTTTGAATTAAAATTAACCAAATTAAGATGGGAAAATCAATCTTAAATTAGGAAAGTTGGGAATATTTAAAGCCACACAACTCTGCAGGATTTTTACCTCTCCCAGTCAAAAAGGCCTCAGGACATCAAGTATAGACCACTGCCTCACTTTATTATGAATGTGAAAAGCTGTAGGGCATTCTTACCTAAACATACCTGAATTTCCGTACGTAAGAGGTTTATCATATACTAATTATGAAAATTAACCAACTGCTTTGCATTTGTGATTGCTTCATTCTTGTGTATTTGTAGTTCATCATGGCAAGAGCAATTTGCCTTTGAAATAATTACTTGAAAAGTTTTGTATCATGAAAGAGCTTGAAAATATCCTAATTAAAAATCTATACAGTGTTAATAGCTAAATGAAAAAAAAAAAATTTCTTTCTCATTTTGATAAAGATTTAAGATTTTTCTTTAGATCTTTGAGGCATTACCTATCAAGCCCATAGCCAAATATATACATATAATGTTGGCAACCATATGGTTGAAGTGAAAATCTTTTAAAATTAGCAACTCATTTTTAATCCAGTATCTGAAATAAATAAGCTGCATAGTTGCAATACCCCTGAAGACATCTGAACTGGGATCCATCCCTCTGGATCAGAAACCCACTACAGCACTGACACACTATTCTCCCCCAGTGAGAGAAGAGTCAGATCTCTGCTGGAATTTGCCCACTTTGGGCTTACTCTGGTCTAGTTGAGACAAAGCCATGTAATATCTTTAAAACAGAAGAGTATACTTCAGGATAAATTTGCAATTAGATTGCCTTGAATCCACATATACATGGATATCAAAATAATGTAAACACTGTGTAACACCATTACAGCACATCCTTAAGTTTCTTTTGCAAAGCTTTTAACAGATGTCAAATAGAATAGACTGTAAACTTATAACTAGTTATATACATTACACAGATATTTTGAACTGTAGTTTAATTATGCCTGTTACAGGACAGAGTCCCTTGGGTTTTTTAAAGTAGATTTTAATACAGAATACCTATGATAGCATTTTGAGTCATTCTGCCAGAAAATTTGTTATTAAAGATCATGAAAAGACAAATTTTATAATATTGCTGTTGAAACAGATTGTATTCACATTTTTAATAAAAAATCTTCATAATAGAAGATGTTCATAATAAGGGTAATTTTTATATCACCAGGCTTGCCTGAAGCTGTCAACTAACCAACTGATCATTAACTGCTAATACAGATTTATTTCATTATGATTTTGGCTAGTTAATAAGATAGATAAAATAGACCTAATGACAAAAATAATTTGCTTTTATTTTTTCTTTCCCATTTAGAGAACGTGGGCTAGCACACAGAAAATAGCTCTGTGTACAACTTTAATAAAAATCTGTGTCACCTGCTCCTATTTGCCTGGGGACCTCAAGTACTCTGCCAGGGATACCAAAAACTAATACCAATGGCTGATCCCTTGTCTTTGTGTAATTATTTTACTGCAATGAGTATCCACAAATTTTGTAAGAAATCCACAGCAAGACCCTTTTCTGAACACAGGCACATCACATTTGGTAAAAAGCTTGGCCCAGATTTTGATAATACCTCACTCCTCTTTCACTGTCCCACAGCCCATTAGGAAAGAGCAAAAGTTAGCAGAGTAAGCTCAGCTGACCCTTTAAAGACTGAAGGCAACTGACTCAAACCAAGGGCTGCAATTGAATCAAGTGCCTTACAAAGAAGTGTATGGAGCTCTGCATACTCCCTCATTTCATTTTTAGGTAACCTTTTGTTAAGCCTTGCCTCTAGCTTTCCCAGAGGCTGCTGGAGAACACTGCTGGAGAACACTGATTCTGTAAAAGATTCCTCAGGCACTGAGCCTAGAACTCAGAACTGGATTAGATAATAAATCAAAATGAGTGTATTTCAAATTCCTGGCTACAATTCTTTGGGACATTGCACTGTGGTTGAGTTCTGTATAACTTCTGTGTCAGCCCTAGAAAGCTCAGCACTGTGAGAGCTAAAATTAAAGCAGCAGTGGATGCCCACAGCTGGGATGTTATTTGGAAGGAATACAGATGGGTAAAGATGCATTTTTTGCCTCTGCAATAGGTTAGGAAAAATGTTAAGAGCAAAAATATCAGGCAGTGCCATGGTGATAAAACTGTGATGGAAAGGAACAAAATATTCTGCAATATGTCAGCCTCCCATTGAACTTAACCTAAAGCCATATATTTTTTAATATTAGTAAGTAATAATTAGTAAGTAATTAGTAAGTGATTCATTTTATATTATTGCAGGTAAAATTTCTAGATGTTGAAGTGTGTCTCCCTAATGCACTGCTCTTAATTCTGTAGCATCTGAGTGCCTCCCATTGATTTTACCCCGAAGAAGAGCACTCAGTTCAGTCTCCTTTAATTGAAAAAGAGATGAGACAGAGCTCAGAATATCTTCTTGAAGTCTCATGGAGAATCATTTAGAGGGGGCGCTTTTATTTGTTTGTTTGTTTTCTTGATAGTTTCTCCATTAAAATTACTATAGCAGCATTTCGATTAAGCTCACAGACAGCTCTGCTAAAATTAGCACTGGCCATGTAAATGTCAACCCAGTATAATTAGGTCTGTTTTCTCCTATTATCCTCAGAATCTGGAAAGGGCAACCTCCAAAATATTCATAGACAGCAGCTGGGAAATTATTGCTAATTCCTTCTCAAGGAACTCATTCAGAAAAGGAGAATTGATATGAGATAGTAAAGAGTGCGATATTGCCAGTGCACCAGTATCCAAAATGCATTAAAAAAAGTCAGGCCTAGGTATTAATTTATTTTCATCTGCTGGAAGAGATAAAATCCTGGGTCACATATGAAAAGTAAGATCTTTTATAGAAGCTCTCCCAGAAGTGTTTCATTGCTAAATCCCAAGAGTTTAATAAAGAACAGACAACATTTCTGCCTTAACTCTTATTAAGGGTGGGTTCATTTTTTGTTTGCATCTTTTTCTTTTTTTTTAGTGCTTCCAATGAGGCTGCTTGAATTTTTTATTCCCTTTCATTAAAACACAATCACAATCCCTTGTTATGGATTCTAATTAAAAATCTGTGAGAGTAGAAGCCTGTGTTAGTTTTGCTACATCAGTATTATAATCATGCAGTCTCAATGAGTAAATACAAATAAAATCTTCTGAATTGGCAGTCATCAGACAACAGCCAGGAGCCTCCATCTGAAGAGATATTCAAAATTTGACTGGATATGGTCCTGGACAACCTGATGGAGATGAGCCTGCTTGAGCCATGGAGGGTTAGGATGGAAAAAATTATCTCAAGAGGTTCCTTACTACCTAAACAGGTCTGTGATTCTGGAATTCTGAGGTCATGATAGATGACTAGGCTTTGTCTTGTTTCTAAGAATTCATATAAAATGCATCCTTGTTTGCAAAACCACACACAGATATTTTTTCTCAGTGAATTGCAGGTGATATGAAACACTGCACCCTGCAAAGTGAAAGCACGAAGGCAAGAACAAGAGATCACCCTGACATAATTCGATTTTGGGTGCAATTAAAGGCAAAGAAGCAGAATACTCCTATTTTCATCTTCTCTGGGACAAATAAAATGGAACATAATGCACTTCAAGGTATTTCAAGTTCCATATAAATAGGTAAGTAAAAGAACTAATAATATAAACACACATAATCCCAAAAATTAAATTTACCCCATCCCATATTTTAATATTTACATCATCATTTTCCTCCCTTCAGTAAAGTTCATTTAGGCAGGTGGGGTGCAAGAGAGGTTCCTTTCACAGATGGTCCACAATGATTGCATTTCTAGGGCACTGTCTGCTTCATGAATTATGGATACTTACACCAAGAGGTAGAATTGTGTTTTCCCTTTCCTCTGGCAGTTTCACAAAATCCCAGAATACTTGAAGCTGGAATGGACCTCTGACAGACAAATGGTCCAATACCTCTCTCCAAGCAAAGTCACCTACCTGTACCATGTCCAAAAGGTTTTGGATATCTCTAAGGATGAAGACTCCATAATTTTTCTGGCCAACCTGTTCCAGTGCTCAATCTTCCTTGCAGTAAAAAAAACATTCTCTTTGTTCAGATGAGAATTTCTGTGTTGCCTGTCATTGGGCACCACTGAAAAGAGCTCTTTTTCCATTCTTTTTGCACCCTCCCTTCTGGTACTTATGCAGAATAATAAAATCCTTCTGAGCTGATAAATTACTTAGTTGTAAAAGTTAAGTCATGAATATGCAGCTCAAATGCTAATAAACAATTTCACAAATGACTGGTTAAAACTTTATAAATTGCTTTAAGAAAGACATGGCACAAATAAAGGCTTCACAACACCACTACCATAAGCACACAATAAAATGTATTAGAACATGTCTATAAGATTTGTTCACCATTTTATGGATCTTCTGTTAATAGTATTTTGCATACTTCTGGCAGAGACCTGGATTATTTAATTAAGAGATTTCATTTAGAATAATTTCTTTCTGGTACAAAACAATGGGTACAAGTTAAACACTTGCTATTTAGATTAAAATAAATGGATTTAGAACAGGGCTCAGTAATTAAATATGTTGTTTAATTTAATGTAATTTGTTTTGTATTTATAAATGAAGCATGTCTTAAAGGCCAAGTATAAAGTTTTCCTTCCATTTATAAAATTGTCCTTCTCTAACTAATAGCTCACATTGCAGTTTCAGTAAAAATCAAAACAATTATTTTGACAGAAATACCTCTTATATATACTTATTGTTAAAGTGCAGTAGCAACTATGCTTACAATAGTTAAACACACTGAGGAAAAAAATGTTGCCAAGTACAGTAATTCATTTCTCTGCTGACAACCAAAACAAGCAAAATCATACTTAAGATCTTTAACTTTGAGAAAACTTAAAATATTTAACAGAGATCATGAAAGCCACATTCTCTTAGTGAGACTAAATAAAATGCTTTTTAAATCCCAATATAAAATTGCCACTTAATGTATTTCACAACAAAGTCTCCATCACTTCTCAATCACATCTGATTATAAATTTTGATGCAATAATCTTCTGCAGTAATACAAAAAATCATGTAAAATCCTAAACTGATTTATCATACATCAACCCTCTTATCTCTGAGCTCTGATACCTGCAGTTTTGACTTCGGGTAGGTATTACAGACCTGTCTAAAAATCAAATAAAAAATGGACCAACATTCATATAGGTGCCACATTCAATTATATTTTACATCTCTGCTGTTACCTTATGCACTTGTCTTGACACCATGGGATATCTCTGTAATTTTCCTTCAGAGGTGCTGGGGTGATGGGCTTGGGGTTCATTTTACAGAAATCCAGTTGGGGGGCATATCAGGAAAGACACATCCAAATGAAGGATATGAGAAGAGTAAGGAAGCAAGGCTGAATCCAGCAGTACAGAGAAATACAAGGCAAATGTCAGGGAAAGAAAATCATTGTAAAGCCAGGGAATAGTTCAGCAATAGGGATAGAAAAATGAACAAACCAAACACCAAAAGGGTAACAGGCACAGACAGTAACTCCCAAAATGAAGCCACAGAAGTCAAATGAAGCAGACAGAGAGCAGCACACGTGGAGAAGGCCAGACTATTATAATAAAGTCATTTGGCAGAGGTAATGCTGAAGAGATAAGAGTAAGGAGTGAAGAATTATCAGGAATGAAAGTAGTAAGCTTCCTATTTATCCTATTGTCCAACACCTGTTCTAAAACTTCATGGTGGACTGACAGGTTCTCTTGCTTTCTTCTTCCAAATCTATTTCTTTCCTAAGAAATAATCTGACAGTTGGTAGATCTACCCCAACCTCCTTTGACCAGTTCATATATTTAAAAATTGTTTACCATCCTTATTTTCCTGATGACAATTTTATGTTAATAAAACTCTGTAGATCATCCTGGCATCCAAAATCTAAATGTCTGCGACATAGTCATGTCTTAGGTCCACACCCACTGAAAGCAGGAGGCAAACTTCAAAGTCCAAGATGCAAAACCTCCTCAAAATCAGCACTGTAAAAGATGCAATACTACACCTCTTCTCTGAGTGATTCTATTTGTGACAGAATAAACAATAGAAAAGTAAAAACTCAGTTACGGCAGGTCAAATATAGCTAAATATTCTTTCTAGTTCTTCACATTTATAAGTATAATTGACATTCTCAAGAGAGACTGATAGATAAGGAGTTATATAAAAGAAAGAGCATAAACTCAGTGTGGATGGAGAGTGCTGAGCTGAGTGGAGTGATAAGATGGCCATAATTTTAAAAATAGTATCTCACATTCTTTACTTTGGTAACAGAAAATCTACACCCACACAACCTCTCTTGCCCCTCTGCTACAGTGCATTAGTTCTGTGTATATCAAAACACTCTAAGCACAACCTGCCTAAAATCTCAACAAAGTAAAACATCACCACACACGTATTTTGAAAATACAAGAGCCACACAAGAAATGGCATATGCACCTTAAACAAATGTGACTTTCAATTTAGTACCTAGTCACAAAAAATCTCACCAAACTTTGTACTTTCTCTCTTAAGAAAAGTTCATGATACCTTAAGATAAAGTACTAGCAAGTAAATTAAGACTATGACAACTTCCCTATTTCTTAATCTTTTTCTAGATTGAAACATACGCGGAAATGTCTTGAGCTCATGCCTGAAAGGAAACTGTAATTGCTTCAGTTCAGATGTAATTGAATTTCTGACATATGTCAAATATCTGATTACTTTTGACAGATGTGTTTTTACTTTCACTTTAAACTTCACGGATATATGTATCTCTTAGTCTGATCTCTGAAAGGACAGTCAAATTCTGAAGCTATGGCAGATTTTAATCAAAATCTGCAAAGTGTCATGAAATCACTAATGACACCAGTGCTGTTACATCTTTCTACTTGTTACATACAACCAAAAATTGTGCTGCTTCCTACAAGTATTCAGAAGACATATCACACTTCATACAGCAGACAGTAACTGGAAACAGTGTGACTGTGAGTCATATATATATGTATATGTTTGTATATATATGTGTGTGTGTATATATATAATTATGCATTTTCATAATCCTCGTTGGTTGGTAAGTGGACTCTTAATCATTTGAGGTTTTACAAGTTTCTGTAGTAAGGCAGAATTTATTTCTGCACTTTTTTTTTTTTTTTGGTGTCTTCATACTCAAAAGAATAGATAAAGATCGTGAGAGGAATCCCCCTTTAAAAGTAACGTTTGCCTGTTAATTTGACTTGTGTCATAAAACATTAGTCCAGTGAATGACAGACCCAAACTATGCTACATGTATTTCATAACTATGAACAGCAGTATTATTGTAAGTGGACTAACAATAACTTCTTCTTAGCTATCAAATTATACAAATATTTTTATTGCTCCACTTTTGTATCCTTTTGACCCACTCTGCTTTGTGTGCAACATGCTAAAATCCAACACGTGGCAATGCCAGCCTCAATGCTAAATCATGACACTAGTCAGCAGGTAATCTTCAGATTCCAAAATTCTGAAGAAATTAGTTACATTTATTATTCCATCTGAAAATAAATCTGGTTTAAATGAGAACATACATCAAGCTCCTACCTACAAAGAAGAGCAAATAAAACACAAACGAAAATTCTTTTATTTCCTTAAAAGTCCTTAGGCAGAGCACCAGTGTTTAGACCTGCAGGTTCAGTCTTAAACGATTCTAAAAGTTGGCCCTTTAAATGAAACTTTTCTCCTATTCACACTTTTTCAGATAGAGTTCTTTGTCCTTGTCCTTACAGGTAAAATATTCAAAGGTCAGCTAGGATATTGCTGCAATGTAACTGAAGCATTTGGGCTCAGCTAGGAGCTGATGTCTTCAGGGAATGTGGACTTCATACAGAAATAGCCTAAGACATTACCAACAGCAATGGACAACTTGGTATTTAAACCAAGTATTCTTCTCTTCCTAATGCCAGTTACAAGTTCAAGATGTTTCCTGTGGTCTATGGAAGTGAAAAGATAAAAATCATGTGCTCTGAAAACAAGGTTGGAGGACTCAATTCATAAAACTTTATGTAAGAAAAGTAAATCCCTGAGAGCAGATGAAGAGCCTTCATTATTTTACTATTTTTTAGGGTGTCATTTTGATTACTTCCTTGGTCAGGAGAAAATGCAAACAATAGCCTGGATGTCACTGCTATTGGATTTTATCTTATTTTTAGGAATGAATACTGACTTGACTGCAGTGGCCTCATACAGAGGCCAGCAATCATACCCCTAGGATGACAATTTATAGAATACATCTCATGTTCTGACTGCTCTCATTGACATGCAAAACCTGCTCCAGAGTTTATCAAGACCATCACAGAACAATAATTTGTCCCTAGAGGAAGTACAGAAAAAAAACATCAGCAATATTCTCTAGCAAGAAACTCTGTTGAGCTGTCAAGTGCCTTTCTACTTCAGAAACATTTTTGATTTTTATGGACAAACTCGTAACTCACATTGACTTGTTCTTTTTTTAACAAGTAATGATTTCTGACAGAATCCATTTTTACAAACTCTGAAAATTCGCATGTCTACACAATATCATATTTTATTGTCAGCATGATCTCACATGCTGGTTATGTACATTCCTGCTACTCAATCATTGTACCATGTTAGGACACATCAGTTTAGAAATATCCAGAAATATTTTAACCCTGCTACAAAGATCTGGAAGATGTTGGATCAGTGAATGTGACACATGGCTACTCACCTGTCAGACTCACGTATAGCTACAGATCATATTTAAATTTCACTAAGAGTTCATTCAAGTATCACAATACTGAACCCTTGAATTTCTGTGGTTAATATGATAATTATTGCGTTTCTTCTGGTTCCCTGAGGGGCAGTTGAAATGTGGTTTTTCCCAGCCATAAGGACAATTAGCAGTTCATGGCTGAGGACTGTGCATTGATTCCTGATGTGTGAACAAAGTTAAAATCACCCCTGCAGCTGTAATTTAGAGCAAACAGTAATCAGTATTCAAAAAAATCCAATAAATATATAAGCTGGTGACCACTGAAATTCAGAGATTAATATAGAGAGATATACTTGAGTGCCTCATGAAAAAGAACAAAATATTTAGAAGCAAACATGTAGGAAATTAACTAGATTTAAAAAACAAATAAAATTAAACCTAAAAGTGGGAATTAATAGTAAAATATTCTGGAAGGGATTGAGGACCCAAATTACTTGACAGGGTCAGGATGATTCTGAACCACACAAAAGACAGGCTTTAGATGACTCAATAGTAATGGGGAGCTGCAGTATTTCTGAACAGGGGCAGCTGCTGCAGATTCTGTACCTCAGTGTGAATCCAGAGATGGAAACCATACACTGTCAGCCACAATTCAGGAGGCAAGATGACTACTTCATTTTCACATTAAATACAAAACAAATATCTAAAATTTAGCTTTTACTTAATATTTTGCACAAAGTGTTTGAGTTCCCAGTAAGAGACAGTTTCCTTTTGATTCAGGAATGAAGAAAACTGATTATTTCTGATTCTTTTCTAAAACTTAGTTAAAATATAGCCATAGATAAAACTACAATAGCTTTCTGGAATAGAAAGGAGACATTTTACGTTGGTAACTGTAACTTCCTCTGACAACAACTTGTGGTGAGGTAACTGGGAATGAAAATTTTCATGCAAGTAACTTAATCAATCAAGATAATCCATTTTAAATCTGTCAAAACAAGAAGCTGCCAGCCTTCAAATCTAAGATATTTTCTCTCTCCATATGGTTTAGTCCCTAAAGCAGCTCAAGGCACAAGTGATTTTCAGTCAAACACTGAACAAATGTAGGGACAAATGCATTTCCCAACAGCTGTTTGTCATAGGTGTTAACTGAAGAAAAGCTAGAGGAAAAAGAATCCCATGTGTAAAGATGACAAGGAACAGATCTTTACACACTGTCATTTGGTACCAACCTAAAGGAAAAAAAAAGTTTATTTTCTGATACATAGCAGCAAGGAGTTGGAGAAGAGTAGAAAAAAAGAGTTAAAAAATAGTAGTTAATTTTCATACAATCTATAGCTGTTTCTGGTTGAATATATTGGGTCTCAAAATTTAATTTAATTTTTGACATCTTCCTTTTGTATATAGACTAATGACCAAAAAAAAGTTAAAATGCTGATTCTTTAGATGCAATAGGCCACAATGGCAAAGAAAAGAAAGCTTGTACAGTTTGTATCTCTTGATGCTACTTGAGTTCTTGACCTTGTTTTCATCCTGATGTAGTAAAAGAATAAGAAAAATTCTGTAATGGAAATTCTGAAAATGTTAATTCAGAAACTTCAAAGTATTTTTTTTCCATTTTGGGTTGTATTATTAAAGTATGTTTAAAGCATATTTGCTTATCCAGAACTCTACAGAGATACAGAGATCTTTTTTCATTTCTTCACTGCTAAACATTTCAGTCATTACGATCACCTAACTTGACTTAAATACATAGGATTTCTCAGAACTCATTTGAAAAAATCAAGGTTCAGTCTCAATTACTCTTCTTGAACAAGAGAATTTAATTAGAAAAAAACCCACAGCCACTTGATTTAAAACTTGTCAGCAATATTGAATCCTCCACGTTTCATTGAGAATTGTTCTGAGAGTTAATTAAGCTCATTGTTAAAAATAGTTTCACTTTTAATTTGTCTACTGAATAACACTCATTTGTTTTCAATCCCTGTTTTTTCCTGTGACAGTGAATGCTTCATCACTAACATTCTGCTTTTTAGAGAGACAGGACAAATAAATTGCCACCAAAATTCTCTTTGGTCAGCTAAGTAATTTGGGATCACTGAAACTCTCACTCATCTTGAATCATTTCAACATGCTTTTATTGTAAAGATGAACGGCAACTGCAGAAGGCAACCCAGGCCAATTAACACTGAATACCAAATAGAAGGACTCTAGAAGTAAATAGGTTTCAAAAGTTTGAAAAAAACCCCTGTATTTCTTCAATCAATAAGATTGGTATCAAAAAGTAGAGGTAACAGAAGCATGAAAAAAAGGCATTTCCACTTAATTCAGAGTTGGGAGAATGGGGTAAATCTGTAGATCAAAGAAAGAAAAATAACACAAAAATTAATTCTTGATTTGAAAAAGGGATAAATTGCTAAGAAGAAAAGATTAATAGGATACAGCTTGGGATTTTTCATTTGAAGAGATGTAAAGTAAGCTGGAAAGATAAGGATTATTGAAAATTTCCTCAACAGCTACTGATAAGCCATTATATTGCCTACTGTCATGTGCTGTTATGTGTGATAAAACTGATTTGCTTGTTTGTGAATGCAGAAAACGTGTTGTTCACACAGGTCTGAAGAACGGTTCTTTTCAGCAATCACATTCTTATTTTCCTATTTAATGGAAAAGAGTAAATTTTATACAATGGCTAGAAAAAAAGAAATTGGAACGGCTCCTAAGAGGACAGCATGCAATTCAAGTTTTGAGTTCTGCTGGTTGTATGTAGCAGAGGTAATAAAAAAAGCAACAAACCTCAGGTATTAGCTGAAACTACTGGCAGTCATTGTGAAAATGGCAGTGCTACCTGTAATTAATAGATAGCAATCTTTATGGGCATATAATCTTTGTTTTATCTTAGTATTTTTCTGAAGGAGAAAATTCCATAATTTATAAGGGATTTTAGTGCTTGTGAAGAAATCAGATAAAAGATAATTCAACATCTGAAATTGTTGCAATACTATAGTTTTCACCTCAGTGTGCAAAACATTCTTGTAACACAAACAGGCAAACCAGGCAATCAAAAAACATGATTTGCATTCCTTAAGTTCATCTATGACAAAAATCTCTCATGTTAACTACTCTGAATTTAACACCTTAAAGAGGCAGTTAACAGTTCCAACTTAGAGATAAAAGAAACAGTCACATCACGAAGTTTCACAGATCTCTCGATGGTTGCATGGGATAATTTTCATTCTAAGTCTCCTTTTGGACTTTGTATGAAAATTTGTTTGAAAATTTGCACGAAAATCCCAATGCTTGACCAACTGATTATGAGAAAGAGTATCTGCTTACCTTTCAAGCCTCTGTGTCTTATTTTGGAACAACCATGACTTCAGTAGGAGAAAACCTTTATTACACCTATACCTCTGTTTTCCCAGTTTAAAACGAATAAAATGCAAAATTCCTTCTCTCAAGTAAGAGAAGATTTGTGAAAATAAAAGTAAGTACCTTAACAAGACGTGAATGCAGAAAGTACTTCAGGTTCAGTGCACTTTCACTACCCACCTAAATTTCAAAGGTTTTAACTATTTTTGCAAACACAAGTTTTACCTAATATTACCTTATCAACCGTAAAAGGAGTAAAAGCCTTCCACATAAACTACTGCATGGTAAAAATAATGTCCTAGCAAGAGGAGTCTGAGAAAGTAAAACCCTCTTCCAATGCTCTCATGACCCTTTAAATATGCTGTCATCTCAAAATATACAATTGCTGTGCAAAGAAGTAAGCTTAATTTCCCTCCACTCAGCAGATGATACTAGACCAAGTGACTATGAGTGTAATAAAGCATCTTATGTACATTGTTAATATAAACTTTGATGTTAAATAAAGAATTTTTTGCTGCATGCTTCAGTGGTTGTGAGGCATTACTCCTTCTTACAGTAAAGGTCACAATTCAAACACTCAGCTATTTGCAATTTAAGTCCTGCTTCTGCATTGCTCTAAGAACACACAAATGATGTCCATTACTTAATATTAAAATCCCCTCTGTTGACTTATATACCATGGCTTACGGGCAGAAAAAGCATCACATTGAAATAAAGGCAAGGTCTGGGTTACAGTTACAGCACATCCTCATCTTTCACACACAGCAAACACAGCAGAAGTGCCCACATTCTCTTTTTCCTGTCTTGGTTTGCAGCTTGGGTGGTTTTTTGAGCTTGGTATCAGTAATGCATTTAAAGAAACAAATATTGCTTAAACCTAGATATTATTGTAAGATGAAAGATTGTTACTAATGTTGATGACTGATGGTATCAACCTGATCTTCAGGTAAACAAGAAAGATTTCACATAAATATTGTAAAAGCTGAAAGTAAGATCCTGTATGCAAAGGCAGAGAAGAGAAAGATAATTTTTTGCTGAGACTTATATGAAGAGAGAAGTGGTACTAGTGATATGCATTCTTTTTGCAAATACACTCAGGCAGGTACAATCCCAATGGCTTTATCAAAACAAAACAGGACCTCCCTAATCATTCAGGCTTTGTGACAGAAAAGTAAATCAGGGAATCCAAATTCCCCCTGGTAACTGAAAGATATCAATTTTTAATGAGATTGTGAATAATTTATTATCTTTCCCATAAAAAAAATATTATGAATAATTTGTTATTCTTAGTAATAGTATGACAAAATATCTAGGGAAGAATGAAAGCAGCAGAGTACGAAGAATATGATGTTCATTTTAATTAAATTATCCCCCCCTTTTAGAGAACAGTTTTAAAGACCCCATTTGGCAAGAACTGGATCTACAGCATTATTGATCCTGGTTATATCTTATAAGCAAGGAGAAGGATATAATTTTGAGGTGAACATATAGACTATGGGCATACTAAAGTATTTATCAAAACAATTAGCCACACAAATAATCCCACCTCTTCACACCACAGCAGTTAGAATACATGCCCGAAGTACACTTTTACACTTCCTGTAATTACAGTGCAAGCGAGGCAGATGTTTAAATTTAAATTCTTTGCTATCTGGGGATTGTCTTACATACCTGAAATTCATCAGATTCATATTTGCTACTGAGCCAAGACTGAACAACCCAAATGCATCTTTCCCTATAATGAATACTCTTACTTGTGAATCCAACTGCTAGCAGCTATTATTTAAATTAATCACATACCCTACCACAAAACCAAACATATTCAGTAAGTGTGTATAAACTTTATTTTCGGATTTGAAGGGAGAGAACATAGACCCTATTAAATGCTAAACCTCCTTATTCAGCAGGACCTTCTCTGCTACTTGTAAAAAATATTGGATCTAGCTATCACATGCAGTGCAAAACTAAACTCAGACAACACAGACTTCACCAAGAAGGAGAAAATGCACATCTGCATGCCTAGAACACAGTTTTCCTAACCAAGTCAAATAACTACTCCTGAAAACTTTCTGACTAAAAAAATGAATTAAAAATAATATTAAAAACCATCCTCTTCTTTCCTTTCAGTTTGTTCCTGACTGCAATTCAGATTGAGATTTCATGTAACTACAGCTCAGAACATTTTCAGACAGCAACAGAAATATGTATCTATTGAAGGGTTGTAGAACTCTGAGCAGAGAAGGTAGACAAAGGAATTTAAAGAGCTGTGGAAAATGTGTAGAAGCGAGTTACTTGCTTGGCAGGACAATTATGGAATGACCTGATTGTATAAATTTGACTTGTGTGATTGGGTTTTACAGAAATACAAGATAGAAAAAAAGACACTCGAGCATAACACACCTGAGTCTGTGCTACATTGCACAGAATTCCAAAAGAGATTCCAGGCACATCCTGCTGTTCACAGCACTTATAGAGTGTACCAAGAGTTTGAAAAACATCATACCCTTATCTCCTAAATACCTGTGCCCAGTGACTCCTCACACTGCAATGGAACCTGGACTTCTAAGAACATCTCATGCTACTTGGGATGAGAAAAAAAGGAGTCAGAACAGGGACTATCATTGATATGCAAAAAGCTTAACACTTGGGAAATAAGACCTTTAAAATCAAGCTGAAGTACACAAGGTTCTGCAAGACAAATTCTGATTAAAAAAAAACTTTAATGGTTCCCTGACTTTAAAGTGTGCACCAATATATTGAGAATTCTATCACCACTGTGGGTAAAAAATGTTGTTTAACTACTGATGCATACTACATAAATACATATATATATATATGTAATTTTACTTTCTCTTAGCTTCTGTCTTATATTTGACACACATTCCTCATTGACTAAAAGGAAAAAAAAATCAATGAAAACATTTGACAAAAAATGTTCTAGAAAAACAGTATACAAAAAAAGAACATTAGTTCAACAATGTAATTATCAAGCAGTTTTAAGGCATACAATTTCAAAGTTGAAAGATCAGTTTCAATAATGCCTTCTAGCATTTATGCTTTAAAATAAAACCTGTACCCTGGAGAGTTACTTAAAGTTTAAATTATCTTCTCTCCTGAAAAGTATACAGTAATTAAAACAAAAAAAAAAAATAAAAAAAGGAGAAAGCTCAAGCCAACCAGCTCTTCCTTCCTTCAAACCCTCAGACCTACTTTTGAAAAACTTAAAATTTTATCATGATCTTCCATCTCCAAATGTTCTTACAGAAAAGTTTCAATTTCTTTCCCACACATATCCCACCTCCTCATTTTAAAATGTTAAGGGAATATTTTCAATAATTCCATAATTGTTTTCAACCCCTAAAGGGAAAAATAAATCTCTGTAATTGTTCCAAATTTCCATACATTTTTTTTCTATCAATACAAATGCCAGTAGAATGGGGTATTTTTTTTCTCGTTTCTTTCATTTTTAGTCCTTTATCCTCTCTCAGCAAGGTTAGATGAGCATCTCCAACATTCTTTCAATGTTTCTCAGAACTCAACAGCTGGATAAATAAGGAAAGTCAACTCAGAAACACAAATTAAGAAAAGCTACAGCAAAATCAACAGTTTTAGTTCTCAGTCAGCAAATTAGCTAGTTTAGGGCAGGAGGGAAACCTACTCTTCACTGTATGTTTGGGGCCCAGCATGGATGTGGAAGTGTCTTGCACAGATAATTAATGGGAGACAGAGATGTCATTGTTCCAAGAGCAGAGGAGGAAAGGGAAAATGGAAATAAAACAGACATCCAGAAAATCAAGCCTCTTAATTCACTCAAGAAACAACTGCTGGTAATTTCCCCACTGTGCATGTGCTGCTGGAAACAAAAGATTAGTGCAGATAATTTTTATAGCCAATTTAGAGCTAGACATAGATTTACTGAGTAATTTACAGCTTGAAACAAATCTGTATCTCTGGAGTTTTCACTGGGTTTATTATGTAAACAGGTGAAGGCTAGAAACAAGAATCAGGAAGAGGGGAGGAATTAAGCAGTTCTGTCTTATTCAAGGGCACATCCTGGCTCCATCTTGTCCATCCACAGCTGTTATCAAATCGATTAGCAAGCAATATGCTATTCTAAGTCAAAATTAATTATCTTCCCATTTTCTAGTTCTATTGAAATTGAAGGAGATAAATTCTTATCAAGTTATAAAACAGAACAGATATTTTTAAATAGAGAAATAGGCCAAGATAATGTGAAGTAACAGCCTCCCCTGAGGCTGATTTGCATAGTTTAAATGCTCTGAAGTACTGTATTTCTGGATGTTAAGTAACAAATTATGATATTCTGAAGGAAACCTACTGCACAGCCTAGCTAAAATCTGTGAGGCAATTATAGCCTGAAAATCTGTTTTTCATGATAAATCCACATGGAAAGTCCTATGTGGATCTGTGTGAGACTATGCAAAATCTGTCTTTCTGATGTCTTCCCTTCTTTTATTTGCATCCTGAATATCTTTTTTCTTTTCTCTTCTTTTGCAACATCAGGAGAGCATGCTGAAAGAGATAAATCATAAATCATTTCCTTACCCAGTCAAGGGAATGTACTGTTTTACCCCTTCAACTCACAGGATTTTTTTTAAAAGAATAGTAACTGAGAATTTTTGCTTATTGTTACAGTGCTACCTTTTGCTTCCTTAACTTATTTCACTATAACAGATTCCTGGCAAACACATATAAAAATTGGTCTTCAACATGTAAACAAAGTAAAATTCAAAGGTAAAAAGAGAGCATATAACAGGCCAAATAAATATATATAAAATATGTATGGCCTGAAGAGATACAGGGAAGTACAAAGAAAAATCTTTACGCTTTATACTGCTTTATATTAAAAGGCATGAGTGCCTTGAAACATGACACAAAAATTTTCCTACTGATTTGCCCTACATGAGGACAGCCCCAGGTGTGCTGTGGCTTTAGAGAGCTCTCTAAGGTTTTCCTTGCTGACAGCAGAGACAACCAGCACTCAGGAATGCCACCAGCTTCAACTCATAGATTTTGTCAGCACATCTTTCCAGAGATACACATAACTTAGCCCACATCATTTGTGCTCTCACATCCCAGGACTGAGTAACAACACCCTGTTTCTCTGTCAGCTGTAACAGGAGGACACTGCTCTTTCAGAATGGTTTCACAGGGGAGAGGCAAGCCAGGGTGAGTCAGTAATCAGGAAAATGTCATGTGCATGGATTAGACAGGGATCCCACACCTTCCTTTCTGCTGAAAATTTCACAAAGCAAATCTACATCTGTATAAGCTTTCAGGTACCATGATAGTACATCAGAGAAAAATGAAAGAGGGAAAATGCCAGCTGGAGGTTTAAACAAGGAACAGTCATACAGACAAAAAATGACAGACAGTAGAGAAAAAAGAAAAGATGATTTGCAGTCCTAAGAATTGAATATACCCATAGGAACACTATCAGCTGGAGCCACTGATGGTTGCCTTAAACAGAACCTCTGACAGAACTTATAAAGTGTAAAATTATTTCTGCTTGTTGTGAGGGACCAAACCCTGGTCATTAAATGCAGTTAAAACAGAGAAGAGGAAAGAAAACTTAGTACTTTCCAACATGTTTTCAAAATAGTTTGCTAGAATGGAGAAATATTTCTCACAGCTCTCTATCTTTTTTCCTCTTCTCTGGCTCTTCAAGTCATTTTGAGATATTGAAAGCATTATAAAAGAAACAAAGAGGAACTAAGGACAACCAGGGAAACCAAGTGTATTAGTTTTGGGGTTTTTTCAGTCTTTGAAAACAATAATAAGAAAAAACAGACTGTGCATGTAAAATTACTGAAAGAAAAAAAGCAGATGCAAATAAGTATAGAATTCAAAAAGCAAATCTTGAAATCTAGTATTTTAGGGAAATTGCCTGAGGACCTGAAAAAATTTATGCCACTTCTTGGGTGAAATTAGTTCAAAAGCCAAATTATCTGTAATTACAGTGGACTGTACATAACATTAAAAGTATGCTAAAATGCTTTCTCAAAGAGTGTTGAATAAAATATGAAACTGTAATAGTGACATGCTTCCAAAGAGCAAACACAGAATTTTATTATCTCAAATTTCATTGCCATCAACTGGTTTTACACTGCAGGCAGCTTTTTGGAAAATGTCTCACATTAAATACATTTATCAAATATATTTCATCTTCCCTTCCTAAGTGGTCAGCAAAGTTAACAAATACATTTGTTTTGCACAAAACCAAAGTTAGAAGAAAAAGTTAAAGAGTAAATCATGGAGTTCTCCGTGGGGAAAGAGATGAACATGATACAGGTGACACAGCAGCTTAAAATATAGAAGTTTTAAAATATAAAACTTGTGCTGAAATATGGAGAGATCTAAAAAGCATGTTCAGTCAACTGCCCTGTTTACTGTTCCTTTTTGATGCTGCACCAAGTGGTTACAACAGAGAGGCTCATGGATCACCCAGAACAGCAGCTAAGCCATAAAATGTGATGACTGGAGGTTGAATGCAAAATGAGATCGAACCTTCATTCTGAGGACGGGGTGAAGTAACACAGTTTGTGTTACTGGAAGCCAAGGCAGGGAAAAAGGATACTCTGCTCTGAGTACCAATTTCACAGCATGGATTTTGGATTTCTTGTGAAAGGATGATTTAAAAAATGACACCTAGATTCTCAGACTATCTCACTATTTCTGAATTTCTCCCCTCAAGATTTAGAGTGAGTGAGGAAAAAATAAGTAATTACTTAGCAATAAGCACAGTTTTTCCATAAGCATGAACGGTGCTCATAAAATGATCTAGCAATCATATTCCAGCAAGTCCACCAAGAATAACATTTAGTTCCAACACATTTTCAAAGTATTGTTTCTTTTTTATAGGGAATAATGGTAAGCAGTAACACCTGCATCTAATCTGATCTTCATCTACTGATCACATCATTAAAATATTTCAGATATAAAAGAAAGAGAAATTAAAACTTATAAAGATCGCTTTGCTGCTCTAATATTTCTGTGAAGCAAATACACTTTCAGTTTTACTGTGTACATTAATTAGATTGTTTTGGACAGCTCCCCACTGCTTCTGTGGAAAAAAAAATATATATAAGGTAATGGCAAAAGTTACACCTTTTATATATATCTGTGTAAAATGTTGTGCTGGTTTCAGCTGGGGTAGAATTAACTTTCTTCCCAGTGGCTGGTATGGGGCAGTGTTTTGGATCTGTGCTGAACACAGTGATGATAATATAGGGATGTTTTTGTTATTGCTGAGCAGGGCTTACATAGATCCAAGGCCTTTTCTGCTTTTCCTACTGCCACACTGGTGAGGAGGCTGGTGTGCATGGGAGGCTGGGAGGAGACACAGCTGGGACAGGGGACCCAAACTGACCAAAAGGACATTCCAGACCATGTGACATCATGGATCAGAGTGTAAAGTAGCAGAAAGAAGGCGCAAGGAGGGATATTTGGAGAGATGGGGTTTGTCTTCCCAAGTCACTGTAAGATGTGAAGGGGTCCTGAAGATGGCTGAACAACTGCCTGCCCTTGGAAGCAGTGAATGAATTCCTTGTTTTGCTTTGCTAGTGCAGCTTTTAATTTCCGTATTAAACTGTCTTTATCTCAGCTCATGCATTTTCCACCTTTTACTCTTCCAATTCTCTCCCTGATCCTGCTGGTGGGGGAGTGAGTGAGTGGCTGCCTGGGGCTGGGATGAAATCATGAGAAATGTATATATATATATAAATGACATGACATCCAGATCAATTCTTACACCTCTTTTTCTTCTAAATCATTCTTTCTATATCACCTAGAAATGTTTTCAGGCATAGTAAGCTTCCAGAAGGGAAAATAAAAATAGTTCCTTGGTGGGAACAGTAAGGTCTGCCATATCCTTTACAAAATAAAGATCTGTCAAGTACATCTACAGGAAAATCATAGCATATGGCAAAATTTTTTGAATGAAATTGTAAACAAGTCATTCTCATTTCATATTTCTAAACAACATTTCTTTAATGCGAGATAGACACTATTTCTTCAAGGAAAATGGTATGGCTTATTCTGTTATCTATATTAACATGAAACATGTTGTGTATCTAGAATGAAATAATTTTCTTTTTTGTTTTCTGTTAATTTGGTAAAAATTAAAATCAGTTACAATTATCTAACTTTTTGATATTTGGAATTTCTTTCCTCTCATTTTTCTTCTTAACTGATCCTTCAAACTACATAAAAATTATTTAAAAATAATTTTCTTAGAAATCACATATTTTTCCACTCTGGTACTTCATGTTTTAGGGAACTGTGACTTGTTGTAGGTTAAGTCAATAAAATAAGTAACACCAATAGTTTAAATATATATTAAAGGCTAAGAAGCTACATACCTCGTGGCTGTTTAACCAGAAGATGAAAAACAGATTCCGTGCAGGTGGCCTGGGACAGGACAGATGCACTCAGAGGCTGATTCAACAGCCCCTGATCTGAAAAAAAAAATTAAAAATTATTTGTGGAAACCCATTCAGAATTCAAAATTGATGGAACAATTTCCCTAATAAAACAGCTTCAGAGACAGAGGTTTTATAAAATACATCCTTGAATGGGAGCACATGGTCCATTTTCTATCATTCTGCTTAAAGGTTCTCTCAGTATTTTCCTCATTGTGTAATACAGATACAATATGGACATCTTTTTAAATAGAATTAAAATGAAATAACACAGCATCAAGAAAACACGAAGTTTAAAACGTTTTCAGTTATATAATATTTAGAGATTACGAAATAAACTGTTTTCTAAATGAAAAAATCCAGTAGCAATGAAAGCCAATGTTGACATGAAATTTAAGAGACACAGGTTAAGGATCAGCACTACAGACTCAGCTGCAGACAAGAATTGCTTTCTTGTTGGCAAGTTACTGGATCAACCAACAGATCACTTCATAAAGACAGAGGGTTTAGACATTATTTAGATTGTTTCACTGATCACTCTCAATGCTGTGCATAAATGAAAAATGAGATAGAAAAAACTAGTTTGAAGTCCAATTTTATACACAGGTTTTGAAACTGTTCAAGCAGCCAAAGTTAATTCCTTGTAGGAAATATGTCTAGCAGCTAACTCCAAGAACCTGAGACCAATAGATCGACTATATCTGTACAATATGTCATATTAAAGTGTGGTAACACTGGGTGATGAACACAAAGATAGGATACACAGGATTCATCCAACAGCCAGGGAACACTGTCATTTGGGGTTACAGAACAAAGTTAAGATAGCTTTAAGAAACAGAATAATGATCAAAGATGTTCAGGAAGGCAGAGAACAGCTCTCTTGGCACCATCATTCTTGGTTCTTGTAAGAAGAGAAACAGCCCCAAAATTATTTCATCTCAAGAAACAAGGTTTCAGGTTTCAGAAACCAGCTAAGAGGTTCAAAGTAAGATTTCCAAACTATGAGGAAACACAAAAAGAACTGAAGGGCCCTTTCCGAATATTAAAATATGGGTGCATAAGAAAAAGCTAACACACTCATTTTAATATATCAATAAAACAACTGCATCATCTTCTTTCCTGACCTGAGAGACTGCAGTGGCAAAAACAAGGTTATAGGGAAATCTTACTCTATAATGCTAATTATTCTGTAAGAATTATTTTATATCTTTTTTACCAGGGCACTAATAAGCTGAATACTTTAAATTTCCCCTATGTTATAAATGATGTTCTACTTTTCCAATTTATCAGACAACAAGATTAAATGTAACAGCAAAATTTTAATAGTAACAATTGTAAATGGATAATAGTAACAATTGTAAATGGATAATAGTAACAATTGTAAATGGATACAATTAAGGTGTTAAAAATGAATACAAAAAAAAATATTGGAAATGAATACAATCAAAGTATTAAGTAAAATTTGAGAGTAAGTAATTTAGTATAATTGAGGTTCGTATAAAGCATAAGCAAAACCGACCGGGGGTACGGGGAGGGGCCTGCCCTTCCTCTCGTACCAAAGCATCAAGGCTAACCATCCTAATTATACACTCTCTGTTACAGAAGTTTCTGGAAAACTCCTCCTAGTTTCTATTCCTAAAATCTACATCACTATGATGTATGACACATGCTCTACTAATGGGTTAGGAGGTCTCTCATCCTTTTAAGGGTTTTATTTCCGATGAAGGCTCGTCATCTTCCTCAATGACCGAGGTGTGACCTGCAGGTAGTGCAGGGGCACTATGTGACTGAGCAGATGTTTTCCATAACCAGACTTTAATTGGGTCCCATGCCTGGCACCATCCCATGTTGGCCCATTTCAAGGTCGAAACTTTCTATTTCTAGATGCTGCTTGTCAGACCTATGTCCTTCTACTATTCCCTTCCAACATTCCTCTCTGACTCTCCACATCTGGAAGATGTCCTGTGCCCTGTCTTGTCCCTCTCCCCCCCTCACTCTGTAACAATTGTCTTCTATTGATCTAAATACAATTTTGCTAATATAGTTACAATTTAATTAGCACGAATCCCACTTATCACACCTACTAGAAAAGTTTTGCAGACTTTAAAATATATGGTATTTATTTATAGTTTATATCCTTCTACACATTCAGCTAAAAAGTGATTTTCACACAACTAGCTAACTAATCTCCAGAGACCTTTCTTTTATCTGAAATATATAGTCTAACTGTATGAAATTAAAGGCACTAGGCTATGCTTCATGATACTTCAAAGTTGCATTTATCAGTTCAGAGGCGCATTTATATACTGCACATTATTTTTTTAACTGGTAGCTAAAATAATGATTTTAATTATGTCAGAATCAGCACAAAGTGACATTAGGACTTGTATTCTAAGTTGACTAGATGACTGAAAATAGTATTTCTTCACATCTTTACTACTTCACTCTAACATTAACATATATATATATGTATATGCAATAATACTTAGTCCAATATATTTTGCCTGAACAAAAAATGACCAAGTAGCAGACTTGTCTTTGAGTACTTAGCTCAATTGCATAAAGTCCCAGAAAGCAGTTGGAAAATATTTTGCAAAGTACACTTAAAAAAGCTGCAATTCTAGTTTGGAAATCTTTTAATGGAAAAAGACATGGCCAACTTACTGTGAATGCAGCCTTATCTTAGACACAGGGTAAGTTTTAATAATCAATATTATACACTGCCACAGGTATCAGTTTTGCTACTGCGGGTAACACCAGATTCCAGAGGAACCAATCCACCTCCCTTATCCAATTCCTAATTATTGCTGCAGCTTTAATCTTTTCTTTGAGCACAGCCCTTCAAACTCTAAAATGAATACCCTCTATAAAAGCTGTTGCAATTTTTTTCTTGAACTATATATTGGGACCACTGAAAATATGAAATTAAATTGTCCACATTGACTGCAATAAAGCATTACGGTATTAACAAACCACTAATACTTAGGGATAATTCTTATACAGGTTAACTCTGTGGGCTCTGGTGTACACTGGAGATTTTAGTAGTTTCAATTATTTATATCTTTTTTTTGTTGCTTCCAAAAAAACTCTTAGTAGAAATACTATACAGTGGTCTTTGCAGAAAAGCAGTATCATTCAACACGAAACAGCTGAATTAGTGCAGGTTGCTAAACCATCTGTGACAAGAGTTTGCATACTCTGTAGCTCTGGTCATTGGCTCATTTTGGGGAAAATCACCTGCTGTCAAATAAACTTTATTCACGTGACTATTCCTAATGTAGCTGTGAATGCCAATGTGAATAACAGCTGCACATTTAAGCATCCAAGTGTCTAAATCCTGGGAAGAAAACTTCCTGGTACTAAATACAAAAGGAAAATACCTAGTTTAAAGGAGTCCAGGGTGGTAGTAGTAGTAGTTTTACTTGCTCTATAATTATCCCAAATAGAGGACTGTTTGTGCTACAACAGCAGTCAAAATTCACAGAAAGAAACATTTCTGAGGAATAATGCTCTTGGGTTTGACAAAGCTTCAGAAATGCAAATGAAAGCCTCAGAAATGATCTGCATAGGACAATTCCCAATTAATGTCTATTTTAATTCCTGAACTTTGCAGTTATAAACATAATTTCACATCTTTATAGGGCAGAAAATGCCTATGGAATGTTACTTGAAAAAAAAGACAGATAACTAGTGTAATTGTATTTAAAGCATGAAGTAAATCTATAAATGATGTTTATTGCTGTTACACTTTAATTGAGATGCCCTATTTTCATCGTTGACACCCTGAATTCTCTTAAGAAGGGGCACATGCACTGAAAAACAATTTCTAAAGATCAAGATCAGTCAGGCATGTCACTCTGAGTTGCTGTCTTCTGTTGATTTCCCCATTCCACCCTCTTTCTGGCCTCTAGTAACATCAGTAATAAGCCTGACATATTTCTCAGGATATGTAAGGGCCAGGAATGCTAAACTGAACTTGTGCATCCACAATTTTGCTTATAAGACTAGATTTCTCTTCCTCTGGAAAGAAGGAAATAAGAATTCCAGTTAAGTATTCCTACACAAAGCAAATCATAGAATGAACAACATCTAAATACAGCTTGAATGATAACTCAACTATCTTGTTGTAATTAAAACAAAGCAAACTTTATGTACAGGTCATCAAGAGCAACTGAATTAGAAAATTAACATTACAATTCATCTGACTAAAAAATTCAAGATAGACTTTAAAGGACAGGTATGATTATCCTTTCATAAAGATTGCAGTATATAATTTATTTTTTCAAAGGACACCTTTTGTAATTCCACAGATCACAAAAACAGGAGATCATCATGATGTCAGGTCTACTGATAGGTAAATAAAAACAAAGACTGAAAACCTTGGATCCATAAAAACAATTACTGCTTCACTGTCTATGCCAGATGCTTCTGTCACTATTCCTGAACAATTCCCTGGGACAAGTTCATGCTCAACAGCTAGAAAGATGACTCTTTTCACTAAAACAATTAAATAATGCAGTTTCTCCTGTTTCTCAGAATTTCATAATCTACTAGGCTTCAGCTACAATATTCAAGCTCTATAAATAATTTCTGATAAAGTTGCATCACAGATAAGTTTGATTATTCTTCTCCATTATTTTATGAACACCATACTGGATTAGCATTCTTACAATAACACCTCATAGTAATGGAATACTAAACTGTACTGTCTGGCATTAGATTTATTCTCAATAAGACAAGCAGTTTGCATCTCTTAATTGCTCTTGTTGTACAAATCAGAATCCCACCTTGCAGTTTCCACTAGAATAAACCATCCCACATTCATGAAATGTAGTAAGAATTTTTATACCACAGATATAATACACATCTACACTTCAAAAGTTTATATAATCAGTTATTTCCTGGTGAATTTGGGTGGGTTGCACAGCTAGTAATGCACAGCACTTCTAATTCACACAGTCTGGCCTAAGATAAGCACACAGAGTAGATGGAGTGAGGGGAAAATACAAAGGGTTAACATTTTAGCATGAAAATTGCATTATTAATAATGTAAAAGTTCACTTTGTCTTCAGCTGTTCCAGGAATGATGAGTTGATGAACAAAGCAATTCAAAACTGAGGTACACCAACAATTTATCAAGGTACCTCTGGACTGAAGCTCTACTATCCATCATGTCAGTCCCTCTCCCTAATTTACATTGCAATCTCTATCATCATCCATGTCATTAATAAAGATCATGAATAATATGGGCCCCAAAGCTGACCCCTGGGGTGCAACAATCATTCAGCAGCTGAATGTCAAGATGTTGATCACTATCATTTGAGACCAACAGTGCAGCCAAGTTTCCAACCCATTCAGCAGTCTGTTCATCAAGCCTAGACTTCCTTAGCTTCCAAAGAAGAATGTTACAAGATACAGTGACAAAAGTCTCACTAAATCATGGTGTATTGCATTCACTGCTCCTCCTTTATTTGCATAATCACTCATTTCCATACAGAAGGCAATCACATTTGTCAATCATGACTTGCACTTAAGAAATCCATTTGACTACTCCTGATTACCTTCTTGACCTTCATGGGCTTGGACATGGACTGTAAGAGAATGTGCAAATCATGAGCTATACACCCTGCAAAAGGAAATGTCCAATGACCCCACCAGGGATTCAGCTGAGGCTGGTAATCCTACTGATCCTTCAGACTCCCTTCTATCACTTTTCAAAGGAGGAAACAAAAAAAGCCTTTTCCCAGTCAATAGAAAAATCCCCTGATCAACATGAATTTCCATAGAAAACAGTCTTGCAATCATATTTGCCAACTGTTTTATTACATTGTGAATTTCATCTGGATTTGTGAATCTGAATACATCCAGCTGCTCTAAGTCCACAGCCTGTCACTCCCCTACAGGCTGCACATTTCCCTCTCAAAACCAGAAGTTCATCTACCACAGCATTCATCCAATTGCTGAGGCTCTTGCCATTCAGACTGCAGTGCCAGGGAGAAACTTCAATTCCTGACTGCCTCAGACCAGAGCTGTAGCTTCCACTCTCACAGCTTCCATTTGGATTACACAAGTGATGACTGCACAATCTGAATGACTGCCCAAGAGCAGCTCCTGTGCTGTGCAGTCAATTTTTATGCTTCCTTTTCTACTGTGGGAAGCACTCTGGAGCCGTGTGTATGTGCACTGAATGCCACCTGCTGCAGCACCTGCCCTGTCTCCATGTGCAGAGCCAGGCTGCAGTGCTCCTCGGCACTTCAGGACACCTAGATACCAGACATGCAGGAAGCAGGACAAGACACTGTTTCTCTTGATTCCAGGATCCCCCCTGTCTGCCAGATACCCTGCTCAGCAGCTGAACTTTGGCAGTGTCCCCAAGATCCTGGCCATGATTCACTTAGCCTGTAAGCACTGAATATTTTGCTTGCTGTTGCTTCTTTCAATGTTTTCCAGAGGAGAATATCACTGAAATTCACAAAAGATCTGGTCATTCACAAATGGTACTCTGTTTTGTGACAGTCATGAATGAAAATATTTCAGCAGTTAAACAGGGGAAGCTGCACTGAAGTCTGACAGAAAAAACCTTGTCAGCAAAAGTACAGTGTTTACTCATGAGACCAAGATGTTCTTGACCTTTTAGGTAAACATATTTCCAAGATCCCCCATACATGAACTGTGTATGTGGACAAAACTGTATTTCTTTAATTCATATTCAGAAGGTAGGGTTAAAAAGTGTGACTTTAGTGCAACAAATAAATGAATCTATAGCTTTTAAGAATCACATTTCTTCACTAATTCTATGTGCCACACACCCCGAATCACAGCACGAGTTTGTAAACACGGCTTAAAACTTACCTTTGAACAGGCTAGATTTTGCTATTTTCTTACTCTTTTGTTGCTATTTTTCTTACATTTATTTATTTATGAAGATAATACTGGAAGGTTTATCTTCAATTTTTGTTATTTGTAGATGCTGGGACATGCTTTGGCACCAGCTACCTACACGTTATGTTCGAGTAGGTGGAGATTCAGAAAACCTTTTAAAGCCTTCTGATGCACTGGAAGTGAAACTTCCTCTTTGACTGAGTAAATTTAATCATCAATGAGAATGTGGGATTTAGAACCTGAGTTCTTACAGCATTTGTGAAATCCCAGTATGGACAGTTACTTATTGATCTCTGATAATTCTGGATCTCATATTATCCTTTAGAGCATGTTTGAAAATATTGATGAAACATACCTGGAAGGTCACCAGAAAAAAAAACAAAAAAATCACAAATAAAACCTTAAAAATATTTCGCCCTTGCTCTTTTACTAACTTCTTTAGTTATCGAGAATCTGACTAAATAATAAAATATTTTAAGGTAATTAAGGAACAGAAGCAAAGTAAAGCATTAGCTATGTGGCTTAGGCACAGCTACCAAAACACATCCCAGGAGTCTCCTGTTGCCAAAATGCTACAATGCAGTACAGAGCCAGCAAGCAGCTGCCCATCCACGAGGCAGCAGCATGACTTAAGAAGTCTTCTGTGAACAGTTGTTATAGGTTTGTGTTCTTTCCTATCTCCCACAGCACACTCTACAGAATTTTCAGGGCGGATGTGGACAATACACAAGAACTCGATTGCCGAAAAACAGAATGAGGAAAACTTAATTGCATCCCTTTCACACTTTTAATGGAACCCAAGGAGCTTAAATTCCTTCCCTCACTCAAAAAAAAAAAAAAGAAAAAAGAAAAATCCAAACCCCTGTACCTGCCAGCACGATATCTACCACCACGTTTTCAGTGGTTGGGTTTTCGAAGGGTATCATGGTGGAGGAGTACTCGCCAATGCAGGCACTTATGGTGGTTGCTTCCATGCGCTGAGGAGGAACTCCAGATCCCGTCAGGTGAAATACCCGCTCTCCAAACTGTGAACCAAACGTGCCATTATTTATTATTTGATGACTCGGACCTGTACATTTTAAACTATTTTGCCTACTTCTTTAACTGTTCTGGGTCTCTGCTATAAGTGAATGTTAATTTTTTGCTTTCCTTTCCTTTCTTCAAGCTGTTGTTACTCTAAATATTGCTATCTGGAAATCAACCAGACATATTCACATCTCTGTTTTGTGTTTAATTTCTGTCCTACTTCAAGCACATAGTATTTAAATTCCATCCAGCTACTCAGAGCTTTCAGTGTAGAGAATGGAAAGTTGTAGGTGATTGTAAAAGCAAATTCAAAGCACATATATAAAAACCTGAAAGCAGATGAAGTGAGAAGTTCTCTCAAGAACAAAAAAGAAGAAAAAATAATTCTGTGATGGGACAGCAGTAGAATCACACAAAAAGCTAAAAATGTTACTCCAAAGATAATAATGAACATTTCCCTTATGACACAGAAAAAATCAAGGATGTTGGAAAGAAACAGTAGATCTAAGATTTCCATGGACCATCAGGTTTCAGAGAAGATAAGGACATTGTGTCCTCTTGAACTGACCTTGGATAGATACTATTCACATTAGAATTGCTGTCTTCTTGTTCTTATCCTTAATAAATATTTAGGAGAGATTCTGAAAATAAATGTTGTAACAACACCACCTGCAAATAACCTGTCTGTTCAACAAACTTTTTCAGGAAAAAAAATTGCCACATGACTTCCTTCAGTATTTGTTTCCATCATATAAAAGAATATTTGCTTTTTTAGAATTACTTAAAACACTACTGAAAACTGCTGGTAGCACTCAACTGGAATAATTCACAAGTCAGCAGTCTTTTAGGATAACTGAAACTCAAAAAAAAAAAAAAAACACAGAGAGGAAATTGCACAGAAAGCAAAGGCTTCATTTAACCACATCTTGCATGACAAAATATTACCATTTACATTGTACTATCAGTTTTTCTTTTTTATTCCAGCTGTAATTTTAAAAGTCAGTAGGTCATGTTGATGATTCATGCCTCTTTATTTACTTGTTTCTCGTTCAGCTTTAGGAAAATTCACAGAGAAAAAAGAAGGCAACAATTCTAAGGTGTGAAAAGTAAGAAACATTTTCAGATAAAATGAAAAATCCACTTTATCAAGTTTGTGACCTAAAATTCGGATTGGAAAAGAAAAGGAAACAATTTAATTTTTGGGGGGCTGGGAAAAACATCAAGAAATTTAATTTTAGAGGTGACACTCCTAAGAAGTGCCAATCTTCTAGTGTTAAAACCAGCAGAACTCATTATTGAACAAGCTGAAATTATTCATTACATGCTCTAGCTCCTAGGCCATTATATCACATTTTAATATTGTAAACAGAATAATTTCTGTGGAAAACTAAGGATAAAACAAATTATAAGTTTTGAACATCTTCATGTTTGCTCTTTCATTATGCATCCAGTCCCTAAACTTCCCCTTGACCTACAGGCCTATCATAAAAAGTATCTAACCCAAATCCCAAGTGTTGTGGGCAAAAGCACATTATCCTACCTTTGGGCATTTGAAGGTTATTGTCGCCTTGTGATTGCGTCTTCCAAGGGCAGAAGGAAAGAATCTCACAGGCAGCTGAGTGGTGGAATGAGGAGGAATACTCAGCTGTACAAACACAAGAAAAAAGCAAAAGAAGGAGGGGTAAGGGAGAGGAAATCAATTTTTCTGAGTCCGTTTCTGTTTTGTACTTTGTACCAACAGTGTTGATGTGTATGTGATTAATGTGTTCCACCAGATGCGTTTTCCCCTCTCAGCCAGCATGGGCTGAGAAGGCAGTGAGTTATTGCGGCCAACAATCCCAGGGCAGTCCCTGCACATCCACAGCTCCAGGGCTGGGGCTAGGACTGCTCCAAGGACATGGGCAGCAGCTCTCAAACACCATTCCAACAGCACCCGGTGTCTGATTGTACTGATGACACTGAAGGTTGTCGCAGTGACCTCCACAGACACAAACTGTCTTGGAAGGGAAATACATGCCAGCTTTTAATAAACCAGGGCTTTGTCCCTCTTCTGCTTATCTTTAGCAAAACCAACACTGTAAACAACATTGTGAGTTTTCTCTTCACCTGAAGTATTCTACTTGAGACTCAACTGCAAAGGCAAAAGCTAAGTAGCTGACTACAATGGATTGATCTCTGTTTTCAAGGACCAGTTAAGCAGTAAATGAATTGAATTATGAACAGTAAAAATGCCAATGCATTTAGAGAGTGATCAGCCAGAACCACTGAATACACAATTACTATGACTATGTCTTTAAAAAAAAAATGTATTAGCCTTTAATATTATACACGTGTAAATAATATTTGCATGTAAGAAGAGATAACAAGGCAATTGATTGATATCATGAGCAGTTAACCTGTGTTTCATAAAATGAATATAATTTGTAATAAATGAATGCCAAACAACACCCTACAACGAAACACACATATAACTGACAAAACACACATATAACTACCAACTCCTAGTGTTCCAACACAACTGAAATAGGACTCCAGGAGAAGGCAGTGTCCAAGGGTGCGCCATCTTTTAAGCTCCACAGCCTTCATTGGCCCGCCCCCCGTTGGGCCTTCCAGTCAGTTGGCCAATCAGGGGCCAGTTAGTGCTGCCCTGGTGTGTGATTGATGGATTACTGTCCGGGGTTACCTTTTGGTGCTTGTATCCCCAACCGTGAGTTCTGTTTATGCTTGGTATTATGTTCTGTGCTTTCAGGACTGACTCTGAAAGTAAAGGTTTGTTTTGTCTTGTTATCAGCCGGCTCACCTCCCCCATGGTCTGTGTTTAGGAGAGGCTAGGCTTTCCTTGCTTGCTTGCAGGCTTGCTTGCTTTCACTTTGCTCTTGCTCCTACTTTTTGCTTTTNTGATTGATTGATTGATTGATTGACAGCTCAGCCAGGCTGGAGGTCTGGAGTCACTGTTTTCCTGCAAAGCAAGGCCTGGCCTGTCCCCAACCCCACACACATGGAGGCGTTGTCTTGGGACATGGATCTCATCCAATCTCTGGCAATGTCTTTGCTGCTTTTCCTCACTGCCCCATGGCTTTCCTGCCATCGCAGAGCTGGGCCCAGGCATGAGCCATGGCATCCCTGGTCTTGCCAGGCATCCCCTGGGTGTATTTATAGCATATAAATACTTACCTGGAATAAAACACTGATCCTTCTAGACAGTGTTAAAATGATAACGTATAAAAACAAATCTTTAATTGAAAGGCCTTTGGGGTGCACAATATGGCAACATGCACACGTAATGCAGTAATTCTACAATTTTTATAAGGTTAATTGATTAGTATAGCTATCAAATATTGTTCAATTAGAAGAGCAGTTGGTTGGGTAATTTGACCCCAGGTACTCTCCACTGGAATTAGTCATATTTGCCCCATTTCTTGTTGTGTCTTCTCAGATTCTGGTTGGAAAACAAAACGTCTTTGTTGTAGGTTTTCTTCTTGAAAATAAGACTAAACAGTATTTCAAGAATGTGTTAGAAGATTAGCTTATTGCTCTAAAATGTATGGAAAGAAGGGTAGGAAAAGTACTAGAAGCTACAACCATTTATTAGCAGTCTCCAAAGCCACAAATACATGAAAATATATAAAAAGCTAAAAATTGTGAGTCATCAGTAGCAGCTCAGTGAGGGACGGGGATGTTGATGTGATATTCCTGCTGATGGCAGTGGAAGGCAGGTTGTGCAGAAGAGAGGACAGAGCTAAGGTGTGCTCAACTAACACACAAAAGTTGAAATGTTATTTTCTTTTTTTGGGGAGAAAGTTTTAAAGTAATTCATCGGACTACTGCCATAACAGTTAATTAAACTTTCATTTGCAGACCAGTTCCTACCTACTAGTCAGACCCATTTATCAAATTAAGACCTACAAATGGAAAAAGAACCATAGTAGAAAACACCCCCTCCCAAATACTTCTGAATAAAATGACAAAGTAAGTAAAGACAGGATGGCATAGAATAAGACTACATAATTAAATTAACACTAAGATTTTTAAATAATTAGTAATTTCAGTAAGACATCCACATTATTCAGAATAACAACTCTTCCACAGAGATGCAAACAGACAGGAGTTCGATTTCCAGTAAGCATTACTTGACATATTATCATTACTCAGAAAATGCACTGCCACAGTGAATCAAAATAATCAACATGGAGTTATGATAATCCAGCAGACTGCCTACTCTGAAAGCAGAAAGAACTGTTAATTTTTATGCTATCAACTTGGTTTTTAAAATTCATCTTGTATTATATAGTATGATGCTCTGTGAACCCAAAAAATAATTTGCTTTGAAATAACCTGGGCAATAAACCTACTTACTTTCTACTGAAAGCCAAAATAAAAATTGCTTTTAAAACTAGTATTGAGAAATAATGCTAAACAATCTATTTTAAGAAGGTCACAGAACCATTCAATCATTCCATTAAATATGCTGATGCTAACACATCTCCTGCCTTTCATCTTGTTTACATAAACAAGTGGCTTCCACAGTACTCATATGTGAAAAGGAACTGATACCATTGCTCTTCATAAGATCTCAGATATAACAGTTCAAATACAGAAACTGAGTCTGAAGTTAACTACAAATGCATTATTTCTGTTACAAAATGAAGAAAGGAGGGGAATATTTCATCAAATCTAAAAGCTTGCTCTCTACTCTGTACAAAACAATACTCGTGGTCATTAGGAAGATCATTAAAGCTTGCACACAGAGATTGCATTCCTCTCTGCCAGCCCTTTTCTATTAAGTTATGTGTCCTCAATAAAAATTGTGTTTCAAAGTCAATCAGGAAAGAACACAGCTTAATGGAAAAGGTTTAGGCTAGCTATAAGCCAGGAGAATGCAAACTGAAGACTTACAGTGACAGTATGTTTCTTTTTTGGCCATAGAGAGGATCCTGTTTGTAAGACTTTTTTGTACATTGTAAATATATATGTATATCAATATAATACACATATATGTGAAACACATCAGTGTTTTCATATAGAGGATAAGTAGTAAATTGGGGAACATATTATTGATGACTGAAAATTTTCAGCTGGTGAATGCTGAACTTGAATCCTTTTCTGGTAAAGACAAAGAAACAGTCAGGACAGAAACACAAAACTCAACATCCCAATGGCTTTTTCCCCAGATACCCCTAATACCCAATATGCTAATGAAAAATAAGTTGGAATTTTACAGTAAACTTATGTAAATTCACTTTCATTCCAGCTTTTAGATCATTTGGCAGCATTTATAAAGTTAGTTTCAGGTTGACAAGAAGGGAAACAAAAATTAGGTGTAGCTTGTTAAAAATAAAAAAAAAAACAAGAAAGGAAAAAAACACATGAAAATCCAAATCCCATGAAAGGGAATCCTTGAAGACTGCTATCAAATTTTTGAAAGAAAACCACTATTTTATATTCCATTTAAACTGACTTTGGCTACAATTGCAAAGCCACTAGTAAGATACGCAGTCTTTTCTCATTTTTATCAGTTTACAAAGGGTAGCAGAACTGCTTCTAATTGACATGAAGCTGACAAAGGATTTGAAGCCATTGAATTTCATTTAGACTTCATTATGCACCGTGAAGTTCAGGAATACTTGAGCCTAATCCAACCAGACCTCAGGAAAGTATATTATTAATGATGTCCATGCTTGAAGTAGAATCAGATCTATAGAAAATAATCCCTTGTGATATTTCAGTAATGCTCATTGTTCCAAACTGAAACTGGGACAAACTTCCACACACATGGAAATATGATAATAATATTGGATTTTCTTTCTAAATTCTGAAATATTAGTCAAAATTTTGGTTACTAATTTTAGGCAAATAAGGGAAGAAAAAAAATTTCTTTGATATCACTGTTGAATCTGGTTTATTTAGCATAACTCAGGGACTGAAGAAATTGATTTGAGACATTTTTTGATCAACAGTCCAGTACATTCAAATGTCCTACATCTTAGATGACATAAAAACAAATATGGAAATTTACATGAAATATAGAAGTTATTGACCTGACTCTACTAACTGCCTTCAAATATAAAGTATTTCCATTGGAAAATCCCATCTTCAATCTATTGTTCAAATAACTTATTCTTTTCTGTTGCCTTTCATCTGAGGGTTGCACAAATCAGAATCTTTGTGCTGACAAGAAAGCATTATTTGCTTTAAAGGAGCAGAAACTTGAACGATTGAGATGGGAACCTTCTTCCACACATAGCAAAGGCTTTGAAATGGATATTAATACAAACCAATACCTGAAACACGGTGCATGGTTTATGAGCAGTAATCTGGAAGTTGAATGCAGTGTTGTGTGAAGGTACTAAACCTAGGATGCAAAATATTCAGGAAAAGCAAGAACATCTGCAGTGCTGTGTCCAGTTCTGGGCTCCCCAGTCCAAGAAAGACATAGAATTACTGGAGAGGGTCCAGGAGAGGCCACAAATGTGATTGGGGGTCTGGAGCATCTCCTATGAGGAGAGACTGCAGGAGCTGGGACTGGTTAGTCTGGAGAAGAGACAGCTGAGAGGGGACCTCATCAATGTGTACAAGTATCTTAAGGGCAAATCCCAAACTCTTTCCAGTGTTTCCCAGTGACAGGAAGTTCCAGCTCAATATGTAGGAAAACTTCTTCCCTGTGAGGGTGACCAAACCTGGAACAGGCTGCCCAGAGAAGCTGGAGTCTCCATCTCTGGATATATTCAAACTGTGCCTGGACACAATCCCGTGCAACCTCCTCTGGGTGAACCTGCTTTAGCAAGGGGGTTGGATTAGATGGTCTCCACCCCAACCATTCTGTGATTCTGTGATATAAATACCACCCCTTGACTTTGTCACCAAAACTGAAGGAAATCACATAACCTCTCCCAACATGGATCTGTAATAGAAGAAATAGGTTCATAAAGGGACAGCTACATGAAATAAATATTAAGTAGTTGCATATAGCAACCAAAGCTATCCTGTAACTGGAACTACTGTAATTAACAAGGAACATTTCAGAATTCAGTCCATAAATGATATACAGGACTGACGATTATAATAAAAATGAAAGAGAGAAAATTACTGCAGTTAGTGTTGAATATGTCTTTTCCTGTACAATGTAACATAGCTATTGTTGATATATGAATCTCTGGTGATAAATTATGAGAGCAGAGAGAATTTTTTCTTGTTAATTTCCTGCACACGGTAATATGCAATCTGCAGCAGCCAAAAGTCACTATAGTTAAACCTAACTGACTGTGTCAATGACCTCAACATAATACATATATAATACTCCCAGACAATTAATATACTTTGTACCCATTATGTTTCTAAGCTCCTATTCAAATACCAATTCATTAAATGATTAGTAATAGCATTTGTCAAGGTTTAACATAGTGTATAAAGATGTTTTATTATACATGACAGAAAAGAAAGACTAGAAAAAATGTTACATTTTATACTTTTAATTTAATGGAATCCTACGTAGCAATATATAGGGGAGCTGAGTAAGTTTTATCTCCTTTAGCTGTTACCATCAGAGCCCATTTTAGGAACGTTTGGTCTGGCTGTACTGCTATATTTGAGGCTGAAAGCTGTTTAGTTTCTGAAAACTGAACCTATAATGACTATGTATCATTCCTCTATTTTCTCCATGTGGTCTTTTGTATATTCTTAGTTTTATTTTATTACAATGTTCCTCTCCTCTCTCTTTGACCCTTAAACCATTTTGTAGGAATAGAATCATAAAATTGTGGAATAGTTTGCATTGGAAGGGACCAACCAACTCTGGTGTCTTCCCTGTCTTTACCTTCTTCATGTTGAGAAAAGGCACCATTTCTCCATTTCTTTCCTGTTTCTTTTTTCTTTCTTTCTTTCTTTCTTTTTTTTTTTTCCATGTTAAAGGTTCTGAATTCATATCCTAAGAGGCCATGATGGAGGCACTCAATACCACTCATTCAGATGCAGAGTTTCCATGCATCTGCCCTCCCTTTTCTCATCTCATCATGAAAAAGTCACATGTTTCATAGAATTAACTTAATAATATCCAAAGAATTGCTTATGGGGCCTGTACTATTAACTAGCATTCAGTGGTCAATAACAAATATTTTTCTGAACCCTGACCACCTAGAACTCTAGAAAATGGCAATGAAAATATAAAAGCTGAGCCAGTCTACACAATTGTTATTCCTAGAAAGGACATAAATGTTAGGCAGCAAGATGGAAGGGCTTCTGTGATAGAGGAGGAAAAAGTGGAGTAAATAACAACAAGAGGGTTAAGATTTGCTCTGTAGAAATCACTTTCAAGGTATCTGTGAGTTTGAAGAATAAAATAATTCTTGGTATTTGCTTGAAGCTTCTTTGCAGCTATACTGATCAAATTATTATTCATAGTCCTTAAGCAAGTTTCTTATAACTGCCATGAGATATTATTGTATTCTTCCATTAATAGTTTCTCTACTAACCTAAATATTTACCTAGTTATCCTGTTGATTATTAGATACTTAGGAAGCTTCTAGCCAGCTGGTTTGTTTACAACTTCTCTTTCTAATATCTCCTGAATTATTTACAACCTACACTGCAGTCCTGCTCAAAATCATTCTACAAAGCATTCCAGGAAAAAAACAAACATCTGTACTTCAGCTTGAGTTGCTTTTCATGTTTAATTGTTTTCTTCCTCAGGCTATAAAATCTCTAAAATACATACTTAAAATGTCTAAAAGATTGTATATTTTGAACCCACAGTAAAATACATCATTCAATTTGTTTTAAAAAGAAGGCTCTCTTCTATCTTTTTTGTGAAAACGCAGAAATCTTACTTACAGGTTGTTTTGGGTCAGTCTCAGCTGCAAAATGGCTGGGATCACTGTTAACCATTTTTAACATCAGAGCTTCATGAGTAGGATTAGCAAGAGGTATGTGTATATAAGCCCATCTGGAAAAAACAATATACACAATGATGATTAATTACAAAGCTTCTTCCATGACATGTCATTATCCATAGGGGTTTATTTCCTAAAAAATTCTGGATTTTTTATTTTAAAAATAATAATTAAGTTTTATTGCATTTGCACTTCTTCACTGGTGAGGAAATGTATTTAGTAACGTCAAATATTATTAAAAATCACTATTAATAACAAAAAATCCTGAATTCATTCAGTGTTTCATTTTGTTAATTTGTTATGTTGTTTATTACAGCATAATCATAGAATCATTATGTTGCATATGTAGATTATATATTTTAATGAGAATAGTGACCCTCCCAGAACAAACTCTGGAGTATGCTGTTTGCCTAAGTGTTATGCTTTAAATCAGCTGGCCCTCTATTTTACAGAATTTATTTCTTTATTTTCCAGTTAAAGAATATTCATGAGATACTTTCAATAGGGAGAAAATTTAAAAAATAATTCACAAGACTCCCAACATTTCCTCTACTCTGGTCAAAATACTAAATTTTTTGGTTTTAGCAAAGTTATATAACTATAAATCACATTCTTGTTGTAATACTAAGGGACACAGAGAACAGATTCAAGGTGAATAAGTGAAAACAGTAAATAAGAAAAGTTTGAAAAATGAGATACATATATTGGTTTTGCTGCAATTTATCTCCTAATGGATATTCCCTCTAGTCAAAGCTGTGGCAGGTCAACTGCCAGATCGCTCCATATATTTATCATCTGGAAAAAATTAGTCCGTTAATCATAGCTAAATCAGTTAGGAAAAAGAAAATATAATAAGCAACATTCAGAAGATATTTCAGTCCATCTTTATGACTGTAACTTCAGACCCTAAAACCTGTTCACAGGTGGACTCCTTCCAACCCATGCAGTGACATAAATCCCCAGCAGTGAGCAGCAGACTTGTTTCTGACTAGCACTGTCAAAGAATTGTATCATTGAGATCTCAAAACCTGAGAGTAAAGAAATATTAGGAAACTTTCACTCAGGACCTTCAGACTCATTTGCTAATTCCCATTTTTCACATTTACTATCTCTACCCTTTATATTTTTTTTTTTTTGGTCTGGTCTCTTTCATATGTAATATTTTGTCAAAGGCAAAACTAAGTTGGAATATAAGAAATTTCAAAATTTCAGTAAGGAATTCCTCAACTGTTAGAGGTTCTTCAAGTCATCAAAATCCTGACACCCCACACAGATTGACTATTTTAGTTATGCTGAAAAAATTGTTGCATATGGCAGTAAATTCCAGATCCCTGTGAACATCATTCAACTGAATCATCTTCAATGACTCCACTGTGGAGCCCATAACAGGATGGATAAGGAAAGATTAAAAATACCAGGGAGAAGGTTTCCTTCCTTAGAGACATATGCTAAGGGATGTGTTAAATCTACCTTGAGACAAACAAAAAGCAGATCTGACTGTGATAGCCCCAGAATTTTAGGGAATCTGAAGAAGGGTTAAAGGATAAATTGTTAGAATTTTTTTCTTTTCTCTTCAAAAATTGGCTAGAAATTGATTCTAAGTTATCAGTGGGTTCTTGGCTCCTAATTCAATTCCAGGTAATGTTACAAGGACATAAATTCCTAAATTTTTCAGATCAATAGAAAAAAGAATATAGGCGAGGACACAATGAAAAACATTATTCTTATATTCATATGCTAATGCTTCTTCTGCATTCAAGGAAAAGGTGGTAGAATGGAAGTTAATCTGTTAAAAACTACAACTCTTTACCAACAAAAAATGCTTCAAACATTTGATGACATTTACAGTTCACATCTCTGGGTACACAGCAAGGAAGTACATCCATTAAAAAAACTCCCAAATTGATATCTTTCTTAGACAATCCACAGATGTCTACCTGCACTGCCCATACATGTTCAACATACATTAATGCAGCCAATTTACTTGGACTGTCTCATCTTTTCCCAGAGGAAATTCCCAGTAAATTGAACTGTAGCCTCAATGCCATCATTGACTGCCATTGTCCAACACTTTGCACTTCAAGAAGAGTGTTGATGACATTATGCTGAAACTGCTGGACACCACTGAAAAGAGCCTGGCACTGTCCTCTTGGCACCCACTTTCGTGATATTTATGTGTATGGATGAGATCCCAGCCTTCTCCTCTCCAGACTAAAGAGGGGCAGCTCTCACAGTCTCTCCTCATAAGAGAGATGCTCCAGACCCCTCATCATTCCTGTGGCCTCCACTGGACCCTCTCCAAAAGCTCCTTGTGTTTCTTGTGCTGAGGAGCCCAGAGCTGTCCAGAACTGGACACGGTGTTCCTCTGCATATTTACAGATACATAGGAACTACAACATGCATGTACTTGTAAAGGGAAGAGAAATCTCCCTTGAAAAAATAAAACATGAGCTTTGAGGAGTTTTATCTTTAGCTAGGAGTTTTGACAGGAAGAGTTGTAGTTAATGGAGGTAATCTTTCCCAACATGCATTTTACTTGCAGTAGGAAAGGATGACTTGCCATTTTCCACTAGACTATTTGTGCATGTAGTTTCCAGGCAGTGCATGCCAAAGAAAATTATGAGTGCCAGAAAGCCTGAATAAATATGTTTTAAGTAATTCCTAACTCCTAATAGCAATAGCCTACACAGTAGAGAAAAATTATGTTTTTTACTTCAGTCAGCCCAGAATTTTAAAGTAAAAGCCAGGAAACAGCACCTTTTTTCTTTAGAACATAATAACAAAGGCATTTTCAGTTATCTCCAGTCTGTGCACCATATTTGAACAGCAGAATATATTCACTCACAAAAATTTAACCAGGTATATTAACTACAGATTTAGTCAAAGATACACAGAAGTAAGTGGAATTTAGCATGCAGAAGAGCAGTGTGTCCACAGAAACAATCAGGAACTGGAGATAATATGTGAAAAGCACTACTGAAATTTTGACATTCTTCAAAGTCTTATAATCAAAGTTTTAGTTTATGTCTTGAAAGTCAGAAGTGAACTGAACATTGTGCTATCAAAATGCACATTGAAATTTTGTTGAAGGATGGTAATAATTGGGTTGATTTCTCTAAGGCATTCATTTCCTTAACACTTGCAGTGCTTCAACCATGTCTACCCCCAGGACCTGCAGGAAAGAAGCTGCATTATTTTTCCGTTTCTTGGGAGGTTAAAAGATATTGCTAACTGGAATACAAGCATTTGTAAAGCAGGATTGTCATTAAATTCTTAGTTCAGAGAGAAGAAAAGAAACAGAAAATAAAGCAAACCTACAGAGCTCTGCATAATGGATCTTGGTGCTTACATTCTGTAGTATTGTCAGAGTGATTTCTACATAAAAAGTTCAGAGAAAGTTTACATAGAGGCTAAAATTTAATTTCAGTCTTTTTTCTGCAAGGAATATTTCACCTACCTGCAAATATATCTAAAAAAATATTCTGCAAGCTACTACAGCAGACACAGAGCACTATTCTGAGTTTAAAATCTTCATATGTTTTCCATGATACTTAAAAGCAGTGTCCCAGTCCAACACTATGAACTACTCACTCACTTTCCAAGCTCACATCCTATATCAGGTAGCACAACTGGCGATGGCTTCTCTACATTGAACTTCAGGGCATACCAAAATTCTCCAACCACATCTGAGCGGAACATGACACTAAAAACAGATACATAAGCTTAATATGACAGCTGTTTCTTTCACATCATTAAAAAAACCCAAACAGATTAAAATTCAGGGGAAACCAAATGAGCTCAACACAGTGAGTTCTTTAATTAGATTATACTTTAACACTTCTCACTGGCATCTGAATTCACCTACCAAGTCTAATAATATTTAGAATTAGTGATGCAAGAAAATCTCTTCATCTTTCTTAAATTCTACCAATAAAATTCATTTGTTGCTTGTAGTTTATTGTTTGTTAGCTTGCTTTTATCAAAAATACAACTCAAACATATTTCAGCTTATAAGAGTAAGCTTTAATTTCATTTCAATATCACAGTATTTTCTTTTTAGTCATTTTGAAGGCCAAAGTAACAGAAATACTATACACTAATTTCAAAAAGGAAAATATTTTCAAATCTAGTGATAAAAACTGAGGAATAGATATAGACACATTCCTATGAGCATGGCAAAGAGATACACTTCAAGAAATATTCAATATATTGTTTTGATACACAAACAAGGATTGTCATGACTGAAAATTGCTTGCTGCTAGGTGAGATATGTACAGCAATATATTTCAGTTACAGACATTCTAATACAGTCCTTTCCTACTGCAGAATTTCTTTTCTATTTCTTGAGGAATTTTTGAGTAGCTGAGTCATAATAATATTAAACCAAAGCATCGGAAGCATATAAAAACTTAGAAAAAATTCACTGTACAAACCCATGACCCTCTAAGGATAAGTTCTTTTTCTAAATTATAGATAACTATGTCTATTCCATGACTTTATGGTTCCAGACCATGCCATGTGCCAATAGAGCTTTTAAAGTGAATGTAAAACAGCTCTAGGAAAGGATCAACCATTTGAAAAGGTACACATGCCACAATCCCTCTTCCAACAGTTCTTCCCAGCTGCAACATAGCAAAGGAAACAGACCATGGCCTCAGAAAGAGAAGTTAATAGTGTGGATGTAATGTGGAAGTACCTCTGTCCACCTGTAACTACAATCTGTGGGAGCTATTGCAATTCAAAAAAGCTATTACACACTCCTAGAACAAAACTGCAAAACCATTTGGAGAATGTCCACATGTGCTTTATTTCATCTCTGCATATATTCCCTAAGCCCTAACCCACCAAAGCTGAGCCCAAAGTTTTGTCCTGCTAAAACAAACCTTCATTTTATTGTTTGGAAATTCTGCACTTGAGGAATACCAGAAATATTATCTGGTATGAAAAAAAAACGATGAGCTCTATTCTCATCTGCAGTTTAACATAGCATAATTTCTACGAATTCCCACTGGGGAAAAAAAAAAACAAAAAAACAAACCCACACAGCTTACTAGAGTTAAAACAGTACTCATTTTTATAAAACAGTATTATTTGAATCTGTATTACTCAATGATACCTGACATTATTCTGGTCTTTGGAAAAATCAATACAAGCAAATTGAATAAATCTCTGAATGGATTTGGACTTTGTAAATGTTCTTTCAAAACTGATGTCTCTGCCCTTCTCTTAAATCACCATCCCACCCTCCCCCCATCTCCATATTTTTGCCAGTCAGTTCAGATAACTGAAAAACAGGGAACTGTTTTTCAATCAGCCTTCAGACTAAATAATGCTTTGGTAACCAAATTCCAGGAAAATAAGCTTTGCAATTCTACACTGCTCAATTACTTGCTGAACTGTTTTAACTGAAACTAAGACCACGAGGTCATCTTTTTATTGCTAATTATCATACCTGGAAATTCACTGGGATTTCCACTGTAATGAAATTTTTTTAATTTAAAACCTCTCCATATTAATTTAGTAGATCATGGTTAAGTAATGGAAGATCATGAAGGTAAATGGATTTACGTAAATGGATTTATGTGAACAGAGTTAGAGGGTTTTCCACCAGCTTCAGTTATGCTTTTACAATTTCATTCCTTCTCAGAAAAAAAATGAAATTGCGCTAATCCCTTTATAGAACTTAAAAATTTACAAAACTATTAATATGAAGTTTTCAATGGGGGCTTCTAATATTAAGTAAGTTTCTAAAACATTGTTAACTAAATTGTAGTGAACTGGAATAACAAGGAGTTATTCTATTGTCTGTCAATAATGCTTTTCCTCTGAGACGAAAGCTGCTGTTAGGGATATAATACGTTTAAAGATGGAAATTTTCTTAATTCCATTTATTAACTTTTGTAGGGGGTTTTAGGGCAATATTTTTATCAAGTGACTTAGGTTTCAATGAAAGTAGTTCATTTATTAGAAAAACAGTCAGAGTCACAAGTATCAAAACTCTGCAACATACCTTCCAGCAAAAGAGCCAAGACGAGCTGCAGAAAACTGTAGGTGATATGAAAATGTTTGTTTGGGCCTGAGAATGAAAGATTTTTCTCCAAAAAGGGATGGATGGTCCAGCAGCACACTCATCTTGAGAACTTTATTGGTAGGATTAGTGATGGGAATATTAATTCCAACAGTATCCTAGAAGGAATTTTTAAAAAAAACAAAATCACAAAATTAATTATGAGCTATTACATGTCAAAGATATTTCTCAAACAAATGCAAAGTGCTTATTCATTGTTGACACTTATGCAAACTCACGCTGCACCTTTGTTTGATGTGTGAACTAACCCAAAAAAAAGCCGAGTTGCAGCAAGAAACATTTCAGACAATCTTCCAGTTGTAAACTCTTTAATTCCATATATACGGGAAAGTTCAAATCTTCCTGGCTGGTCTGCATTCTAACAGTCCACTTCACCTTCCAAGATATGTCCAAGGCTTGCCAAAGGCTTGCCAAAATACACCTTTCGAGCCCATCTGCTATCATCCCAAGCAGGTAAAACTCCAAACTGTCTCCCAACAGCCAAGCACAGACAATTGGAAATATCCACTTCGAAAGGGGGCCAACAATTAGGCTGAATTCTGCTGGATCTGTTCCCTTAATTTATAAATTAAATCACAATACCTGACATTAAAACACCACCACCCCAATAAATATTCCTTCTCTTATTCCTTCAGGCCATTCCCCTCACTAGTGAGCTCCATATCTTTGTTTAAAGTCTAAGGGAAGGACCATCTTTCCTTGACCATCTGGAAAACATTGATACTATTAAAGATGCATAAAAAACTCCCATTACTGTAATAAAACAGAGCCAAAATATGGCCTCATCAGATAAATATGCATATTTTACATGTGGAACACTTTTAGGATGAGCAGGAATTGGGCAGAGACAGCTCTCTCTGCACAACTTCTCCATTTCAGCAGAGTTCTCTTTGCTGTAAGGTTAGCAATGGTGTCAATTCATCCTATGTGCCCTGTGTGCATCAATACCAACACACTTCATAAAACAAAGCACTTTGAATAGACCAGAAGGAATATACTTATGAAGGCAGCACACTGTGATAATCCAGGAGGCACACCTGCAGTTTAAAATATATATGTTCTATTTATACATATTCATCCATAGAAAATACACAAAACCCAGAAATAAAGATATGTCTTTATTTCTCTGTACCTATATTTATGTCTACTCCTATTTTGGTCTCTTTCCTTTGCTCTAACCAAGCAGTTTATTTCAAAATGCATTTCAGTTTGGCATATTTTAGCATATAGTGACTTGCTTCTCACAGCAAAATTATTCCACAAACTTTTTTGTAAAAAGTAAATAATTCAAGTTGCAATATGAAAGGAGGAAAATATAAAATGCCTATTAAAATTAATAACACACTAAAAAATGAATATGAAATACTTTTATGACCCCACACAGAGCTGCCTCACACTGATTTCAGCCTGCCTATGATTTGGTAAATTTCTATATATTTCCATTTATAGACAATGACTACTGGAATATACATAAAAAACATTTAATGTTCTACAGATGGCAAGACTACACCAACAATTTAAATCATTTAAGTGCCTTGCATCAGTAAAATGGGATTTAAATTTGCCATAAAATATTTTAAAGCTCAGATTAATAGTTTTTACTGGTGTAAACAAGTTTCTAAATCTATCTACCATTTTATTGCCAAAGGCTTCATAACAATTTTATAGTAAACCATCTACATGCTGTGTTGAAGAAATACTTTTACAGTAAAAAGGAAATATGGGACGCCTGATTTAGGAAAAAAGCAGCAACTATCAAAGAAATCTTTTTAATTTTGTACACAAAGGAAAGTTTACATTGCCAGTATTATAATAAAACACTGTTCTCTTGCCAGTACAAAATGAATGCTTAAGATTATTTCCCTGGAATTTCCCAGGAAATTTGCCTGGAATTGCCATACACATTTCAATAATCTGCTACTTCATAGATGGTAATAAGAGCAGATATACGTTTACCAGCAGAATATAGATATAATTTTATTTTTTTTTTACATTTCTAGGCGTTATTGGATTATTATGGAGGCATAGAACTAGGATAAATAACAAAATGCTCATGCAATTGCAAAGAGTTATTTTTCTTGAAAGTACCATTTTATCAGACAGAATATGAAAGAGGAACATCACGGGCAATTTCCAAATGCATTTATAGTCATTAATTTAGTTCCACATTTCAGTGCTCAGTATTTTATAAACATTTTGACAGAGGAGAAATGTAAAAGTTGAAAAAAGAAGAAAATTAATCACTTTCCTCAAACATTTCTTATATCAAGGCTGCCAGTTGCCAAAGTAGAGCCACTTTTGTTCAATATGTCATGCTATTATTCCTTTAGAACTTTCAATTACCCACTTCTTGTCCAGTGCAGGTTATTTAAAATAATCTCACCAAAGTTAAAATTAAATAAAATTAAATGCAAATATGAGAAAACTTTTATTCTCTATGAAAATTGAAGAAACAGTCAACTAACACTTGATCCTGCATTAATAGCCTAAGTCTGTGCATGGGTTTAATATTTTGTAAACCAGACTCTGTTTCAAAAGATGCTCACCATCATCAGTTGATCATTTGTGATATTATACATGTTTGCTGAAATATTTTCCTGACATATTTTATGCCAAAGACTTTCTCATCATACTTTCTCTATTTCCTTCTTTGAGCAACTGGATCTAATTTATTTAAGTCCATAATATGCAATTTTACGTTTATGAATGTATACACTGCACTGAACTGATCCTCTTCTAAGTTCAACAAGGTAATTTGCAGGAAGATGGACACATTCTACAATTACTGTGCATAAAAATTCTGTGTGTTCCATCTTTAGTAATATCCTATTCTCACCATCAGCACTACCTGGCTAAAGTGTCTGAGAGACTAACTACAATTCTTATTTAAAATAATTGTTTTCAATTAAAATCCAGTTTCATTAAGGAGATGGCATTCATTCCACATTGTTTGAAACTTTTGCATTCCATAGACCTTGAGATGAAAGCATTTGTATTTGTTCCTGAGTTTGCCAGGCTGTGGCTATTAGAAGCAAATTTTCAAGTTGAGTAAGTAGCAAGAAAGTTATTTTTATAGGCCTGATGAGATAATGCAGCAGAAATTCTTCCCTTTGTAGGTTGTTGTCCAAATCATGGTTCTTCTAGATGGACATATAGTAAGTGCCTTCTTTCTCTGGGCTGCACCTGACAAGAAGGAATGTTGTTCACTCAATGACTGAACTTGGAATGGTGGCAATATTGTTGAACAAATAGATCTTGGCCCTCTCTCTTCCAAAATGATCAGTTTTCAGCATCCCCATCAGCATCTATATGTCAGTAGTAGGAGTTAGAGTCTCCTGTCGTATTCTCATTCTTAACTCATTTCTGTTTCTTGGAACAAAAGAGGCTCAAGTGAGTTGAGCAGCAGCAGTTGCTGGCAGAGTTTCAGGGTCATGCTGAACAGAGCTCAGCCCAGTTTGGTCAAACTACTTCTAGAAATCAGTTCTGGCTCTTGAACTGCTTGGTGCAAGGTGCCCCCAAGTGACACCTCAGTGCCCTTTTTTGCACACACACTGCCAACACAGACAGGCACATCCACACTCAGCTGAGCCTTTCTGGCACTGATCATGCACACATGGAGCTCCTGACCTCCTCTGACCTGAGGTGCTGAGTCCTGCAGGTCTCCTATTCGCTCCTAAGTCAATGGAGAAGATCTTTGTGAAGTGAACCATCTCCCTCACTGTACAATCTCCCTTTTTGCTTTTTGTTTGGTTTTTTTTGTTGTTGTTGTTGGGTTTTTTTTGTTTGTTTGTTTTTTGGTGGTTTTTTTTGTTTGTTTTTGTTTTGTTTTTGTTTGTTTTTGTTCTCTCTGAGATGTGAATGAATTGCCAATATAACTCTCTTCTTTCCATGTAGGGCTATAAGGCTAGACAACCACAGCATAGATACTATCCTGATACTGTAGTTTCCCATTTTCCTTGGCATATTTTGCACTACAAAATACCAGCTTCAAAAAGGCACCAACTGTTCATCAGCAGTGAAGTCTATCAGAACAGCAAATTGAACTGCTTGAAATTTAGGACTAAACACCTTAAGCAAATTATGTATTTGTAAAACTTGCTTAGCCAGGAATCCATTCTTATTACTATTGCCGTACAGGAAATTAACTAGAATGAAAAAATTTGCACAGGACATTTAATATCAGAAGCTAATAGGGCAGTGAGTTTCAGGTTTGAATTTACATATAAATTTACATAGAAAAACCACACCGAATTGAATTTCTTTTAGCTGAAATGTGCATTAGTGCCTAAGTAATAATGCCCTGAAACAGAATACAGCAGTGATTAGTTCATAAGTTATTACAATAATTCAAGCTCCCTGACTAAAAATTACTACACTGTTAACCTCTTAATGGGGCCTACATATCGTACCAAGAAAACAAACCGGGAAAACAATGTTTTGCAAGAGATGATTACAAAAAACAATTTTCTGAAATGGAAGAAAAGGAAGAGACTGAAAAAGCATTCCATCTAATGACTGAATCTATCTATGATGTCCTCAGCTGCACCAAAAGATACCACAACCCACACCAAACTGATATTACAATAATTTATACACCTATAGGAAAACTAATGAACTAAATAATACGCACATATTTGGATTTCCGTGTAAAGATAGATAGAAAAAGTTGTATTAAAGATGAGTTGAATGCTAAGTGAAGTGCTATTTTAAGATAATTATAAGAAGCACACCTGACAAGGGGATACAGACTAACTCAAAGTAAAATTAACATCCCAAATTCCCACAACTGAGAAAGTAATAACTATGTTCACATCTTAATGAATACTTTTTTGAATTTGAAATCAAGGGCACCTCTACAGCCATGGAGACTGAAACTGAAGCTCAATAACTTTCCATACTCCTGAGATCACAGGCAGATTTCCTTCTCAGATCCAGCAGTCTTATAAGAAGAAATTATCAATTATAGCTACTTTTTGCCAACATCTATACTGAAGATTGGCACTTCCAGCAATCAGCTCAGTTGCCCAAATCACCTCATACAGTAACCTGGATTATCAAAGCTCAGTTGAGTTTGACAGCCCTACTAAAAAATGTAGAAGTCAATCTTTTCCATTACCAGAATCAATGGGGAAGGAGATCATAGAATCATAGAATTGTTTGGGTTGGAAGAGACCTTAAAGACCATCTTGTTCAATGGGCAGGGACACCTTCCACTATCCCAGGTTGCTCAGATCTCCATCCAGCCTGGCCTTGAACACTTCCAGGGATGGGCCAGCCACAGCTTCTCAGGGCAACCTGTGCCAGCGCCTCACCACCTCCACAGTAAGAAACTTCCCCCTAATATCCAGTCTACTCTCTATCCATTTGAGTGACCCTCCCTTGTCCTGTCACTGCATGCTCCTGCAGCACATTTCTCTCCAGCTTTCCTGGAGGCTCCCTTCAGGTGCTGGAAGGCCACAATTAGGTCACCCTGCAGCCTTCTCTTCTCCAGGCTGAACAACCCCAGTTCTCTCAGCCTTTCCTCAGAGCAGAGATGCTCCCTCTAATCACCCTGGTGGCGTCCTCTGGGCTTTTTCCAGAGGTCCATGTCCCTCCTGTGCTGGGGCCTCAGAGCTGGATGCAGCACTGCTGGTGGGGTCTCAGCAGAGCAGAGCAGAGCAGAGCAGAGGGGCAGAATCCCCTCCCTCCCTCCCCTGCTGCCCACGCTCTGTTGATGCAGCCAAGGACACATTTGGCTTTCTGGACTGCAGAAAGATGGGCTGCTTCTGATATCTGACACTGAATTAATGTAACAAAGGACCAAATTAATCTTCAGAGGATTTTACAGGAAAATCATTTACACCTACTTTGTCATCAACATTTTTGGAAAGCATGACTCAGCAAATGACAGATTTCAGTACAGCCCCTATTCATCATTTTTATGGGTCACTTTGCTGTGCAGATGCATGCACACAATATATGAGGTGCCAATGATGGAAAACAGTTTGAATCAAATCAATAGATGTATTTACACTCCTTGGGTGATAGGACTATTTTGGGTGATGCAAATCCAGGCTGCATCTCTCAAAAACAGACATTCCTCTTTTTTTTCAGGTTGTCCTTTCTCCTTCAGAGACTGTCATATCCACAATACCAGAACAAAACACTTAAGGTCAGTATCACTCAATAAAAAGCACTAGAAAGTGCAACATCTCCAAGTAAAAAATGCACTGTCCTTAGACAATGAAGTCAAGAGATATCAGTGAGTACTGCATTTTCAAAGTCAGTTTTGTGTCATGGAGTTGTAATATCCAAACTCTTCTGCCAGTATGTCATCACACTAAGATACCTGCCCCAAAATCAGCCTCAAAATAGTGACAATCAGCATTTGTGACCCTTCCTTTAGGGAAGGTAAGGGGATACAAAATTAAGGATACTTTCAATTTCCAAATAGCTTCTGATATATCAGGTAGACTGTTCGCAAAACATGTCTTTTTCAATCATTTCTTTCTAATCTGGACTAAATCTTACTCTCAGAGATATTTTTGAATGTAATTCAGGTTAAATGTTTAAGTAAATCTGTGTCATTCCCTTATTTACCACTATTATCCCTGGACTTTGAATGTGTACAGCACTTCAAGGTTTAATTCCTGAACTACAACACGTAGCTGTAATTATTTTCTGCTGGTCTCACTGATTTGTTTTCAAGTGCTACATAAAGTCACAATAATGCCATAAATTCACAAATCCAATAGACTAGAAAATACTTTGAAAGGCTTGGTGAGTGCTGATGATTTCTGCATATTTATAAAAAAGTCAGTAACTGAAACCACAGAATCACTTCCAGGGATTTACTCTAATCTAATTTATTTAGTCTATTAGTTTAATACTGGATTAATATTTAGATCCAACTGTCCTGGATTAAAAATGTCATGTGATGAGGTTAGAAATCTCCATCTGACAGGCAACTACAAGCAAGACAAAGTCTGTATCAGTGAAATGCTGAATATCAGCTCGCTCAGAACTGACCAGGAAAAGGCAATGACCAGCAGTGCCCAGGTTCCAGTGCTTCAAGGACTTTCAGAAATACTTGGTAAAAATAAACTTACAATCACCTATCAGAACCCAAAGCTAGAATAGCAGCAGGCCTAATTATTACACTATTTCCACCAATTTTAAGGACTCCTGCTAAATGTGGAAGCAAATATTCTACTATGTGCCTCTACTCACAGCTCATGCTGGTATGAGCTACAAATACTAAAAGTACTTCTTTACTTTAAAGTAGTAACCAACTCCAATAATATCTCATTTTATTTAATTGTATGACCATACTAATGAGGTAATTTACATCTCAACTACACCCCCTACCATCAAGTTATTCAATCAGTGGAGGTAAAATGCTAATTAATTTGACTGCTTTAGCTCTTGTACCTACTGTGACTTTCTCACTCTGTAAGTCTAAAAATACAATTTTAAGGAAGCATATCTTCACAATTTAAAAGACCAATACCATAATTATCACTGGGACAAAACACGTAGAGGTAGAGATAATTCTAATAGAAAGCTGAAATTGTCAAGGTTTTTGCTGAGAAAAACTTTTTCTCCTGAATTTTCTAGGAGTAAAATTCCTCTGATATAATCTTTCTCTCCTAGATTCCAGGCACTTGTTTTTTTTAAATCCAACTTTTACTTTAGGCATATCTCTGCAGTCTCAGGAGCCAGATAGTGTTATAATATGAAGAGAACTTCTTAAATGTTCATAGTTTTTCTGAAAACAGAATTATATATAAATCAAAAGGAACAATCTATATAAGAGTTATCTCCTTCTCTTCCTTACTATGACTCATGAGATCAGATAAACTTTGAAAACAGCCTCAACTTCCAGTTGTTGCTGCAAGAAAAGTTAACTTTTAAGCCCATGAGGTTTACTCCCAGATTACTCTCAATAAATGCTGCATTATAAATATTGACTTCTATGTGTGACATGCTAGAGGTGTCTGCAGTCTTTTCTGTCCCATGCATTCGCTTAGCAGGTACTCTACAAAAGTAATGCAACCTCACTACATCACAAGCAATGTTTATTAATTATATTCACTTTTTTTTTAATTCTATGTGTTACTAGAATCTCTTAAAAAGCAAAAATTAGAGCAGCCTGAACCAAGGCCCACAGCTGCATTTCCCTGAGTCGGTGCACTCTGACTACTTCTGCTGTCAATCAGAAAGAGCCTCTCTTGCTCTATGGGGAAGATGTTGAAGAAAGTATTTATTAGACAATCATGAATCCATGAATCATGGAGTGAGAGCATAAAGCCCTTTAAATACTGATTTCTCCACATTTCTGTCTTCTCAGTTCTGACCACCTGGCAGATCACCTTGTGAGGGAAAGAAGTGCTACTACAATCACCTGAAAGATACTTTTTTTGGCATATCCACATATTTGGACATGAGCCATTATTTCATCCTTTAACTTTTATACACAAAAAGCTCTCTCCTGAGGTTTCAGCTTCAAAACTTGGGTAAGTATCAATGAAGCGCTTTTCAATTGTTATATTCATCCTACAGTCACAACCTGCTGTGTGGGGCTCACACAGAACAGATCTGGGGCTTTCATTTTTCTAGACTGTTGAAACCAAGAAGATTTGAAGGTTGGAACCAGTCATGGGAACACCCTGCCTCTGCTTAGATCTGCATGTAAATAGCAGCACTGTGCCAGTGACCTTTTAAAAGCACCACCAAGGGCTCACAGGCAGTGTGTGAGTGGTCTGTGAGCCTTTACCCCCAGCAACAGCAGCACAAGTTTCAACTCACAAGTACAAGTCTTTTGGAAGTATGGGTGGCCAACATGTTTCAGAGATACATTACCAACTTTGGGGTACTCACTTGAGGGAGAGAGGGAAAAAAAAAGACATATTTGGCAGAGAAAAAACAAAACTATTGTCTCCACACTTATGTGGAAACCAAACTCAATCCCTAGCAGGCTTCAGTTTTATTAAAGCAGAAACTAATAATTCACTGTTCGAAACAGACCTTCCCCTCTGGCTTATCTCCTGCTGTACAGATCCTGCTTGGAGCTCACATATTAGATATTTCCTCTCAAGACAGAAAATACTACTTTTCAAGTATATGGATGGATTAAAAAGTCTCTTGACACAGTGAACCAGTGATATACACTTGGAATTTTCTCCATGAAATAGACAACTGCTAATGAGTAAGTGCTTAAAGCAATAACGAACAGCCTTTTAGACATTTTACATCAAAATTTAAGAATCACCTTCCTTCTTCACCTCTACATTCAACCTAAATAAATCCATTAGCATATTTGCAAGGCAAAGCAACTATTGCAGTCCATTTTCTTAAACAATTTGAGATAATGGACCTGAATTTATCAGCCTAAGTTACGCCTCTGTAATACGGTAACAAATTGGGAAATAAAACTAAACACTAAGGTAAAATACAGTAACAAAAATTTTAATTGTAAATTGTTACTACAATGTTCTCAATGGTTGAAGATACTAACAATTATCAATTGATTAAATTAAAAAATATGGTTGTTTTCTCTGCATTTAGAATGAAAAATATGTGTCAATGTGCAAACAACTCATATTAACTGAAAGTGTTATTTAATTAATGAATAATGAACATTAAATAAATTTTAATTTTACTTGAAACTTCTTGCTTTCGCAGATGGTTCCTTTGAACTGTTAAAATTCTTTGTAAATTGTCCTTTCTAAATCCAAGAGAAATATATAAATGATTACTGAGCAAATATTCATTACCTCCTTCCATTTGAAAGTGGTGTTAATTTTTACTCCCCATTTCTCTCAAAGAGCTTTAGCTGGAATTTGTTCAGTAGAAATATTTGCTGCAGGCAATCAATTTTATGGCCTTCAGGTTCGTTATTTTATACAAATAGGTCTGCACTAAGGTAGTCTCTATGATCACTGAGACTTTAGCATTTCTTTAGTCTTCAAGATTTCAGTTAGAATTATTTTCATCTACCTTTACACAATTCAAATCAAGCAGCAAATTCGTTTTTAGAAGGCTGGAGAAAAGTCTTCAGACAGTAACAGACACTGGGCCCTCCTTCCTGCTGAGGGTAATGACTTAACAAGTGTCAGAGATTGTCACATTTACACACTCATTCCTTATTCTGATTTAAGTAGAAGAAGAAATATCTCAATTGCTTTTTCAATAGCCCAAACCATCTAAAATAGGTAGGGCTGGAGCCTAAAGTAAAAACATCCTCTAAAACTATAACTTACACCAAGTAATTCCTGAGTTAATGGCATTTTTCAAACTTCAACAGAGTACCTGTTTGCAAATCAAATCCTTCAACTATCTTTATATACTTACTTGAAGTTCCTGATTCAGATGTTATGAATATTTGTATGTGTGGATTAACTTGTTGCTCGTTGTAATGATCTAATTTAATTATCACTGGCTGTTTCAGAAGCTGTGCATACTGTCCATAGAAATCCAGCAGAAAAGAAGAACTAGCTGCTTTAAGCCATGTTCTAGAGATGCATAAAAAAATTATTTAATAAAATATTGTTTGATTTGAATAAAAAAATATTTGATATATTTTATATTATGAAAATTGTATTTGAATTTCACTTCAGAATTTTTAAATAGTATTCTGATCATGGGAACACAGAAATACTATTTTGGAGAAGCAGGGATATTAGTACCTTTTGTGGGAGCAGTAGTACCCCTGCCAAAACAGTCCCAAAGATAGAGCTTTCTGTTTACAGATGGACAGCTTTCAGAGGAACTGAATGGATAATAAAGATCCCTTCTTCCTATTCCTTCATCTTACACGAGGAAAACAGAGATTTCTCACCAAGTCACATTAATCACTGAGGGGGAAAGTGGTGCAGTAGCACCAGTTTTCTTGCCAGCTCTGAAAAATGGCAGGACAGATTTAGACTTCGCAGAAAAATTCACAGGAGGTCACTTTTAAGATAGTTGGAAAATTTACACTTAACTACATATTTTAGAGAAATTCTCACTGTTCTTTTTCATGTTCCTCTCACTGNAAAAAAAAAAAAAACAATCAGAAACATAAAAAAACCTGCACCCGACTCTAAGAGTGTACATACAACCATGTTCTGTCTTGAGCCAAAAACCTAGCATAAGTTCCTAGCATTGACAGAATGACAGCGAACAGAGTTCAAACATTACATTTTCCTTTCAATAATGTTACTTTACTACCTAGTTCAACCTGTACTCCAGGCCATCAGTGAGCAAATTTTTCTTAAAAAGAACTTTTTCCATGGACTTGCCATGTTTAATGGTTGAGAGAAAAACCTTCTTGTTTTGGATTGCTAAACCCCAGGGGAGCAACAGCAGTTATGGACTAAGGGAATTGGTAATTTTGTTATTCAGGGCTATTCTCTTTCTTCACATAACAGTTATTTTTCATAGCTATGACCACTTGTCCAGATGAAACATCCCCTCTAATTGCTTGGTTTAGATCTAACCTCACATTTTTGTTCCACAGCAGCTAGTGACAGCTCAGATGTCATTTTGTGATCTACATTAGCTCCCTACTCTTCTACCAAAGAACTGATTATTCATCTATAGGGGAAAGAAGAGATTGGCAGCTGCTAAATATTTATCCAAAAAAAATCACTCACATTTTTATACTTCTAATAATTTTACTTTCTTTTAAATGAGTTATACAAATATGCTCTGGTCTGAATTATTTGCCAAACTGCTTTTAGTTAGAGTGATTAGTAAGTACCACCGTCTCAAATTTGTTTTTCCTCCCACCAACCATGTTGCCATGGTTCTTTTACTTTTTATACTACCAATTGTCATGAAAGCATATGATAGAAATTAAAAAATCCTAGGGCATGATTCATAACTTCAGGTTACTCAGTTTCTGAGAACATGATCCAAGTATCAGTCATATATAACAATATTCAGACTACAGTTTTGCTTAGGATTTATGAAAAATTAATGTACCACAGCTATGAAAACACTGTGTCACTGTCTTCAACTGCCAAGTTACATAATTACAAAACAGCCTTAATTATAAGCTTTTTACTTTTAAAAAAATAATGAAAAACTTAATAAGGGAGACACTGACACATAATTTAGATTCTAAGTTGGTTCTGCTCCAAAACTAGTGCTACTTGTAACAAGATCTCTGCATTATACCTGTGAATTGACATAATGCAGTTACCACAAAATACAAACTCCTGCTAGAATAAACACGATGCAGTGTTTTTTGACAGGATGGGTTACAAAGATCTGTCCATAGCAGCTGGCAGCGAGACACGGGAGGAGGAGACAGAGCAAAGCAGTGTGAGGACTCAGCCTCCACACGTGTAATGCCCAGAAATGTTTTGCTTATGAGTGGTTCTGTTTTGCTCCCATGAAGTTAAACATCCATCAGTGGCTGAAGGACATTAGATGAGCAAATGGAAGATATTCTCCAGTTAAATTACACCCAAAACAGACCGATTTCATCCACTCCAGGACTGCTGTGTGATACAGATGAAGGAGTGGTAAGTGGGGGCAATCAGGAGAGGCAGCCTAAAAACACACTGTTTCTGTATACTGAGAGTTTAACACCAATGCTTATTTTCTTGTGACTTCCCTTCAAGCAATTATACAGAAGGAGAAAATGGCCAGAAAGAGGCATGGGGAAAATTAACACTCATTTTCTGAGATTTCTTACTGTTGTGCCTCTCTGTAAAACAACCATAGGTTTAAAACAGAATCTCCTACTGATGGGTTCTAGTTCTGCAGTCCCCAAAGCATGATTCCCAGGTTCTAAAGATCTGCCAAGGCTTTTGTGGGGAACTATTCCTTGATCCAATGAATCCTATGAGAAGAAACACATCACAGAGTTGGCAAGGGTGATATTTCTTATCTACAGCTTACAAATCCATTAGAAGGCTAAATCAATCATTTCTGTATGAGAAGAATTTGAGAAGCATCACAGAATTGTTTGGGCTGGGCAGAACATGAAAGATCATCTCATTCCAACCCCCCCTGCCATGGGCAGGGATACCTTCCACTACCCCAGGTTGCTCAAAACCCCATCCAGCCTGGCCTCGGACACTTCCAGGGATGGGGCAGCCATAGCTTCTCTGGACAACCTGTGCCAGGGCCTCACCATCCTCACAGTAAAGAATCTTTTCCTTACATCTGATCTAAACCTACTCTCTCTCAGTTTGCAGTCATTACTCCTTGACTAACCACTACATGTCCTTGTCATAAGTCACTCTCCAGCTCTCTTGTATCTCCTTTTAGGTCCTGGAAGGCTGCTTGAGCCCCAACTCTCTCTGTCCTCACAGGGGAGGTGCTCCAGTCTTTGGATCATCTTCATGGCCTCCTGTGGACTCTCTCCAACACTTTCATATTCTTCCTATTTTGGGCACCCCAGAGCTGGACTCATCACTGCAGGTGGGGTCTCACCAGAGCAGAGGGGCAGAATCCCCTCCCTGGAGCTGCTGCCACACTGCTCTGGATGCAGCCCAGGACACTTCTGGCTTTGTGGGCTGCAAACACTCACAGCTGGGTCTCATGCACCAACACCCCCACGTCCTTCTCTCAGAGCTGCTCTCAGTCCAGGATCTGCCCAGCCTGTATTTGTGCTTGGGATTGCCCTGAGCCAGGTCCAGCACCTTGTTCTTGGCCTTTTGAACTTGCTGAGGTGTGTGCAGGCAATTCTTAGAATTCATAATTAATTTGAAAAGCTGTCAGCTACTAATGAACAACAGTCTGAACTAGCTTGTGCTATCTAGATGACACTAACAGAGTAAAATCCACAGAATTATTCAAATATACTTCAGAAGTTTTTAAAAGTAATACATACATTTGAAAATACACTTCTACATCCTATACTACCCCAACTCGTAAAAGTTTCTTCCCATGCTTCTGTGATTTATTAGACTGCCACAGGCTCGTCTAGACAAGACAAAATTAAATAAAAATATGCTAATACTTTCATAAGAGAAAATTAATAAATTCCTGAGCACACTTTGATCACAGAGCATACTTTCTCCCTTTTTCCCTGAACCACTTTTCAGCTGATCTCTTTTAATAGAGTTGATTATCCTTTTCATGGTGAAATGAAACCTGAAATTTGCAGTGGTGGAAGGAAAGCAAAAGCTGACAAGTCTCCAACATCACTCTCCCTTACATCATGCAGTTCAAAACAGAGCAATTTTCTAAAATTATAAAAATAGAAATGATGCCTCACAAATCTGAAATCTCTTTACTGGAATTAATTCCAGGACAGTGCTATGGAAATGTTTCTACATGCAGCAGAATTGATGGAGTATTTAATGACTGTGGGAAAATGTTCTTTTCAGGCCAGCAGTTCCAACTGTCCAAACTGGTTCTCCAGGTGGACTGAATGACAGAGGACACTGAAAAAAGACAAATATTCTTAGAATTTAGGTTGGTTTCTTTCATGATGACAGCTGGCAAAAAAAGGAGTTTGAATCTGGGCAGTGACCGATGATGTTGCAAGGTGAAGTTGGAGGTGTTCATTATAAGCAGCACTAGGAGTGACTGGGTTATTTCAGTGTTACCAACACTTGATAATATCCCTCCTCTGAAATACAGGTTTATCCTTGACACACTTGTAAGGGTTCTCCTGTTTACAAAGCTTTAGCAATCCTTCACAGCTGGAATGCATCCTTACAACCTTTCCAGGCTTCACTAAGTATCTATTTTCTCTTAATATACACAGAACTTAGTAAATAAGCCTGCAGCTGGAAATTCTCCCTCCACTTCAGTACGGTTATTCTTATTTCTGCAATGGTTGAGCACTGTATTTCAGAGCATTCAGGGCTTGGATTAGAAAAAAAAATCCAGATCAGCAGGCTACAGGTTTTAAAAATGATTAATTTTAAATGAAAATCAGAAATCATGTATCAGTCTGTCCAAGTTGGAAAAAATCCCAGCCAAACATGAAAACATTCAGCCTTCCCCCCTTTAATAAAAAAAAAAAAAAAACCAAAATAACAAACCACAACAACAAAAACAAAACAAAAACATAAACCCCAAAAACCTGGAGAGGAAAATAAGAAATAAATCTATCTTCAAGAAGTATAACAGAACACTGAATAAACAGACTGTCATCCATTCCTTACTTGGAAATAGAAGTGTGTGGAATTATCACAAAAAAAGTTAAAATCAATATTTTATTCTGCTCTTTGCAAAGTAATGGCACTAAGCATTTATCCAACACAGGAGATACTATGAGTGCTAATGACCAGCAAGAAAAAGTGAGAAGTGAAACCACTTCTCTGTTTCAAAACCTCTAAACATAAGACTATTAAACAGTAGTAGCACTATTAAGAGCCACGTTTGTGGCAATTTTTTCTTTTTTACTATCATTTGTCTCATAGAAAAAATGAACACACACATAGAAAATGAGATTACATTACTTTTCTTATTCAAACACTGTATTGACCTTTAAAGCATTGTATCATACCAAACAGCTTGTGGTGGGCATTCTATTGACCACATGGACCAAAAAAATTAAATATAATTCAATTTAGAGACAGGTGTGCCTCAAATTGGGGGAACTACTGTGCTTCTACGTAACAATTAGGAAGAAACTATTATATTTTAAATTAAAGCAGTTATTTCTTTTACTTTCTTTAATTTATGGGTCAGTTCTTAGGAAGTCTACACTGAAATCTATTTCATAGGACCATAGGATATACTGAGCTGGAAGGAACTCATGAGGAACATCAAGTTCAACCCCTGGCCCTGCACAGGACACCCCAAGAGTCACCCCGTGTGCCTGAGAGCATTGTCCCAACACCTCTTGAGCTCTGTCAGGCTGGTGCTGTGACCACTGCCCTGGGGAGCTGTTCCAGTGCCCAGCCAGAAATCCATACTGTCTACTGAAGAGTAAGGACTACTATAGGATTTGATTTTAAATTTCCAGTTAGATAACTTCTATTCAAACAAGGGTATTTCTTTTACTAACATATAGTTATTAAAATAATTGAAATTAGACTAGAGCTTAAAATTAATAACTTTTGCAATATGGCTTATGGCTTTCAATATTGACTTACTCAATATTTTTGTTTCCATAAACACCTTAATCATAATCTGGTTAATAGCAAAGTACAAGCTTAAATTATTTCAGCTATAACAGGTCAAAAGAATTTTAACAAAACTTGGGCAGCATAAAACCGAGCTTGATTCATTTAACTAATCAATCTCCACTTTGAATTTTAGGTTGAGACAAAAAACACATCCAAAACCGATAGGTAGTGAGATGGGTCTCAACAATTCAGAAATGCAGATTTAAAATATTTTATTAAAAATTTGAGTTAAACCAAATTATCTCCACGTCTTCCAGATACATATCTCCAGTTATGCTTTGATATTGAAATTTTTCACCTTAAGGATGTTAAGACATGGAAGTAACAAAGTAAACTAAAGGTAAATGTAACTGGAAAATCCTGTGTTGTTCACATTCAAGACCACTAATCTAATCAGAATTAAGCATTATGCAAAAGATAGATCAAAGCACATACAATAATACTTAGCACAGAAAAATTTGAGCAAATTAAAGGAGGATGGTGACACAATGCATGAGTTTGGGGTGGGGGCAGTACAGACCTAACTGTGGTATTTCTTTTTAGCTGATTTTATGGACTGAAAACAGAAGAGAGCAACTCTATGCTGACACCAAGATGTGAGCTACAGACAATTGTATTGCTGGTGCTGCCAGGTAGAACTTCTTGTTTCTTCAGAATTCTCTGCACTCTTCAACAGGAGCAGCACCAGCTGATGGCCACTGCCTCAGGCCATCCATCAGGGTCAGAACTTGCAGAGTGAGAAACTCAGCCTGAGTCCTGACACCTCTCACCACCCCTTTCCTTGTGGTGGGAGCTGTCACCCTGCCACAGGCATTGCATTTCAGATGTCCATGTATGAAGTACAGAAGGCTGAATCAACCTAAAGCATTTCCAAACCTTAAACACAAAACTGGAATTTGCAAGCAAATACACTCACCCACTATAACAGGACAAGTGCCAAGATGATCCCACACTGCACACTGTTCCTGGGTGCTCCAGGCTGGTGGTCACCGTGGCCACCCATCAAGAACAGCAAGATGCTACACCTGGCTCATCTAACATCTCCATCCTGCCAATTTTACCTCTGCTGTAGCCAGTTTCGGATGTTTCAGAAGTCTGATCACTTGTGTGAGACAGAACAGTACTTTTGACATGCTGAGGATAAATTTGTATTGCATTTGATTATGAGATTCAGCTATAACCACAAAAGCAGTGTTATTAGTATTTTAAATTAGATGTTGCTAATCCTCTTTGTTTCAAGAGCTAGGAAGGAAGAAGTCTCAAAGGTCAAAAAGAGATCAATGTATTCATTAACTCTGACAGACTGATGTAGCAGAGGTACCAGGTATCTATGCTTTGTAAATATTTATCAGCTTTTGAAGCAATTTCAAGTTCTTACCTTCACAAGACTGTCTATGGTTTTCACTAGTAAGACCTTCCAATGTTTTATTGTTCTCATTACTGGGACGTTCCATGCAAGATTAAATAATTCTCAGATGTAAATTTTTGGCTGTTAGCTCTTGATGCATGTTGGTCAGCAAAACTGAGACATCATCATTAAATATTCTTTAGCAAATGATCACATTTCACATTTCTTCTCCATTTTTTCTTTGGCAAACTAAGTTGATAGAGCTATTTAACATTCATATGACAAGGCTGACTTTTCCAGTCCCTCATGCTTCTAGGAGATTTCTTTGATTTTCTTCCAGTATTTCAAAATCATTTTTAACCTTCAAGAACTAGACGTGTGCACATTCTAATAACAGTACCACAGGCATTATTTGCTTTCTGTTCATGTCTGACCATTCTTCAGCAGTCAAGGACTCTATTGGTTCTCTTTTCTGGTGTCACACTGACAGTTGTACTGAGACATTAGCTAGGATACTCCCATCCCTTACATCAGAGACTGAAAGCTCTCACACTCCAAAATTAAGCACCTGCCGTGTAACCAGTAAATTCAGCAATCAGAATTCCATAATAGTAACCATGTTATCATTTGCTAGTCAGAAATATTCATGTCATCTTCCAAATTCATCAATTAAAGATTTACTACATTTTCCATAGAGATCTCAAGCAGAGGTATAGCTACTTCTTTATCTCCTTCATCTTCCTTTAAAGGAATTATCCAAATTTTAAGGTTAATAATTTCAGAGCCCTGAACACTGCAGAAGTATTTTGTACTTGAATGTGTTTTTTCAAGTTTTCACATTGAATTTGATTAAAATTTATAGGAAGACTTCAAATTCACCTTGAGAATTTCTCACACAATAGGAATCAATAGTTCACTTCAAATCTAGCTTTCCCTTTTACCACTTCAGAGAATTTTCAGATCAGAAAATGATACAAGGCAATGCATGATCCTGTGGGACAAAAACCTACACTCCTCCTTTCAAGGTCTTAAATCACAAACTCTTTGAGTCTAGCTTTTATGTTTCTTACCAGCACCAGATACCTCCCTGCATACTCATCCAACACCAAGACTTTGAAAACATTGTTATCTGTTTCTCTTCCCTACAGAAGTTCACAGTCAGGACACTGAACTTCAAGGAAAGAAGAACGAACCTGAAGTCATACATGAACAATGATATTTAAATATTTTCAGAAGTGCTTACTGGTTTGGATTTTTCCCCCCTTTTGAACCCATGTAAAATCAACTGAGGAGAGTCTTCTCCCTTCTCAGCATCTGTGAGTAGAAGAGGTAGCATTTCCATCCCATATTTTTATTTGCAAAAATGTTCCTGCAGAAAAATACCATACCAGTCATTTCTACTCACATAATCTGTTACCACCACCCATTGTTACAATGCATGCAGAAAGCAGGCTGTCTAGATGATAAAGCAAAAATCCATTTGTAGAAGTTAGGAAAAATATTAGCTCTGAAAACAAACACCTTACAAATCATAATTCAAAGACAAATAAAATTACAAATCAGTGGGAAACAAAAACACTATTTATTAAGCAAACATACTAAAAAATATCTTTACATAGTTAAGTGACTTAAAGCATATTTATTTAATATGATGCAATTGTTTTTCTAGTATGACTAATGTAATTTAATTTTTTGGGGGGAGTGACAGTATGTATTCATCTACTAATACAAACATGATTAAATACATCCCAATGATTAAAGAAATTTAAATGACAATAACAATTTGGCCTGCATGAAGAAGCAAAGTACCAAAAGAGCCATACTCTGTTGTGGACAACCAATAAACTAAAGTTTTTTCAGAATTCAGGCTTATTTGAGATCCAAAATTAAAAGCAGATGTCAGCAGAATAAAAGTATAATTTTTCAAGCAGGATAAGATACTTTTATTCAAGCATTTATTTTAGTTCATAACCCTGAGCTTAAATGAGATCTTAATAAGTATTGAATTTTATTACTCAAAATATGATTGTGTGGTCACTTAATAAAATTGATTAATCCTCTGTGATAGCAGCCAGAACAACAATAAAAATTAATCTTTTCTTCTAATGCAGTAGAACAAAATTAGACATTTAGAGTAATCTTACCAGAGCTCTGCACTCCACCTCTATCGTCCTTTCTGCTGCTGCAGGTGTGCTGTAAATCTTCAAGGAGAACCACACTTTGCAATTTGAAGAACTTCCTCCTATGTTAGAAAAACCAAAATGCTTTACAAATTATCCTATGAGGTGATCAATCCTAGCAGCTTTCAAGTCAATGAGAACTTTGAACTTTTAGCAGAAATGCCAGTCACTGAGACATACTGAGACAAAGCAAATCATGAACTAATTTAATCACTGTCAACAAACTGTATTATCTAATCCCTTCTTGTCAGGATTCAAAATAGTAACAAATTAATATATACACAAATTGAATGGAAACAGCACTTTGGCAAATTAGCTTCCTAGACTACCACATTGTTTCTGGGTTTTAAATATAATTGATTTGTAACTAAAACTTCATAGCAAACTGACAGTGCTTTTATAATTTTATAAGTTTATATCAGGAAAACAAAATTAGTTCCTCTCACACAATTTTTTTGTATCTAACATTTTCCTGTTTTTAGAACACAGTCGTGAATGTTAATAAAATTATCTCATCAATCTCGTTCAGATAGATGAAACAAATTAAGCCTGAAATCTCTACCATAAGGCCTGATTTTCATAGCACAAATATTTCATGTGGTAGGATTTTTTCATGTGTAAAGAGTTGTTTAGCACCTTTTAATAATGCATACCCAAGAACTACTTGCACTATTCCTGTTTGTCAGTGTATTGTATGAGATGAAAATAGCCTTAATCCTCCTACTCACACTTTCCTGAATTACACACTAGAGAGCTGCATTAGCACTTCTGTTTTACCACAGCATTAGTCTTGGGAGCTCCTACTGGTTTTCTCTTCTGCTGTGACCCCAGCTTATCTCAGAGTCACCATTTTCCTTGGTGCAGCTCCTTATTCCACATATATGACTTTATTTCCAAACCCTGTTTCCAATAAAATGGTTTCTGACAGGATTTATTTGCATTATTTTCTTACAGTTTTCACCAAATACATTCTGTATTAACTTATCCATTTGCTCTGGGCTAATTTGATATGCATAAAATTTACTGTGTTTTAAGACAAGAATTCCAGGCTCACACTGTCTGGAATAGCCTCAATGTCTTATAATCTATGAAAATTAGCATAATTGAGCTGAAGAGATCTTTTGAATGTCCATTAAAGGATTCTGGCCTGTACAGGACCCTGAGTTTAACCAATTACAAAAGGTTAAAAAAAAAAAAACAATACACAGAAGAGAGGTAACTTGTACAACAAGGGAGGATCAGCTTTACCAAAACAGAACATACCACCTTGGAAGCTGAAATAAACATTCTTAATTAAGATCAAAAGAAAAAAAGAAAATCAAAGAGGAAAATCACATGATTGGGACATCATGTTCTTCAAGAATGCAGTCAAACTGTAGGAAAAGATCTGGAATTCAGGTAGGAAACAAAAGAGGAAAACATCAACAGTAAAGTTCCATTTACCAAGGATATGTGATTAAATTGCAGGACAAAGGGATTTATTAAAGTACAGCAACACATCCACAAATTAATTCTATATGGTTAAGGAAAACAGAAAAGAGCATAAGCTGCTATTTAAACAGAAAATTAACAAGGCTGCCACCCTCTCCTCAAACCTCCAAGAATACTCATACCAAGAAAATCTCCACCCTCAAGTGACAACTTGCTAGGGACTTAAAAAAGCAGTAGCATAACCTTTTCAAACACATCTGAAGCTGGTAGCCTGACAAACTCAGAAGGGCTGATAGATGATCAGGGTGGAAAAGGAATGCTCAAGGAAGATAAGGCTGCAGCAGAAAATCTAAATCAATTCTCTGCAGTAGTGTTCATTACAGTGGAGTTCAGGGACTTTCTAAACTCTAGAGCTTGTTTTGAGGGGAATGGTCAGAGAGACTCTTCCAAATTGAGGTTTCAGCAGAAAAGGTTTCAGAGCAGACTGATAAAGTAACAAATCACCTTTGCAAGAGAGCGTCTGCCCAAAATTTGTGGTTTAATGAAAGGTGTCCCTGTCCATGGCAGGGGAGTTGGAACTGAACAACCTTTAAGGTCCCTTCCAACCCAAACCACTCTACGATTCTGCAAGTTTGTGAATTCAAAAGGATGTCATGTATTAAATTGTGGTATTGCAAACCAGCACGTGACCCCTTGCTTAAGTCAGCTTGGGACATGAAGAAATGAAAAGGCAGAGAATATGATGCCAATTTTTTGACACGTCTCCTGCATAAATTTAGAAATTACAGACATGAGTTTGTTTATTTATTCCAAAGTAAATTATTAAGCATCACAATAAGGGAGGGAAGCCACAACACACAAAACTATTTGAATTCTTTGACAAAATCAGCAGTTGTGTGAATAAGGGAAATGTTGTTTACATAGTACCCTGCTTCTCATTACAATATTAGGCCTTCCAGCAATTCATATATGCTGCAACCAAGTTATTTTTCCATACACTTACAGCCTTCTTTTTCTCTCAGACCACACATTTCTCCTCTGTATTCATAACTTTCCTGAATCACATTTCTGTTCTTTATAACTGCAGTAATATAAAACTTATAGTTTACTTCCCTTCTCTCTTCTTCCTTTAATATAGAAATACATTTATTTTGTTCAATTTGCTTAAAAAATACGCTAATTTCTGATATTTCTCAAAAGCAAAGCTTTCCAGTCAAGTTGCTTTCTTTTTAGTTTTGACTACAAGTGTTTTGAGCTATTAAAACATTTTTCTATGTTAGAAATTCTTGATTTCTTTTTTCTATTTTTTATGCATTTGAATGTTTAAATTTGTTTCTCTTTAATTTTTTTCTCAATTTTTAAAAATCAAATACCTCAGTACTTACAGATTACTTTTCTGGGAAACAGCTATCATGTTTGGGAGGAAATATCTTGCATGTGTTTTTTCAATGATGTTACATGTATTTAGATATTTTCAGTGATAATGTTATTTGCATAACAATTGGCATTTCCCTAAAAATTTTGAGATACTTTGACGGAAACAGTTTTCCTAATGCAAGGTATGAACCTGGCAATTCTCTGAAGGAGCATCTTTTTTATTTTTGTAACTGAGCCCTTGACTGAAAGTTTCTGCAATTTCCACTTAGTATTAAGCCTTGAAGTTGTATAAACTTTGATGTTCTATCAACTTTTACTCAGTGAACCAAAGCTGAATTGTTGTTTGCTGCCCACTTGCATTGTTTAAAACATAAAACTCATAAAACATTATCCTCACTTAGCTAAAAACCTGATATCAAATAGTGACTTTAAAGGTGAGTCCCTGCTCATGTCTTTACCCATATAATGTATTTTAACAGGCTACATCAAGGCCAATTTATTGCAAGTATCCTCATCCCCAAGTAATTATAGACTAATTTTACTCCAAATTTCTTCTCTTTCTAAGGCAACCCACAAGAAAGAAGCTAGTTCTTACTCTCGAGAATACTCAGAAGTCACTTCCAAAGCTATAAAGCTTAAGCTCCTTGGAAAAAATAAAATACCTTAAACAGATTAAAATAACAGCAAATGTTTTGGAATTTTCTTTAGTTTTATCTCAGCATTCAAACCCAAAAAACAACTTGCATGGCTGAAGATAGGTGTAGCATTAGAAATTCATTTTCTAATGTACAGAACAGAAGGTCAGGAGTTTGGGGATTTCTCTCATCATTTTTGTTAGAGTTTTTCTAAGAGTTTTACTTTACAAGAGAGTAGATGCTGGGAAAGGCTCAAGGATCAGGGGCAATGGAAATAAATTCAATATACTCAGGCTGAAACTCACAGATGGCTCCTTCTCTAGTCACAGAACAAGGTTATATTTGTCTGGTTCTGTTTTCTGCACACATTTCAAAAGCAGGCAGAAAAAAAAATAATATGCACTTTTCCTTTTCTCTCTACTTTTCTAAACTTCCATTGACATTTTTAATGCATTTTAAGTCTTTTCTTAGGGCCTCAGCACTGCACTTTGATGTCTTGTGAGATAAACTCCATTTGACTTTAGGCCTGGATCTCTCATCTCCTCACTCTGGGCCTTCGATGACAAATAAAAATCCTTAACCTGCTTTATGCAACCATCAGGTCATGATCTTGTCAGATCTCATGAAATAAACAAAATAAATTGTAGTCAGTACATCAGATGGAAATCACCACTAGAGAGCACAAATCTTCTGAGCATAAAAATGCATCTACTTCAATATTTGATCTCCACCACATTTCTTTTAGTCTGTCCTTTGGTCAGTAGGCTTTCACCCTGACTAGAAAGGGTCAAGCATCTGTCACTACTGGTTAGAGCATCTTCCATATGTTACCTGCTACATATTCAGTTACCACCACTGTAAAAGAGTTTCCTAATTCAAAATTATTAGGACTTTCCCCAATTATTTTTTAATTTTTGGTTTTACTGTGGAATCACTGGAAATGTAGAAAGCTGTGTAATTCCTGTTTCATGTAGTTACTCTGAGCTGGGGGAACAAAAACAAAAATAAGGCATATTTCTGTATCCATTCCTTAACAACAAGTCAATTTCTTCAAATAGTATTTATCCACAGTAATTATATTTGTGAACAGACAAATGTAGTTTGAACAAACAGTTCTGTATTTAAAACACAGGACTACTAAATTACAATTTACATGAAAATTAAACTTGAACCTTCAACAAACATTTCAGGTTAAAACCTCAAACTTCCCTTCCAAACCTGATTCTAGCTTGTATGATATAAGAAAATCATTGTGTTTTATTCCTGAGCTGAATATCCTTTTGTAATCAAATCAGTCTGGTGCCTTGTCCTACTTTTCTTCAGTGATGCAAATGAACTGTTTCTCCTTTGCTGACCTCTTCATATATTGTGCAATTTTTAAAAAGGTCATAAAATATTTCTTAGCATATCAGTATATGAAGCCATATACTTTTAATCTTATATTTTGTATCACATCCTGAAAAGTTATCAATTCTGAAATCCTCTTCCTTCTACTCACAAGATGCTCCTCCCTACTCACTTGGATGAGAACCCCTTATTACCATATCTGCCACAAGCTGAAATTTCTGATCTCTGTCCCCTTTCCTTAAATTTACTTTTCATCCTATGTCTGCTACACCAGCCATTAAATGTGCTGTCAGTTATAAATAGAAAAGATCCTTCTCTCCTGATTGAGACAGAGCTGTCCATCAGTCACCTGAATGGCACATCACTGATGATGAAGGAAGATTTGCCTTGTTGTCCTGAAAATTGTAGAATTCTAGGGTCTTTGGGAGGAGTGTGTTTGTGATATGGACACAATGGGGAACTGTACTTCTAAATAACATTAATTTATTTGAAATACTTCATCCTAATTTTACTGACTTCTCATATTGGCATCAGCAATATAATTGTTTAAGGAAAAAGCTGAATTTAAGTGATATTTTCAAATTAAATGTGAGTTCTTTCTACAGCATTTTTACTAATATTTTCAGAATTAATATAGTGATAATTCCCCAAGAGCAACTTTCAGAAATTTAGAGTGTGCCTTACATTCTGTACCCAGCCTAAGTCATGCAAAGGGACAGTCCTTAAAGTGACTTTGAGGACAGAATATTGCATTAGTTTGCACATGTAAATTGGAACTGATGCATGAAAATGATGTCTTCGAAAGGCTGCGATTTAAAATTAAATTATGATGCTTTCATGTGTAAATATGTACTTAATATTAAATTAATTCAGAATTTTCAAGTTAATATAGTAACTACAGTCAGGCTTGGTAAAGAAGTGTATTCTACAAGATGGATTAAGGTTCCTTTTCTTCAGGACTTGTCCTAAACTAAGTAAGGACTGTATCTCCAGAGACTTTTCCACTTAGAAAAATTTTGAAATGGAAATTAGAACAATTTTTTAAAATGCAAAATCAAAAGCTTGTTTTGGCCCTTGGAATTATCTATGATTAGTACAACACAAAGCTCTGAAAAAGTTCCTGACCTTTTAAAAAGCATAAATCCAGAACCTCTATTTTTTAAATTCTGGCTTCAAATCCACCTTTTCAAATGGACATCACTACCTTATGGTGGAAACTGAGATACCACTAGCCCATGAAAGACATTCCTTTTCCCTAAACTTCTTCAAAACTGTAAGGAGAAGAGAGAATTTTAACACTAGACAGCTTATTTCAAGGAAATGGATGACTAATGCTGTTGGTAACTTCCATTTTTGAAGCTCAGTCTTCCATACTACTAATACCACCACAGCAGGATTTTCTAACACCATTTTTCACTTAGACACCTTTACTCCACAGACACTTTCTCATCTCCATCTCCCAGGTAACAACTTCAAAAAATCATCCAGCAGATCTGCTATGTCTATGGGATGTGGAAGATGGAAAATATCTCTTTACCTCAGAATATTCTTGACGTCCTTCATAAACTCTCAGTACCTTAATATGATGATGTCACAGCTCTCCCTTCTCCGTTGCAGTTGAGTGATGAAAATGTAGATATGGCAAATATGGTTATTCATCTTGTACAGGGCCTTTTTGTCCCTCTCCATTTGTCCTACATTTATCCAAGGTATGCATCAGGACACTCAGCCCAGCCTGTCTATTGGTGACAGATCTATCTGCTGGAATACACTGAGATAGAAATCAGGATCTGATCTTACTAGCATGTTAAACTCTTTCTGATGAAAGCATGGAATTGTGGCATGGGAATGAACTCAGAGCACATGACAATATGTTATCCAAGCACTTCTGACACTAGTAAATATAGATCTAAAACAAGAGATAAAAAATCAACAAGAACACAGGTAATATATTTGGCATTAGAATCCATCTTCCCTCACCTTTTTGAGCTCTGCATGACATATGTGAACACAAAGTATGGAAAGAATAAGAAAATTTCAAATGCTGAAAAGAAATCCAGCACATTTTAGCAACACAAGAGTCAAAACTTCACTGCTTTGGCAGTTTTGGGAGGGAGTGGGGGGAAGTGGAGCAGGGAAGGGAATATTCTGCCTTAGTAAAAGTTTGAGGAATAAATTCTGGGGGAATGAATTCAAAGGATTGTCACAAACCTTACCAATGTAGGTCCAATGTCTAATTACATTTCTTACTGTGCCTTCCTAAGAACATAAAGCCACACACTGAGAAGAACCCCAGACTTTCATATTAAGCCACTGAATACTCACTGAAGAGGTGGGATGGCAGGGACATGTAACAATCTACTAGATAAGGAATCTGCCATGAATAGACCATTGAAAATAAATTTGGCAGGTTTCAAGCGCAATGGTCTGTATGTTTGGGAGCAACCTGCACCTCACACATATTATGTCACATGGGCTTCTCAAAACTCTTCCTTTAAGGCGTTATTTTGTCATTTATTGCCTGGCTCTATTAGTCTTAGTGATGATTATTATGTCTCAAGTGGTTACCTCAAAATCAGACTGCCATCACAAGCAAAATCTTTGTGGTAATTTATGGGAAGATGATACTTTTTCAGTTACTGCACTATGGCTTTAGAAGTTTGAATAGCAAGGAAGAAGAACTAGACCTTTTCACTCAGCATATATTTGATATAATTGGAGATTACATGGTGAAGTGATTGTTTAGAATACTAATACTTTTAAAGTACTTTTTAACTTCTAATGTGAAGATAAATTATATTTGCTTTAAGACTCACAGTTATTTGGTTATTATAATTACCTTAGTTCAAAGACCTGGCAAAGAAAGCAGCTGAGGTTAAGTGGAGGAGATACTTAGAATAATCTAGTCTAAGAGTTGAATAAGGAAATAATTCCAAAGGGCAAAGAGACAAGAATAACTGAAGAAGTAAAGTAAAATAAAAAGCACAAAGTAGCTTATTGTCAGGCAACTGTGAAAAGACAAAAAAAAAAAAACACAGAAAAACTTGTACAACCAATAAGAATCTGATGTTCAGAAAAAAACTATTGCTTAATAAATTATTTTATTTTCCCTAGAGAAGAGTTTTGAGGAAGGACAATGCTCACAATTCTCACACGCACAAAAGGTTGGTACTAGGAGTGACCTCTCTGATGGAGAGAGTAACAAATGGTAGACTTTAGAGCATGCAAAAAGTATCAGTGAAACTTTACAGTGGCGAGGGTGGAGAAGAACAAGGACAGATTACCTCGGTCATGCAGTTTTTATTAGTAAATAACTTTGAAGAATATCCTAGAAGAATGGTTGTCAAAATCACAAGGAAACATGTTACCTCTACCAAGTTATGCCTAACACACTCTCATATTCCACAAAATGTCTCAGAACACCCTCATCCCCAGCCACAACCTTTAGCTCACATAAATTGAATTGTGATACTTTGTTAACAAACACAGAGTCAGAAATGCGTTAAACGAATGACCTCAAATTATGTACTAACACTCCCTGCTTCCTCTTACTTCATACAACTTCTAAAATTACTTAAATTAAGAGGTTTTCCCCCAAGGACTATTGCTTTTCCACAAAGGACTACTGTTTTTTCTCCATTTGCCGTATCTACTTTTATTTCTGCTGACACCATTTTTCTATCTTTGTCTACCTATGTCTTAACTTTGGAAAAATCCAAAGGTAGCAGAAAAATCCAAAGGGAACCTTGTTTCTGGCTATCAACTTCTAAGGTCTCAGATAAGAAACAGAAAAAATACTGCTCATTCCTATTATGCTAAGGAGCATGAAAAGCTATAAAGCATAAAAGGCATACAAAGCTAAGGGTGATCATGGAAAAAAGGGTCTTTAAATTTCCCTATAGGCTCTCTGGAAGGTTAGGAAAATCATCAGTAATATTGAAGGATGCACACAAAAATAAAGCAGGTAACAAGAAAAAGAATGGGAAAGAGAACAGAAGGGAAAGATGCCTTATGTCAGAAGAGCCACCAATACCAATTGCTTGAAAAAAAATTTTAAAAGGATATGGTAAAATAACCTAGAACTTTTTATTCTGCTTCTTGGCAGAAACAGCATTCACTGGCCAGGTTTTGCATAGTGCTGCACATTTTAAGAGTGTGTAAACTGTGACTTACGTGAGGAAATCACTTGCCAGGTGAACAGCTTGAGTAGCTGTGTCACACAAATATTTTAACATGTCTGAAAAGGCAAAAGCCAGCTCAGAAGTCATGTTCACACAGTCACAGCTGATATACCCTTGGCACAGTAAGTTAAGTTATACTCAGATGATTTCCAGTCAGGAAATTCCTTTAAATGATACCAAAGTGTTTTCCTGTTCCACGTCAGAATGAAAATAAAGCATGTAAAATAGCTTATAAATGTATGCATATATTTCTTCTGAAAAAACATAATTGCTCAGGGTTTGGGGTTTTTTCATGTTTTCTTTTTTTTTTTTTTTTTTTTAATAATAGGTGATATTTTACTGCATAAAATACCTTCATAAATTTAACATTTTGGCTGCTAAGAACTCTTTAAAATAGAACATTTTGACATTAAAAAAACTGCAGCCAGAAAAAAAAGCAAATACGAAATTAGTATGACTTTAGAACTGGTAAAAATCTTCTACTTAAAAAAAAAATACCAATGTGTAATTAATTCTTGTTTTCAACCTTTGTTTCAGTAATACACAAGGTATTGAATGAAATATGATTGTACATTGGTGAAACACAGATAAAAAGTATATTAGTTAAACACAATGATCTGTGACTTGCAGTCAAAAAAATACAAAAAGACAGCAGAAAAGCAGCAGGTATTCTTCAGCCACAGAAGTCTGCCCACAAATATGGCACTTATTTATTGCAAAGACATTTTAATTTTAAGTCTTAGCAGGAAAGACCTGTTAAAGGTCCTTGACAATCCTCCAGGTGTAATATGCTGTGGTGAAATATACTTCATGTTCTTAATTCTGAAATTCCAAGCCTTTTTTATTATTGTCAACATTAAATATTAAAATTAAGCTTACCGAAGACAAAGTTAATTCAATTTTTACTAGTGCTGTGTCACAAAAGCGAAGAACTGCTCTTATGAGTTGCAGCACATACAAGGAGCACGAGCCTTTCACTTAACAAATACCATTCAATCAACTGAATTATAGAATTTCCCTTGCAACTTTAAAATCAATTGCACTATTTCTCTAAAAGTTTTATATCCCCCAGCTTGCAATTCAGCACTTTGAAAAAAGAATACCAAAAGGATCCAAGAAATGCTGAGTACAACATATCTTCATTTCTATTATAGAATGCAATTAGTTTTCAAAGATTTTACCCCTTCTAGCTACCAGGAAACTAAATTGACAACATTTCCTTGAATATACATGCATTTTTAACTGAACCTTTAATTTGACTTAAATTTGATTTTATTATACAAATCTACATGAGATTTCAGTGAGAAGCCAGCTCACTTCCAGACAAGGTTCATTTTTAAATTCTCTACCATACCCAGACAGGCTCAGTGTATGCAGTTTCCTCTTAAAAGCATGCTAAATATTAAGGCTAAGAATGCTTTTTCCCACATTAAGGCAGCCCAGAATTACAAAAATTATACTCGTGTACCTCAATGAGTGATTCCTGACTGCCATTAGGAAAAAAAAATTATTCTGTATTCACAGATTTGTTTTTTCAAAAACACTGGGGGTTTGCTAAAAATATCAAATTAACCAAAACCATTTTATCAACCCTAGTATAGTCTTACTGCAGTGTTTCACAGGAACACAGCTAGGCAAATACAAAGGCATTAAGGCTGACAAGTGTCTGTTTTTCTTTTTCAGTATAACCCTTTTACTTTAAAATGAACCTTTCAAGTTCATTGGGATTTGGGTAACTTTCCATTTTAAGTTTTGTCACAGAGCAGGCATTTCATCTTATTCTCCTAAGGAAAGGCAAAAAGGCAACACAAAGCAACATCACACACACAGAAAAGGCAACATTTTTTCTGGGATGAAAAAAATATCTGATCCCTGATAGAGGTATTAAGGATTTCTGCTGAGCACCCAGGTCATTTGAGGAAAATTACGTTTATTTCTCTATACATCCATAAAATACAAGATCACTTATAAGAAATAGCATCCTGAGCACAATGATGAAGTGGGCTGATTTCCACTAGATTTCAGAAAACAGATCATAGAGTTGTGTGAGCAATTTATGTCTTCAGTAATAGAAAGAAACTGTGAAGTAAAATTCCATTAATCTTCAAGTAGAAGATCTTTATGTTCATGCAATTCCATGCAAATAAAACTAACCCTTCATTAATTTAATGGATATTGTCTGCCATATTTACAGTACCTGAACTTTACAAGGTTGTTCTTACTAATTTCTCAATATATTGCTGGGCAAATAAGGTGTAGATAACCAATAAATCCAGAGAAGTTAGGGAAAGCAATCCTGCAATTCTTTCTAACATTCAAAAGTAATTAATGTATATATCACATTATGAAAGAAGAAACATTCTTCCTAAATAACACAAATTTTCTTTAATGTATTACCAAAAATATTAATTGCATTTTTACAATAATTCTAATTTCAAAAAACTTCTTGCACACACATACATTCATTCTCTGATGCCAGTGTATAAAATGTCATCTGTCTTCTGCCACAGTTGGAAACAGTAGCTCCCTAATACTTAAAATTTCACAGTTGTGCCAAGAGCAATTAGGACTCTACCCACAGAGAAAGCAAAAGAAATATTTTGAGAGAGACAATACAGACCATAACAAGTAAAGCACTTCAATGGACAAGAAATATCTATTGCCTGCTCCATAAAAATATGAGTGGTCCTTTGCTAGTCAGCTCAGCAATAACTGAATGTGTGAGAATGCAGGAGTGCCCAGTGTCTGGGATAAATTAAAAGCCAGAATTCTGTGTGGGAAATTTATTTTTCAGCTCCTATAGAAAAAAAAGTCCTCAGCAAACTCCAGCAGTCTACTCAGGGGACAAGAGGACCTGAGATAGGCACAAAACTCATCCATCAGAAAACACTGAGATGAACTGAGACTTTTACTAATAAAAAAAAAAAAAATACCTACACAACTATAATGGCCTAATCACAAATAGTTTTCAAGAATAACCTATTTATAGCTTCAAAGGCAGACAGTGACAATAGTACATGGTGCAAGCTTGTCTAGTTATGAAAGTCTAGCACTACTTGTAATAATAGTAATAATAATAGCAACAGGAAGAAAAAGAAATTAGATTGGAAGGAGAAATGTGCTTTATTTTCTTTTCCTGTTGGGAATTATATTCCCTGTCATCTTAAATAAATAATTTGGACTCAATCTAATGTTTTAATTGATATTTCTGAATTGCATAGTTTTCAGAAACTTGAAATAAATAAATAAATAAATAAACAAACTTTTCTCTGGATTTGTAAATATATTTAAAAATTAGCTTAGCTGTCAGATTGCCCAAACAGGCTCTGAGAATGTTTATTAATTTCTTTCCTCTGCTTGAGAGTCTGAACATAAACCTTGAAGGAAGCTGTTCTGACCCTTAGACAATGCTGTTGATGTTGTAGTAATTTGAATGTCAAATAGCTTGGGGAGAATGTCAATTTTTTTGGTGAAAGATTAATTTGAATGTTTATAATATTTAGATGAACATAAAAGATCAAGTCATTATTCAGCTAGAAAAAAAACCTCCACAGTGTAAGATTTTTTTAAAAATTGCATATTTGATTTAAACTCCACTTCCTGTGAACTGTCCCATGTATTAGGCCATAAAGTTTGACTTTTTCCTGTTTTCTGGCTCAGTGAATATTTTCACAGGTCACAGCAATTGAAAGAGGATGATAGAGGAGCCTGATGGGGACCTTCCCTCTATCCTCTGCTCACCTCTTTATATCCAGCCCCTGACATGGTTGTACATGCTTGTGAGGAACTGGTAAATATTAGTGCTCTTTTTCATTACCATTATGTAGTCTCTGTGTGTTTATAATTCATTACTTGCTAAAGGATAAAATAATAATTGTTTGTAAGCATGACAAGGTAGGAAAGGCAAAATGATGACCGAGAAAGAGCATGTCAAATACTCATGTATAACAAGGGCACTGGCTGCAGGGAGACTGCTGCTCTGTTGCTCATTTCCTCTTAGGTTTCAAAAATGTTATTTTTTTATATCACTCTGAATGTTTTCTGTCACAGATAACAAGTAAGGACCTGGACCTGTCATGTGAGCACTCATTATTTCTGCTAGGGGTTTTGTTTCTCAGAATATTTTTTAAAATTTAATTGGCTATTAATTGACAAAATTCCATACATACACATTTGAGGTCTGCCAGACATGACAGAATGATGTGTTTCTCAGTAATACAGTTCACAGCCTATACAGACTTTCAAAATAAGCAGAATGCACATAACAAACATTTAAATTGGGTAATAAAATTTAATCTCTTTATATGCAAATGCAATCATACATGCTACAATATCCAAAAATATACAGATGTACAGGTTCACAACAGGAGTGACTAATTTGTGGTTAGTGCAGATGCAGCATTACCTGCCTTGTCAGCGCAACAATATTACAACACCTGCTGCAGGAAGGGTGATGCAACCTGAAGTTCATCAGCAGCCTTACCTGTGAGCAATTACAGATTGCTCTTGTTATTAATTTTAAATGGGCTATCGTGCATTGTTTGCACAGATTTTTAATTGCACACAGTACCATGCCCCACAGAATTCCTTGTGGGCCATAGGTCCTTTAAGCATTGCTAAATCTGAATGGTTTCAAAACAACATGTTAGTATACTGGGAGAATCAAGCTGTTCTGAGTCTTAAAAGAGCACAGGAAAATTCATTACTTCCAGCAGACTGCAGTACTGCAGAAGAGCACCTACCGAGAAAGCTAGCAGTAACTGAACTATCTTTTTGACAAAGGAAAAAAGCACAAAACAGTCTAACACTTAATGTTCTACATATGCTATACCATTCCCCAAAGCTTGTAAGCACTGGCACAAGTATAGCTGCAAATGCAAAAATGCTAAAAAAAAAAAAAATCACTGAAAAACAAACAAACAAAAACAAAACAAAAAACAAAACCAACCAAAAACCCACAAAAAAACCAAGCAGTTTGGTATTTTACCAAGTGGTTGGTATTTTAAATTTGTAAGTGTGCATGCAATTTACATGGAGATTATTTTCTCTGTGTAGTTCTTTATTTTTTCCCTGAAGAGGAAGACTTAAACTAATCTGAAACTGGAACACACCATGCACAAACATACAGAATGTAGATTGGACTGAAAAATAGCTTAACTACCCAATCAACTCAAATTGAGTTTAAAGAAAAGTCCTCTTAAAAAGACATTAATTCCAAAAATAAATATATGCATAAGGTATACAAATGATATTTTTATATATTAAAGGTATATGAAACATCTTACTGCATTAATACTGAATAAATCCTATCATTTACCATTGCATACTCAGTTCTTATGACCTTTTTAAAAATTGTAATGAACAAATGCTAAACTTTTTTATATTTTTGCCATCCTGATTACTGTTTACCTTTTAATCACTTTGACATTTGCTAGAACAAAGACATTATTTTACTGTTTTCCTTATATGAATACCCCATAGTGTTCCCACAGATGTTCAACCCTCAGGGATTGATTTCAAGCCTGGAAGTCCAGGAGAACCACATGTGCAAGTACCATTACCTTCCAAATCATCCGTTGCTCAAAGAATCACTTGGAAGCAGTTTTTAAACTCAACACAAAAGACATTCAACTCAGAGATATCTCATAAGAACTACAATGACAGCTTAGGCTAGAAAACACCCCCTGTCATTGAAAGCCTGATTGAAGCACAAATTAGCTTTAAAAAGATAATTAAACCAGGCTTTGCCAAAATGAATGCCTAGCTTGGCCCCTCTGACAGTGCTTTTTCATCATGGCCTATTTACAAGTAGTGTATCTTTCTAATGTTTAGCCTTTCAGGTACAAGGAAATTCAAAAACTTGGCAATGACATAAAAATCTAAATGCATTCCATAAGGAAAAAAAATGGGAAATACAATCTTCGGATAAAGGCAATGCTTAGTGCAGCCACCATAAGACAACAGCCCATGCAAAATTCCCCAGTCTTGTACAAACAAACACTGTGAGACATCACTGCCAGCAGAAGCATTAAGAGCTGTTGCTTAAGCCAGGTCTGTGCTGAGTCTTCTGCTGGAGAGAGTGTGAGGGATGCTGGAAGAGGACAGGGAGATTTGCAGTTTCAGTGCAGGCTTTAGCCATTGCAGCATCCACAGCAACTGCACACTCTGGACTCCAATTTCCAGGGGATCATTCATTCCTGAGGAGCAGAGAGGGTCTGGCAGAAGCTGAGTCAAACACCCTCCCTGTGGCCCAAAGGCTGCAGAGAGCACAACACAGGGGGTTTGGCCAATTCAGTTCAAGAACTTACCATGAACTCCAGAGTAGAAAAACTTCCTCTATTTTGAGAGTTTAGGAGGTTTCACTCCTATAGGAGGAGTGCAGCATTTATTGAGATTGTGAAACAAATACTTATTAATGGCTAATATTTATTTCTGATTTTAGCACTTCATAATGTAGGAATGTCTAAAGATAAATCTTACATGAAAGACAAGCTGCATGTTTTTTCTGCAAGAACTAAATGTGCTTTTTTATAAATACATCTGAAGAAGAAAAACTACCAACAAATTTCAGAATCCTCTAGGTTTTTGGAAGAGTATAATGAGTAATTTTGATGGAAATTATAAAAAGAATGTATGAAAGCTCATCTAGAAATCATCTTCTCCTGCAGTCCTACCTACAGTGTAATTTGAAGAAGGAAAAAGGTAAATAGTAACATCTGCATCTACATAAGGCATATGTGTGTGTGTACCTGAAGATGATATTGAATGTTGAGGTGTGCACAAGATAGTAGTTTCTAGTATGTTTAAAAGGATTAATTTTCCCTGACTAACAGCAAGACACAAAAGTTTGGTGTACATGTGTTTATTCCTATTCTTATTCAGCTATGGAAAACCTCATACTTGTTTTGAGCTATACTGATTCCAGTCTGTATATACATTTTCTCTACATCAGAAGTCCAGAATTTTCTCTTACAGTGCTCTGGGGCGTCTCACTTCCAAGAGTCACTTCTTCATTGTGTGATACCTCTAGTCAAATGCAAGGGGTTTGCATTCTACCTCTGGTATGCACTTTGCAATTCACAACTCCTAAATCTTGGAAACATCCATCCTTCATTCTACTATGAAATTCATAAAATAATTAATTTTCATGTAAAACTACTGTAAAAAATATTGGTGTAAAAGAAAACTGTGCAGGATAAAGTTAAGACTTTGTTAGTTCCTCTTTGAAGTAAGTTCAGAAAAGGACTATCAGGTATTTTAGACCAGATCTTATTGCATTCCATCTCTGTTAGCTATTTTCCACAGGTACTTTCCACAGCTGCAAAAGTTATAGATGTCTAGTACGAGGGAACAGTTGTGATGACAGATAATGTTTTGTGAAATGACTAAGTGCACTTGGTGTGTTTAAAGGTTGAGATTGAAGCTTGGGATGTGAGCATTGTAAGGGTCAATCCTCTGCACTGAAGAAGGAAAAAAATCTTTTATTAAGTGACACAGTGCTAGGGAAGGGTCGTGTCACGTCCTACTTTAAGTCCACTTAGGAAAGCAATCCTAATGATGCCCTAAACATTTCAGCAGTCCTGCAGCTTGAGTCAGTACAGTTTACTAGAAACATGTAGGTCACAATAACATAAATATATAGCACTACGGTTGCGTAAAAATAGCAAAAAATGGCAGGTGGAAGGGAAGATGAAATAACTTGAGGCAGCCATATAGGAATAAGGTGTGGGAGTATTACTTCCCTGTAAATTAGTGTGCAGAAAAGAGGGAGCTGATTTGGGGCTGATAACCTGGCTCCTCTCAGCAAGTTATTAGACTAATATTTTATTGTATTATTTATTGTCTTTTAATGTGTTAAACACTGTGAAAAACGTTTAAAATGCATAAATAGACCAATCAATCTCAGATTGTCATCAGGGAATCAAATGGAGCAAAAGTATTATCGGTAATGATAACAGCAAACCATGAAGTCACATTGGATTTTCTACCTAAGAACAACATCCTCATATCAGTGACAGGGACAGTATGAGACATTCACTCTCCTAAACTATTTTCTTGCTTAACCATCTGTGTTCAGTTACTTTCAGTTACAGCCTTTACTAGTTTTGGACTGATGATTCCTAAATTTGCAAATATCTCATTAAAAAATGTTTCATTTGGGCAATCGAAGCTAACTAAATTCATTAATATTCTCCAGGCTTTCAGTAGAGATTTGAAGATTATCTCCCTGGCATTATTAATTCCACTTAATATCTGGAAATTTAGAATTCTTATCTCTACTATATTATCTGCATGTATCACCTTAATTTTTGTTAAAATCTTTCTTCTGTAAAGTTCCAATGAGATGCTGAGTTTTAATGTCAACCAACTTCTATGTTGCTGTACAGATATTAATGACTAAAAGAACAGACTTTCTGATATTCACATTGACATGACTCAAATTATTTCTAATTTATTGATAAAATTAGCTTCTAATTCTTTTTAGAGCTTGATAAATTCTAGTTTTAATTTATCTAGAAAATACAGTTATAAAGACAAAGAGATCTCCAATCTGCAAGCCCTTCTTAATTTCCTAAAAACTCAACATTGACTAAACCAACTTTTCAGCTTAAAACTTTCCTTGATAGCTTTCCTTTCAAAAAAATCTTTTATCAATTAAAAAAAAGTTTGATAATTTAAGTATATATCAAATTAGATATAAAAAGCGTAAAAAAATTGTTCTGTAGGCAAAGTCATACTTGCAAATATAAATATGAAAGTGAAGAAAGTGGAGAAATCAATCTAAAAACAAACAAAAAACCTGGCTTTGTCTATTTGGTGTAACCACAAAAGTATTGGTCTGGAACACTTGAAATCTCAAAAGTAATGCAGATACTGCTTAGAATAAAATAGGTAATTACAATATGAAAGTAAGTAGGTATTCTGGAATTTTCTCTTTTTGATTTTATTGTATCAAAGGACTATGTCTAAATGTTATAAGAAAGATTTTCCACAGTGGAAAGAAGTAGAGGAATATGAATTTCAGGAAAGGCCTGCTTTGACATCAGCAATATCAGTATTATTGAAGAGTTATAAAGAAAGCATTAAAAATATTCTGCCCCTCTCCAACAACAAGCAACAGTCAGTGATGTTGCAAAATGAGAGGGAAAAAAAAAAAAAGGAAAAGAAAACCTCAGCTTAGCATTTCATAAAAATGTTTCAAAAAACCATAAAGGATGATTTCATACACTGTTTGCAGGCTGTGCATACTAAATATTCATTTAACTTTGAAACACATTCTGATGTAATTTTATGAAAATTGACAACAAATGCATCCATAATAACAAACATACCAGTGTTAACTGCATCAAGAGCTTGTGGAGTCCCTGCTGGCAATTTCTGAAGGGCCTGTTTGCCATCTGTCTTCTGAGGTGAGCTGCTGCCTTGAGGCTGCTGTTGGTCTTCATCTTGAGCAACAAATGAAATTATACCTAAAACAAATAGATACCAGGTGTTCTATTACCCAGGCATTAGCTTCACAAAAACAGATTGCCAGACATGTACAAGTATTTTCTCAGTTCAAAACGAATACAAAATGAAGTAAAACTGCCAATCCGGGTGTCAGCCATCCAATTATAATTTATTATATTAAAAAATATCTCCTGAGTGAGTGCAAGGAAATTAACCACTTTTTGTCTCCAGAGAGCTCTTCTGCTTGCCTGAAGAGATCCATAATGAGCACCTGAAAAAGATAAGTAGTAGGAAACACATAACAAACAAGAACTTCATAAAAGTTACAAAATCTGATGGTCACTAATTGCATTTTTTTCTGGCTCAATTTTCTGTGCATAATCTTGATTGTTTCTGTTATTTCTTTTTAAATCACAGTGTCTCATTCTAGTGCTATCAGAGAATAGCTGTAATAGTTAAAATATCCCTGTGATACCTTTTTGTATCGTACATAAAATTGTAATCAAATATGTGAAGAAGATAAAACACAAAGAGACTGTAAACCCCAAATTTTTAGATTGCCAGATCTCTATTTAATAACATAAAATCTAGTATGTACAGATGCCTTTAAATAGTATTATTTTGGAAGATTTGATATACTGGATTTAAATTAGCAGGTTTCATTTCTTCCATTTTTTGCCTCTGTCTAAGAATTTTAAATCTACACAAACTTTTGGAAATACCACACAACATTCTACTTGCATCTAAATTACTGCCCTTCAATGTTCGAATACATTCTGGAGAGTTTCTAAGCAAAAATAAATACATTTTTCAGGTTTAATTCTTGCTTCATATAAAATCTGAGAAAGTGACTTATTTTATGCTATTATATTGCAAGAAATGTTCTCATTTGCGATTATTAGAGTTTATGTGAAACATCTCGAAATGGGACTTTCTTCATTTTGTCTTACCAAGGACTTAGGAAAAATATTATTAATGGAACTTTTAAAATTTGAAATGGGGAATTCTTATGAGAGTCACAGAAAAAAATGATTTGAAAATACCTACATCTAATGTTATCATTTGTTTCTGCAGCTTTGAGTGGGGCAGAGGTGTGACATGATAAACACTGACAAACTATTCCTACTAAGGATTACATTAAATGATTATAAAGAAAAATCTATTCTTCTTTGAGAGATAGCAACCGAGAAGCACAGGTATAAAACACTGAAGTTAAAAACAAAATTAAAAAAAGTGGAAATAGGATTAAATCCAGAGGAACAATATAATATATAACTTCAAATGTAAAAAAAAAAAAAAAATCCAAAACTTTTTTCATTAAGAAAACTCTACTTAAATAAAAAGAANTAAAAAAAGTGGAAATAGGATTAAATCCAGAGGAACAATATAATATATAACTTCAAATGTAAAAAAAAAAAAAAAATCCCAAACTTTTTTCATTAAGAAAACTCTACTTAAATACAAAGAAAATAAACAAAACTAATTAAAACCAACCAAAAGAATTGCAAATGAAAAAGTTTTAAAAACTACTAAAATTACTCCCAGTAAATAAGTCAGAACTTGGGTCCAAATAGGCAGAGGAGTGACTGCAATTTCAGGAAATTAATATTGAATTTTTTTTTTTTCATCTTAAAGATAAGGTAGATGTGCAAGAAGGATACAAAAATAAGACCATTATGGAAAGGATAAGGAAGACTGAAGAAAATGCTCAAGGTATATAAATCTTGATGGAAGAGTACATATGGAATCGCACTACTAGGTAATGAATCATAGGATAAATGACTAATTAATGACTAATGATCATAGGATACTGACCAATTAATCTGATTTTATGTCTCAATATATAATCCTAGTATTATTTTGGTCTATTGAATCACAATATTACAGAGAATCAAAGTGTGAGAGAGAATTCATTAACTTTGAATACCAATCCTTGCCATCAATACGCTTGAAAGATGTCAACACTTAGAAGACAATGAATAAAAAAATGCAAAACTATAGCTTTGAAGTTGATTAAAAAGTCTTGGCTAAATGCTGAAAATCAATATGTTCATAAATTCAATCAATAGTGAAGAATATTTTGTTACGCTTAATTTTTCAATTTTAGTGATTTTTCCTTATAGTTCTTCCATTCCAGTGACCACGGAGGATTTTCTTTACCAATTTTCTGTATTTCAGAATCATGAATTATCCATATGTTAGTGTGGGAGAAAGAGGGACAGAACAGGAGTGATCATAGTTTTAAGTAATGAGAATGGTAAAACAAAGAGTGACTGTTGTTCTCTGCACAAAACATGGCCTCAAAAGAATCAAAATAATTTGCTGAAACACTTGAATAATTAATTTTTATTTGCAGCAAATATTGGAATGCTTGAAAATTCTGAAAGAATAAATTACTAATGCTCAAGAATACTTCAAGAGCTATGAGAGGAACTATGGTAACTAAAAACTACTTGAATTGCTAAACCACTGTGCTGATAATCCACCAATTGCATGATCAAAAAATCAGTGAAGAATTGCAGTATAATTGCTGGCACTTCATTTTCCTCCTTTGTGAAAACCAGATCTCAAACAAACAGAACTAATAACAATGAGGTTATAATCGTGATCGATAAAGGTGAATTGATGTGGTGAATACAGATCTCTGCAAGGCTCTCAATTAAATCTGTGGAAGTATTTCTAGAAAAAGTAATGAGTTTTACTACAGATGGCATACATTTTATAACTCAGTTTATGTGCTTAATCTTAAAATATTCATAAATCGTCTTTCATAATTTTCATGGGCATCAAAGTATCTACTACTGGCTCAAAGCTATTTGAATTTTTTATTAGGGGAAAATAAAAGAAAACCACTTCTGGCAAGAACTGCAAATAACAAAAGAAAAAAGTGTATTAATTTCATGTCAAATATGAAATGCAGAATCCTTATCAGTGAGGACAGTACATAGTATGATCTGCATGACTTGAGTCTATAAATTAAGGCAGAACATTTTCATAGGAAGTACTCCTAATTAGAATACTCTCCTGGTTTTGGAGTAAATGGTGTAACCCACTGACCTCTATTGGATCCTAAGATAGCAGATGATACATAAATATATTAATTTATTCAAATTATTGGCTACAAAAATATTCCTGTCAAGAGATGTTTTGCAGAATGGGAAAATAATTTTATACAATGAAGAGAAATAAAAAGTACTTTGTGCTCGATGAAGTCATAAATAATACATTGGAAATATGCAGAAACACTGCATTAAAAATGACAGACTTCAAATAACAAATACAAAAAGCAAGTTTACATTTTCATGGAGTTCTGCTGAGCTTGGCTCCTATGCTTTTAAAGAGCTTTGACACAGAAAGTTTGGGTCTTCTGGCTGTGAATGCATGTGTGATCTTAGAGAACTTTTACTTAGCAATGCATCTCACTTTTCATTATTGATGCTACAAAAAAACTGATAAATTATAATCTTTTCATGCACAACTGTCCTCAATGTTTGGGTTTGGTTTTTTGTATCCAGTTGCTCAGTTCTGACTTATCTGTCACATATTACACAATAATGTAATTACAGAATATTACACATTATTACACAATAATGCAACTTGCCAAAATGTCATGGCTGACAATTTTTTAAGCATACATTCAAGGCCAAACCAGATTCACCTACATCCCAGAGATACAATTCCCACTGATTCAACTGGCCACAGAATTATGCCATCATCATCTATTTTAGAAAACAAGACTCCTTAGCTGTTCTTTTGCATATATATAAGATACTAAACTTGCATATATGATCCTAAACTTGTAAAAGCAATAATACAAGTATTTCTAGAATTATACAGAAAAATAATAATTATTGATTATTAATAATAATTCATTATTGAGGAGGTTATCTCTTTGCTGACACATCATTTCTTTAAAAGCTTTCTTGTTCAAACATCATTGCATATATTCTAGCTTTACTAGCCAGTGTTGAAACATTTTATACAACTAAAGTCAGCATATTAATACCAAAGCCTTGCTTTCTATTGCTTCAGAGAAGATGCATCCCTTTAAAAGGAGGCAGGCTGTTTTATTTCTCAATAAAATTGTAATTACAACCCCCATGTTAGACTGACTCATTGGCTATATACTAAACACCCCCTGCATCCATGAATACAATTAAGAGAGCAAGAAAGGCACAATACTTTCTTTCCTGTATAACTTAAATGGAATATTTGAAAGATACATAGTGTGCATGATTACTTTCTGCTGCAGAGAGATGATAAAAGTCCACAATATCCCAATATTTTTACTGGAAAAAAGAACAGAAGGCTATAAGGCCACAGAATTCATCACACAAATCTGAAAAGACATAGAAACATTTGGCTTGTGGTTTAAATATACCAACATGAACTTAATAAGGTCTTGGAAGTAGGAGGAGGGGTTTTGTATCTTTTCCTGGTTTTTTTCTGGCCAATGAAATCTATGTATACTTGCTGCCACAGAAAAGTTTGACTGAAGAGATAAGATAAATTAACAAGATGAGTGTAATTTATGTAGCTATTTGGCCAATTTTTTGCCCTTGTAGCTTTTCTCTTGACAAAAAAAAAGGATATTTACTGTAGGTTAGTACAAAACTTCATAATCTCTATTTTTCCTAGGAAAAATCTCTATGCGACATGTAAATTCTAAGGACTTTCTGTAAATCCTACTACTTGCTGGTATACTAGGATTAAATTAATTGCTCCCTACAACAATGAAAAAAAAAGAGAATAAGCTTTAAGACTCATACCAAGGAGAAATGAGCAAGTGGCAAATCCTGCTGTGAACTATCATTCATATATGTGGCTTTGCAGTATTTAATGAAGAGGTGAATTGTTTTGTTTGTAATTCTCGCTGCCTCTTCTTAATGTGACAATGGAACCACAATATGGAAGGGCATGGGAGCCTGCAGCTCCAACTGCACATGGATGGATGGATGATGGATGGATGTATGGATGGATGGATGATGGATGGATGGATGGATGGATGATGGATGGATGATGGATGGATGGATGGATGGATGGATGGATGGATGGATGGATGGATGGATGGATGGATGGATGGTCTTGTGCCAGGGATCATCTTGCTGGGCCTTGCCAGCAGCTCCTCAAGTGCACTCTGGTGATCCAGCAGAGCCATTCACAATAGTCAAGCAACCAGAAGAGCCTTCAAGCTTTGTCTTTGCTACCAATGAATTCAACTCAATTTGTTCAGGGTGATGTGGGAGAAGAGGAAATGCTCAAAGCAAACAGGCAGGTGCTGGAAATATAGCATAGGCTACAAGAAACTACAAAGATAACTTTTTCCCTCATGGGTGTTTATGATTTCATTGAAATTGTAGTGATCAGTAGATCAATTTGCAGAATTCTAGCAAAGAAATGGATCTCTTTTCTTAATGCCAATGTCACATAGATAATAATGATAAACAAACAAGTTCAATCAACTCATTCACAGGCCAGAATGTATTGGCATGATTTTCACTACCTCACAACTGTCCTACAGCTGCATCTGACAAGCCTGGAACATGCTGCCTTTTTTCCTCAATTTGAATTTCTAAGCAGTATGGAAAAGCACTGCCTACTAAACATAGATTTAGTTAGAAAACTAATGAAAGGTGAGACATAAAGTTAGAAAGTTCCTTTCCAAATGCTAGGGGGTTCTATGAATAAAAGGTCACTGATTATGAAAGGTGTGTGGGTTTTTTGCACAAGACATATTCAAGTATTATGAGATTTGCTATATTCTGGAAAATTTCTGGTCCATTCTGTGGAAAGCAGAAATAAGAATTTGATAAAATATAAAGCAATCTGTAGAAGATGCTTTATCAAACCTAAAGAAAATTGCTCAATTACTCAGAAAACAGACTGCTTAAAAATTTTATGTAGTGACAGAATCTTGTTTCACGTGTTTATTTGCTATTATTTCTGTGTTAAAGCTGTCATGCACCTACAAACTAGCTGAAGCATGCAATATTAGCCCTCTACTGGAATGCTTCCAAATGGGCTTTAGAAAATAACTGGGCCCATTTTTAGCTTAGCAACCATAAAACAGCAAGACAGAGAGCAAAAGCAGCATAATTTTGCAGCTATGTAATTTTGGAAATAAAAGGACTTCGAAAGAAAATGAAAAATGCAAACAATTTGCTCAGTACAACTTATCTAGTAAAAGTTCTTTTATCAGAATTTATTTTAATATGACAAAAACAGTATTAGAACACCATGGCTTCAAAGTTTTACACTTACAAGTTAGGAAGTTCTAGACTTGAAATTATTCATCAGCACTATGACAGTCTTCAGCTAGGTATCAAAATAGTTGGGTTTTTTCCTTGCAGGATAAAATTTACTACCTCTGCAGATAGCTTTGGAGCATTGCTTTTTATTTTCAGCCATTCAAGCTTTTCACCTCAATGGATTATTTTCTTCCGTCTAAACAAATTCACCAGACTGAAAAAAGAATACTTTTTATTTTTTTCTTTTTTTTTTTTTTTTAGGGTGGGGGGGAAAGTGTTTAGATTATACTTTTCTTGTAGTATCTTGAACCTAGAAAGGATTAAGATTCCTGAGGATTGCCTAATTCCCACTTGAATCACCTACTTCTTATCTGTGATCCTCAAGATTCGGGCTGGCTGTTAAAATATCCTGAAAACCAAAAATACATACATATACATATACATATACATATACATATACATATACATATACATATACATATACATATACATATACATATACATATACTGTTAGACATATACATTAGACATATATGTATATGTATATTATATCTATTACATACACACACACACACACACATATATATATATGAATGCATTTCTGGTTTTCAGGATATCTTTGACACTGAAGTTTCTCAGGACCTGGAAGTTCTGTTCTGGAGAACAAAGATGACTTCCCAGCCTTGCACAGTCTGAAGCAGACAGACTTCTATTCTCCTTGAAGGCACAAAGAAAGCACTTCCTAACAGGTTACCTTATATAGGACACTTGGTAGTTAGGTTTACATCAAAACTAACATCAGACAGCAAAACCAGCTGCTGCTTTTCACACCCATGATAGTGGCCTCTCTTCCCTCCACCCCTCTCCCTGCAACAGCAGCTGTATGATTAGAGGGTGTGCACAGATTTCTGTGAGAGAGCCAAACCTGTCTCTGTTCCAGGGGAAGGATGAACATGATTTCCTGAGGTAGTGATTAAAGCAAGCCCTGAGCCAGGGGGTGGATTGTAGATAACTGGGCCCTGTCTTTTTCAAAGGATAACTTTACCCTTCTATCAAGTTATTTTAAAGTGTAAAATAAATGAACTTTTCTGAGAAAAAGGGCAGATGTGGCTTCCCAGCATTTGAACTAGTAACTTTTTATTAGTTTAGAGAAACTGACTGTTCTCTCTTTTTTCACTCAGTGAATATATAATACTTCAAAACATAATGGAAACCACTGTGATAGAAGTCAAGTGAAAGAGAGAACATCGGAGATGTAGATCTGAGCATGCCATCTATGTCCCTTTGAAAGCATGGCTTTTATCACCTGGCATTAATTTGCTGTATGATAGATACCTTGGAGCCTCTTCTACTGAAACTTTCATTATATATAAAAAGAACTGGGGATTTTCTGAGGCAGAAGAAGAGACTATTCGTAAATCTTTAATGTTTAAAAAAAGGGCATGTTAAAATATAGCACATCCTCAATTTTTCCAGGTTCACATTTTTGATGCTTACAATTTCATTGAAAGCTGATTCCTATTCACATAGCGTGATTTTTTTTTTCCAGGGCTACAGATCAGGGCACTGAAGTCTTCCTATGGCACTAGGCCAAGCCTTGTTACAAGTATTAATTTCTTTGAACAAATCACTTGTGAATTGAGATGGCATTATTAGTTACGTTTTATATATCAGTTACTAAAACCAAAATGGCCAAAGGAGCAAGGTAGTTTAACATCCTCAGGGACAAAACTTAATTGCTTTTTAATGCTGAGAAAACAGCTGTCATTAATCTCACTTGTACAAGAATGTAGCAGAATCAAGTACTTGGAGTTAGCAACCCAAAAACTCAAAACTACACACACTAAGCATTTTATATTGAGAGACTTACACATTATCAGGAAACCTTTTGCTTAAGTTCAAATCTTTTCTAAGTGCTATTCAGTTCCTTTAGGATGGTCTTTTCTGTCTCCATAATTCCATCCCAAACAGCTTTGTACTTTTTCTGCTCAGTTACTACAATAGTAACTACAGGGAAGACAAAGACTGATTGTACAGTTTCATCCTCAAAACCATGCTTTTCACATTATGAGGTAAATAATGGACCATGGAATTTTAGAACCATTACCAAACATTTAAAAATTAGGACATATGAATTGTTATTAAAAAAGAAAATCAGGACAAAACATTAATTATGGCATGCTGACATTGGTTAAAACAATCAAGAGTTTTGCTATTGTATCATAAGAATACAACTATAAATATAAATATGGATTATAATTATAATTTATTATAATAAATTGATTATACATTATAATTATAAATATGGATGCATGCAAATTATGTATAATTAATTTTAATTAATTAATCTCCCTAGCCTCCACATATGTCAAAGAAAGAACCAAGTTCACTGCATTCTATTTATGTAGTCTTGCCTTGTGGTCAACAGATTGAACATTAATTAAGGGAAAAAATCAAATTCTGGTCTCTGCCTTTACATCTTTGGTTCTAGTAGTGCTAACATAACTAAAGGGATTCAACAAGTTTTGGAAAATTAAATTTAGATCCACAAACTTGGTGATAATTCAAAAATCATTAGTTCCTATTTAGTCAATTTTCATGAGACCAATTAAATGCATAAAGTTGTTCATATGCTGGCATGTTTAAAGAACCTGACCACACATATAGCAGTAAGATACCTTTAAAAATATAAATATGAGCCAGCTTGAAAACCTGAATCACCAGTAATGATAACCTTACTTCCAGAAAAAAAGGTTATGCAGAACAAATGCAAGCATTAGGTATAAACAGATTTAACCTGCTAATTTATAAGGATATTTTATATCTCTGAATTCTAAATGGCACCTTGAAAGACTCCTCGTCTGCAGGGAGATATACTCAAAGTGTAAGCAGCAGTGTCCTCTGGGTTGACAGCCAGATCAGGGGCACCACTCAGCATTGAGAGGTTGGAATACACCTGAGGAAGACAAATCACAAAGAGGAAAACTCATCAAAAGCAAGTAACTCTTGCAAGAACACCCTCAAGACAATATCCATTCTACCTGCTTTGAAGAGTAGAATAGAAAATATGGTATCAGTAAGTCCTAAGTTTTATGCAAATGAAAGAATACACACTACAAGAGAAATGCTGCTATATACAGATCATATCAAGGACAAATTTTGAAGTCATTGCTGAACATGATCAAAACTTTTGATCAGACCATTGAACTGCTTACATATTGCATAGATTTGCACAGTTAGGCCCTTAATATTTTACATACTTTTTCATTAGAAATATAACAAAGAGGTTCAGCAGTAGTGATCCATTTAAATAGACAGAGCAAAGCAAAATCTGAAGTGTCATTATAATATCATTTTCTAGACCTCAAATGATATTAAACTATGCTTTTGATATGTCATATTGTGTAAATGACACATATACATGGCATGCATGGTAACTATCAGGGCAATGGAGAGACCAGTACAATTTCCACATGTGGAACTTTAGATTTTACAAACTGCAAAGTTCATTGGGAGAATATAGGGTGAGTATTTTTTAATTGCATCTCATTTCTTTCTCTCTTGTACAAGGTTGCTGCAGAGGGATACTCCGAGCAGCTGCTCATGGTGATACCTTAGGATTTTAGTTTTTTATATTTTTCAAATCCAGCATTAGTACATGACTCTAAACTCCATATAGAGAGTTAGTTAACTGTCTTCACATTTTGGTCAGCCAAAATAATCCATCTAGGACTCAAATTCAAGGACACTCTAGTGCCTCAGGCCCTGAAAAGCAAATTGGGGGCAGCAAACCAGGGGTACATTACTTCATTACCTGAAGCTGTAATTGGAGAATTATGTATGGAGAATCATACATAACTGATGTGTAAATGGACCAAACTTATATGTGTCTGAAAAACTCATGACAACCATCCATTCTGGGGAGGCTTCATCTGTCCTTAACGTACCTGAAGGCCCTTCATCAAATATATTTGCTTTTATTCTCTTAATTCTGTCTGGCCTCTGTTTTTAGGTGAGCCAAGAAAAGGCATCAGTGGAAGAGAAGTCCATGTCTGAGGCATCCCTGGGCAGAGCTGGCCTGTCAAGCATCCAAGTAGATACTTGCATTCTACAAAGACTTCTTTTGCAACACTAACAGCAGTAGATGAACATTCATTTTTTTAAGTAAACATATTTTCTTATTACTTTTCTGTAGAAAAGAAGCCAATTCTTAAGTCATCTTTTCCTCTGATACAGACAATCACTGTTTACAATGCATTGCCTCTCTGTGGAATTTATATTAATGTAATTACTTTTTCAGGTGTTTGTTCTTCTAAATCTAAAATTTCTATTGCAAGTAACAGTGGAAAAAAGCCCATAAAGCAACAGTCTTCCTCTTCCCCAATGAATCTGCATTTCAAATTGGATATTAAAAGTGAGGCAACCAGCAATAATAGGAAGAGACTAGTTGGCAAGAGGAAAAAAAGGCTAAAAAAGAGACAGATGAAAAGACTTGTTGAATTGGCACGTAGAGAAAAAAAATTGAAAAAAAATCTTCAAGTTGTCAACAATGAGCGAAGCATAGGAAAGGTGGGGCTGTTACACACTGAAGATGGGGAAGATTAATTTATTAAAATATAAACAATAAATTACACTCCTACATTTATGGACTGTTCCATTTCAGTTTACAACAAATGTACACAAAAGTAAAGGACAAGTACCTAAAAATACAGCTAGGCAAATAGAAATGACAGCAAATTACTAGGGATAGAAATAAGTTTAGTTAAAATGAGATTTCTATTTAAGGAAAAAGTAACATGAAGACGGAAGTAGAAGTAGGATAAATATGATTAATTTAAATTAGATAAAAAGCAGAAGGGTTGGGTAATACAGTTTCTGTCAAAGACTGGACATACCAGACAAGTTTCTACCAAAAGATGTCAAAGTAAAAGGACCACTACTGGCATGGTTGACTATAAGCATAAAATGCCTATGGATTGCTGATGAGTAAATATGGACTGGAATTTGATTTTCAGTCATTCATGAGAAATTCTGGACATCTTTGCAGAGTAGTGAACTAGCTGAAGTTAAACTATTTTAAAATTAAGTTTTTAATCTTAAGGAAGTGACTGTAAAACCAAATATAGTTGGTTGAGTATAAGCAATGAAATTATGTCAGTACACACATGGGCATTGTTTCAGTGTTTGAATCCAGATCCTGTATCAAGAGACATGAACAAATGTCCCTTTCCTGTCCTCCATCAGATTAAACCTTCTTGGGATCAGATGCTCACTACAACTTGTACATAACTGATGCTGACCTCAGTCTGCTGTCACCTTCCCAACTGCAGTCATTAAACTCATATTCCTCATGCTGTTTGCTATTCCAGAGCTATAACACAAATACTCACTATAAGGAATCACCCCCATTCATTTACCAACCCGATTTGTCTCTGTTATTTCAGTTATTCACACCTTAGCCAATCTCCAAGCAGTGGTCTCAACAATACAGTCTCCCACTTCCAACCTCCTGAGAAGGTTTATGGTTCTGACAGACATCACCCACCAGGTACCTCTCACATGTTCCTTAAATAGAATTTTGTCTTGCTTCAATGGCCACATGATTTATCAGCTCTGTTCCTGAGACTAATTAAATGATCTACCTCAGATGACAAATGGATATTAAAAGTGCATGCCCATGCTTGCCCATGCACACAGCAATTTATCCTAATATCAGAATTTATACCAAGAATCATTCTCATTTGTTCACAGACATTTTGGATTCTAATATGGCATAATGTTGTATAACATGTCTCTGCTTAACTGCAAGTCTATTACAAAGTAACAATACATCCAGAAATACTCAGAAAGTTAAAAAGTTGGAGAATTTAAAAGCACACATAGGGGAAAGTCCAGAAATTGTAGATTTTTATTACAATAAGTAGTTGCAAAGATTTGTGAGTTTAGAGGAAAGCTTTGAGTGAAGCAACAAAAGAATTTATACACAGCAACCTCAAAGTTATCTTTCTTCTGAATATCAGAGAGAGAGCTATTTCTTATTAGAATGCATTTTTATGAGGATTATATGTAAGAACAAGACACAATTTTAGTCACAGATGTAGCACTGAATAACCTTATATCCTATAATAATCTACAACAATGTGTTCCCAAACAAAATCTAATGAAATCTTACATGGATATCTATTGTTAGGCAAATACATTTTGAAGGAAGAAAATAGGACATAAATTGGGGTGCTTATTTCAACAACAAAAATAATATTGGTTTACAAGCTATTCAAAATGAGTCAAGATATGGAATTACTTCTTCTAGTTAGTGGGAGAGGCAGTTTGTCAGCTTCTGTCCTGATGTGCAATGAGAGAACAATGTACAATTACAGGCAGATTAACCAGAACCCACACCAAGGGTGTGGTTGCAGAGATATGAACTTACACACAGTATTTATACTAAGAGGAACAGGCAGATCTGCAGATACACACTGAGGAACACACAAAATTTATCAGGCATAAATAATTGCAGTTTCTTAAAATATGTTACATCACTTCACTATTACTCAGGAAACTAGGATTGCGAAATAATGCAATGGAGCCAAAATGTAAGTTATTATTAAAGTTTTCATTGTGGCACTGTACAACATTTGCTCAAATCAATCCATACCCAAGGATTTGTTTTTTAAATTACGGTATTCTCCATTTTCTTATATATCAAGTCATTACTTACGCACAGCCAGAAAATATAAATGGAGTATATGTATAAAATGCTGCAATTGAAAACTAATTTATCAGTCATTGGTTTGAAAACTCACTCTGCAGAACTGCAATATGGCTATTTTACATGAACAGAAATGGAAAACCAAACTTCAAAATTACAGTAACTTTTTCCAGAGTTGAATAACCTAATAAGCATAACTCCAAAAACTTCAAGGCAAAGTGGTGAATGGATGTAAGAATATAATCAAACTAAACTCCATTGTCTCTTAGTATAACAAAGTTAGACAGTAGTATGTTCAAGGTTTCCATTTGAAAATTGTTTCTCAGGTCTATTTAACAATATTGAGAGGCTCTACTTAGCGAAAAGTTAATGCTCTCTGACCCTAGGCCAGAACCAGATCTGTGGGAGTCACTGACCAATCTGACAACCAGAGTTTTTAAAAAACTCTCAAGAATGGCAGTTTTTCCAAAAAAAGCCCCCATTATTTTCCCTCATCCACCTTTCAGTGCAAACTTTCCAAATTCCTGAGTCGCTAGGAAATAATTTAATTCTTGCAACCACTCTTATTTTGCCACCAGCAAGTTACCACAATGAAGTAAAACATCTTTGCACTGCACTGAGGATATTCCTCAAATAATTTCTGCCTATTCAGCAGCAATCTGGAGTTCTACACAATGAAGGATGCTACATAATCCAGATTTGTTCCTAAACCTGCCACCTGTCATGACTGCTAACGCATTTGAAGAAACAAATTTGACCTAAGATCTATGCCCTTAATTGATTTAAAAATTCCACAACTAGTCATCAAATAAACACCTGGCAACAACTACAGTTATTCTCAGATTCTGTAGGCCTTTGAACTATTCATTATTGCTATGAACACTACCTTTTCTTTAGTGGAAAGAACCCCTGTTACAGAAGTTCTGGTAGATACAGTGGAAGCCAAAGGAAACTAATTGGAATGACAGATAAAAATTGAAGGATTATGGAATACACAGATCCACTTGTTAAAGAATATAAACTTGACCTTGAGCAATCAGGTTACTGCACTTGCACAGAATTTATTCTCAGAAAATCTCAGATGCATTAACAAACAAGAGGCTGAACAGGGAAGCCCCTCATGAAAGGTTTATGAAACATAGTTTTATTACTTTGAGGCATCTGTTATAAATACCAAACCTTCATGACATTGTCTTGGTGACATTGTAAAAACCCAAAGTGGATATATAGAGAATACAGGTAAACATGCTGAGAAAAAGGGGATTTCATATTTTTTCATTATGTATTTATTCTACAATTTTATAAAATACTATGCATTTGTATAACCTAATGCCTGAAAGGTAATTTAACTGGGTCTTGAGATTCCTCTGGAGAGTTTACTTTAATGACATCTATTTTGAACAGCAATGAGAACAGTTGCACAGTTTTATATCTTTATTGCAAAACCATGCCTTGAAAGAATTAGGCACCTTTATAGCTAAAGTTTCTATCAAAGGTATCATTAGAAGGAGCCATCAACACATAAGACAATTATTTATATCCACTAGACAAAGATTTATATAAATAAACTAGAAAATTGCATTAAAAGTGTTGTCATGAGACTGAGAGATTAGATTTTCATAAAAATGCTTTACACTTTGTTCTCTTGTAGGAGGAGTTGAATGCAATTTTACAGACACTAAAATCCATTTATACTGCAGTCACCTTCTATTAACTCGCATCAGAGAAGAACATGCTCTCTGGCTGATGTTATATATGCACAGATTCTTTATGAAATCTGTTGTGATTGTTTTTTTCATATCCAGGAGTAAGTCAATCACAAGGAAGACTGTTGTAAGATCCCCCAGAACCAACCACAAAAAGCACAGTGGCAGCCGTTCCCCAAGGTTTACACATCAATCAGTAGAAAAGAATTCATAAAACCATTCATATTTTTCAAGGGAATTTATGGAAATTGTATTTTTAATGATGGAAAGCTTTGTGAGCACTGAAGGGGTTTTCCTTAGAAGTTTTAAAGTTAGACTGATGGAGTCATGCACATGACCTCTACTGAACTGCAAAGGCACTTCTTCCCTCTCCAGCTCTAGATCTACACTAATGGTTGCACAGACAATCAAACCACATCTACAAAAATTATTGCTGCCCCAGACATAAACCCTCTGTATTTGATTGAAAAGGAAAAAAAAAATTATTCAGCTGGAAGAGGGCTGTCTTCACGCAGTAAAGGCAAGGATTATTTCCCTCTTCCTCCTTCCAGACTTAAATTTCATTTTAAATAGTCACTTTTGCAGTAGTACCTTCATTTTGGCTTAGGCTATTAGAAAAATACAGCAAATATGAGAAACAGAGTAGCATATATACAATGTAATTTTATTTTTTAATGAAATGAGGGTTTTTTTAAGTTTATAGTTTAATATATTCAGTTATTAAAATGGAATAGTGAAGCTAAATTTACACCTCCAAGGCAAAATTATCCAAGTATTAGTTCAGCTAAATTATCTATTGCTAAGTATTCATTGTGCAGTAAATTGTTTGTGGACATGCCTGTAAATTATTATGTTTGTCAGCTACTGGAACATCTCATACAATTCTTGATATAGGTTGAGCTTTATTACCTCAGCAAATGAAATTCTTGTGGTTTTGTTTTTTTAATATCATGTGTGTCCCAGTTAATCTACAAGAAATTACTTCACATGGTGGATATACTCCAACAATGCAGAGTGTATTGGGCACATCAACCAACCAATTCAATAATGAAGGTATTCATTAGCCAACAAAATTACAAAAGATCCCATCAAAAACACATCCAATACTATTACTTTTTAGATTATCTTTGCTCTTTCTGCCAAGACTGACAACATTTCCTCTACTTAATCACCAACTTAGCTACAGCACAATACAGAAAACTGTCAAAGATGCTGGATTAAACAGGAGGAGGAGTTATTGGGCTGCCAGCAACTGCCCCCAAAGGAAACACCAACAAAGACAAAACCAGTGCTCTGCTTCACCACAGACTACCCAGATATTACAGTAATCAGGCAGCATGGAATGAACAACAGCAACAAAATTAGAATAATTTCTTTTTCCTGTTGCCCTTTGTGCTATATACATCTGAGCAAATAAAGTTTATTTGGCATTTCCAACAAGGCTGTGGGTCACAATTTTTCTCAGAAGAGGTTTCCTGCATTCCCCCAATAACTACAGATACCTGTGATCATGCGCTGGATTTAGTGATTAAATCCTAATTTACAGGCAGACTGTTTTGGAAATAAAAGCAAGCAAATTATCTTTGCTCGCTCCAATAGCACAAGACACTACATGACATCTGCTGGAGAGTGCTGGAAGTGATTAATATTGTTTGTTTTGTGGAGGGGACAGCTTCCAGACTCCAGCAGGCTTTGTATCCATGCCTTTTACAGCAATTCCAGCCCACCTTGCTCCAACAACTGTTCTGCAACTGCTTCTGGGTAGGAACCTCTCATAGAGAAAATGCATTATTCACACTGATTAATTTATTATAGGCATACATGCATGAAATAGCTGACCTTACTATTTCTCTCACTAAGGTCCCAGAGTAAAAAGAGCACACACAGTTGGACTGTCAAGCAGCATTTCACAGAGATGAAAAGAGCACAAAACCCCCCCACATCACAAAACCAACCAAAACCAGATTGCAGGGCCCAGAGAACACCCTCAAGGAGGTCAAAGTTCAGTCAGACAGAGCTCACCCTGGAATAGTTACAACTGTCATAAATTAATAAAATACATACAATTAATAATTTTAATGTATTCATTTTGAAGTTTTTTATTTCTGTACCTTTCACTTACATTGGCACCAAAAAAATTGAGTTCACACAAAATAGGAAAGCAGAAAAAATAGTTCTGTTGCCAAAAACATTCACTTCTTCCAGAGATAAAAGTACAAACATAGAAATGCAAATTGCATCCACATCTAAAAAACTAAGACTGTTGAGAATAAAAATGTCAAAGCTGGTGATGCCAAAAAAAATTCATTTCTTACTTTGTTTTGAGGGATGATAATGAGTCAAAAAATAGGAAGATGAACCTGGACCTTTCTGTGATATATGAAGTTTACTAAATGTAGATTGACCTGTAAAAGCGGAAACCTGGAAAACTGGAGACTAGCAAGAAGACATCCAAGGAAGGATTCTCACACTGGCATGAATTATCATTACTTAATAAAACACTGCTGCTGGTATGTCCATGATCTCTCTTTATATCATATGGTCAAATCACTCATTACCATTCGAATAAAGCAGCCTTTGGACCTATATGCACCAAGGCAGAGAACAAAATCACTGAATTTGCAAGTCCACACTAGTCAGCTAGTCAGATTTCATCTTGTAGCATGTGCATTATCCCATTCTCAACCCTTCCACAAAAGAAAAACTAAATACATATATTTACATATGCTGACAATTTTTAGCTGGCACTCCCCTGCATTGCTTCAATAGATGGAGCCATCCTGGCAAACACTGTATGGCCATAATATCTGGATGCTATCTACTCTAGATTTAAAAGCCATGATAGATCCATAAATATGGATTTTCTTGAGCAAAGTCAAAGATGTTCCTGCTCAGGAACTTCTCTGCAGCTGAGAAGAAAAGCAGAATTTCATCTTTGTTGCCCTAATGTACCCTCTGCCTCTGCTGGCATAGGACATGGGATCCAGTATGCAGGTACAGAAGGTGAGGAATGATACAGAAATAATTTTATCACTTTCAAATTAAACATACAGACAAGATAAATAGTAGAGAAATTATGCTATTTCAGTACTACAACAGTGATTTTAAATAGGAACATGTGTGTAAACACAGTTATAAAATATAGTTAATAGAATATATGAAAAATAATGATTATATTTAATAGCAAAAATACGTTCTTGAGCAAGGAAATCAATACAACTATTTCTTAAGAATTTTTATTAACCTCCTCAGGATCCATTGCCTTTCAACAACTCCTGTGATTACCTCTGATTTTTCTCTTCTATCAGCAAACACACAAAGTATTCCCAACTTCCTCCAACATTGCTGAAACAACAGCTGGGCAATAGACAGTAACTGGGTTACTATAAATTTCATGAGAAATTCATGTATAATGAGCTCATGCTGCAATCCTTCCCTTAGTAGAATAATAATTTTTGTCCTTTTCATGTAATATTCAATATTTTATGAAGATTTTAGGAACCCAGTAATTCTCAGACCCCTTCTCTGACTTCAAAACTGATGGAGTTGGCCACAGGTTTCAAACCATTGGAGAAGGAAATATTAGCAAATGAACAGAGAACAATTGTAGAAGTGTTGTACCCTCAGAAACCAGACTAAAACACGAAGAAATCTCTTTTCCCATTAAGCATACAGTAAAATCATACATTATTTCACAGATTTCCTGACTATAAACATAACCATATACTATGAACTATAGAAAATGTTCTCATGGATACATGAATTTTATTAGTGTATCTGCAATTACAGTAATTGTTGCTACTGTAATACATAATGTATCAGTCCTTGGACAGAAAAATATTTGTCACATTATTGCAAAAAAATTACCTTGTATTTTAGCGTCTTCTTGGTATAATTGTGCACCCATAAGATTTTATGAGCGACCTTTCCCACTTCGCACTCTATGAAAATGCAATCCTGAGGCAGAGGTTTCTTCCCTATTCCCTTAAGACTAAAGATGTTATGAGTTCCAGCTGTAACATTTCTCAGAATAAGCCTTCCCTATGACAAAGAAAGGAGAAAAAAAAAAAAGTGTCATTACTGTTCAAGTCCCCTTTAGCTGCCAAAGCAACTCCTTTAGTTAATAATCTCAAATCTAGGTGACTCAGACTGCTTACAAGAAAGGGCTCCTATTGACTTTCCTAGTTCTTAAATAAACCCATTGCTAAACAGAGAAGTTAACCAGAGAAACAAAACCTTTTATTTTAAATTTTTCTAAACTGGGAAATTTAATATTATAAAGTTTTCATATTTCTAGATTTTCTACTTCTGGGCTTCTTCTTGAAAAACAAACATCTTCAAGAACATATGATCTCATGCCTCCTTGTCTCTCATATAATATTTAACTTTGCTCATTGAGCGTTTCCACCTGTCCTTCACCTGTCTCATGAGCACAGTGTTGATCCTGGAGAGAGGGAGACTAAAGGGAACTGCATTGCTCTCTGCAAATACCTGAAAGCAGGTTGTAGTGAGGTGGGGATGGGTCTCTTCTCTACATCTCAAGTGAAAGACTAAAAGGAAATGTCCTTAAGTTGTGCCAGAGGAGGTTCAGATTAGACATCAGAAAGAGGTTTTGACTGAAAGAGTGGTTAGGCATTGGAATAAGTTCCCAAAGAAAGTGGTAGAGTCACCATCTCAAGAGGCATCTGGATGTTGCACTTGGGACGTGGTTTAAGGGTAGCTGTGGTGGTGATGGGTTGAAGCTGGACTAGATAATCTTGGAGGTCTCTTCCAACCTGGAGGATTTTGTGATTCAGCTAAAATATTCTCCATAATAATTTTCATCAAAGAATTCAGGGCATTTGGCTTTAAATAATTTTATAATACTGGATGCCTAAACTGCATTATATTTGGTTGGTAACACATGCAGAAGGGTTGCTTATGCTTCAAAGAAAATTTTTTTTCATCTTTGGCAGTTCACATATTTCAACAGCAACTTGCAGTCAAAATCTCTCAGGTGGGACACAGACAAAACCACAAATACAGCTTCTTGCTAAAGGCGTTGTAGCCTTTGCTCTGCTCTTCATTTTAGCATTTGGAATAGTGATTACTCTGATGGCAAAAGCAGCTGTGAAATGGTGGCTTAACTTGCAAAGAGAGTACTCATCACATAAATTCATCTGTGATGTAGGCATGCAATGCAAAATGCTACCTAATTATTTAGTTAATGAAATATGATTAAATATAAGTATTTAAATTCAGAATAACAATGTCTATTTTTGTGATAAAAGTTCAGAAGTTTCACAGAATAACTGTAGGATTGAAGGATTTTGTAGAAATGAATAGAACTGAAGAACATAATAGAAAATTAAATAAAGAAGACATGAGAATATGTGGTGGGGAAATCATACATAATCTTAAGGTTTACGAAGTTACTTCATTTGTGTTTTTTACTTCAGATAGTAGCAAAACTTACCCTTTCTTTCTCTCAAGCAGATGCTATCATATTAGCAACTGTCTAAACACTTTAACAGTTTGGATACTGGTGATAATTTTATTGGTGAAAGCATCCTTTTCAAAGATTGAAACTAATTTCTCTCTTACCATTATTACAGACTCAGCAACTGGCTTGAACGTGAGAGGATACTGAACTGTTTCACCTACAGGCACATTTATTACAGCAGGGCCATGAAAACACTGTCCTTCTAAAAGGGCTTCAAACCTCCAGTCCTCACTGGATATGTTAGTCTGAAAGAAAATCAAAGATGCAAATTAGATTATGCATTTAAAATTTTTAGTGTGCATTTCAGCTTTCACTTGCAGCTATCACCACATCAGAGCACAGTACTCATTTGCTCCAATACTGGCTCAGAGTGCCTTTGGGAAGAATAAAAGCAGTGTATTTTAAAAATGAAATAAGCTAATAATAAATCTGTTATTCCTGGCAGCCAGAGGTACAGAACCCCTACTTTCAGTAGCTATACTGTCAGCAGGAATACTCATTAGAAGAACATGAGCACGATCTAGCTAATGGTCAAGATGGAACTTGTAAGTATCATTATAAACATTTATAAGTATCTTTATGGTGCTGTTTAATGCTTGCCAAAATTCTGTTCCTATTCCATCTGCAGAAAATCTTGGTGTGCCCCTTTGAAGTGCTGATGTGGTGTGCAGGTATATATTGCCTCGTTTGGCCACTGAAAATGTTACGAGATCAGTCTTACGAATCGAGAACTCCATCTCCAAAGGAGAATGTACAGTCCTGTGTTCTCAGAATCTGATCTTTCAAGAGACTAAACTACTTTAAAGAATGTCTGAGCATTGCTGAGCAATATGAGCCTGAACCTCTTTAAGAAACATGTTCATCTTACACCCAGATATATCACAACACTGCTTGATTATGGTAAAAGTGAGATATTTCATAATACGTGCTTAGAGGGTGCCTAAAAATAGTAAAACTGAAATACTGCTATTCAGCCTTCCACTATTTGAAAAAACCAGATGACCAAACATCCAGTTAAAAAAAAAATTTAAAAAAAAATAAAAAAT